>JAYEPQ010000018.1:23810775-24410775 GCA_036321105.1 Dracaena cambodiana
AAGGGGTAATTTTAGAAGAAGATGATCGATCCCTTCTCTTTCTGTCTTCTCGCTTTTTATAGGGGTTTTAGAGCAACATCCTCATTTCATTCATTCGACCTTTATCCCACTACTCGAGAAGTGCCATCACATTTGTTAGGTAGTTACTCCCACGATCAAAATAATGCCACTGCATTCGTTTGGCAGTTGGTTTCACGATGCGAGGTGGCAACTCTCTTGTTTGGGTAGGGTGACTTTGTATTAAACCTCTCTCCGGAAGCTATGGGTGGTATCGCGAATCTCAATTTTAGATTCGCGATCCTGTCTATTGTAGCTGGGTCGCGAACCTCGATCTTTAGGTTTGTGGATCTCCAACCCTAAATTTGCGGATCTGCTTATTATGACAGATGACTCTAGAATTTTTTGCCAACACTGCCTGCACGAATTGGCATGGCACGGTGCACGGGCAGTCCTGTCTGCCTCGAACCGGGCCGTCTGTCCGTCAGAACTGGCATGGCACGATACACGGGCAATCCCGACCAAGTCATCCGCCCCGAACCGAACTGTCGGTCCGCCCATACGGCATGGCACGGTGAGAGAGCAATACCGTCCATGCTATCCTCCCGGAACCGGGCCGTCGGTCTGCCGCTGGTCGTCCCGACTGTGCCATCTGCCCCGAACCAAACCGTATGTATGCTCGAACCTGCACGTCACTATGCGCAGGCAGTCCCGGCCATGCCATCCGCCCCCAACGGACAGTCCGTATGCCCGAACCCGCATGGCATGGTGCGCATGCATTGCAATCCGCCTCGAACCGAATCGTCCGTCCGCCCGAACGCGCACGATACAGTTCGCGGGCAGTCCCGGCTGCCCCGAACCGATCCGTCTGTACGCCCAAACCTGCAAGGTATGGTGCATGGGCAGCCCTGACTGCCCTGAATCTGACCGTCCGTCCGCCCGATCCCGCACGGCACGGTGTGCGGGCAGTCTTGACCGCCCCGAACCGGACCGTCCATCCGCTAGAACTCACACGGCAATGTGCGCGGGCAGTCCTGGCTGTGGCATCTGCCCACAATAGGACCGTCCGTACGCCCGAACATGCACGGCACGGTGCATGGGCATGGCCATCCGTCCCGAACCGAACCGTCTGTCCTCCCGAACGTGCATAGCACGATGTGCGAGCTGACCTGGCTGCTCTAAACCGGTCCGTCCGTCCTCCCGAACATGCAAGGCACGATGCTCGGGCAGTCCTGACTGCCCCAAACCGGACTGTCCGACCGCCCAACACTGCAAGTCACGGTGCGCGGGATGTCCAAACCGGCCTGCTCGGGCCTCCGCTGGACATGACCGGAAATTCGGCAATGGCCGACGACGGTGCCAGTCGGACAGCCGCCCCCTAGGCACACCACATGGCGGGGTGGACTGCCCACCCGAGCCAAAGTGTACTGCTCTGCACAAACTGCATGGCCTACCCCTGCCATGCCTAGGCGGTGCCGGAACTTCGGCGATGGCCGGCGGGGTGGAACCAGCCTCCAGAGCACCTTAAAGCCGACAAAAACGAGCAAAATGGCCAAACCAGCCTGCCTTGGCCTCCGCCGGACATGGCCGGAACTCCGATGATGTCTGGCGGTGCCTCCGGCTGGACAGCCACCCCCCGCGGTACACCGCATGGCAGGGTGGGCCGCCCACCTGAGCCAAAGGGGCCTGCTCATGCCATGCCCAGATGGTGCCATGGCCTGCCCTGCCATGCCCAAACGGTGCCATGGCTCCTATTTGTTTGCCCCCCTACTACCTTAGAACAGGTTTTAACCTTAATTAGTCTCCTGCAGACCCAAGTATCTCTGCTAGCGCACTTTTTTAAAAAGAGGCTAGACAACCTTAGAGTGGAAAAAGTGGCTATTCCTGAGGATGTACCCTCACCCCCGTGCACCCCCGCACGGTGCGGCGATTTTCCTTCAAAATTGTTGTTCTGGCCGTGCCACTTGGCCCGAGCAGCCATGGCACTCGGCCAGAACCGTGCCGCCCACACCGAACAACCCAGGAGCCCAACTAGAGGGGGTGGCAGCCGTTCTAGCCGTGCCAGGAGCCCCGAACCAGCCCATCACATGACCAGAACCGGACCATGCGCATGTCAAAACTCGCACGAGAAGGTGCACAGGACGTGCCATCCGCCTCGAACCGGACCATCCACCCACCCGTACGCACAAGGCACGGTACATGGGCAGTCCTGACTGCCCCAAACCGGACCGTTCGCCCACCTAAACATGCAAGGCACGGAGCGCGGGTATGGCCCTCGGCCTGAACCGGACCATCCGTGTCATTCGCCCTGGACCGGACCGTGCGTACAGCTGAACCCGCACGGCACAGTGCTTGGGCAATGCCATCCACCCCGAACCGGATAGTCCGCCCGCTCAAATGCGCAAGGCGCAGTGCGTGGGCAGTCCTGACCGTCCCGAATTCAACCGTCTGTCTGCTTGATCCCGCATGGCACGGTGCACGGGCAATGCCATCCGCCCCCGAACCAGTCCTTCCGTCCGCTCGAACTCGCAAGGCACGGTGCGCGGGCTGTCCCGACCACCTTGAACCAGACCATCTGACCACCCGAACCCGCAAGACACGATGCGCGGGCCGTCCCGACCACCCCGAACTGGACCATCCATCCGCCCGAACCAACACGGCACAATACGCAGGCAGTCCAGACCATGCCATCCGCCCCGAACCGGACCATCGGTCCGCACACACGGCACGGCACAGTGAGCATGCAATACTAGCACGGCACAGTGAGCATGCAATACTACCCCACTCGGCACTGTGCGCGGGCAGTCCTGGCGGGTTCATCGGCCCCGAACCTGATCGTCCGTACGCCCGAACCCGCACGCCATTGTGCGATTGCAGCCACATCCGTGCCATCAGCCCTGAATCGGACCGTGCGTACGACCGAACCTGCACAGTGCGGTGCACAGGCAGTGCCATCCGCCATGAACTGGACCATCCACTAGCCCAAACGCACAAGCCACGGTGTGCAGGCAGTCCCGACCGCCCCGAATCGGACAGCCCGTCCACCGGATCCTGCATGGCAAGGTGCGTGGGCAGCCCCGACCATGCAATCCACCCCAAACCAGTCCGTCCGCCCGCCCGCCCGACCCCGCAGGGTCCGGTGGACGGGCAGTCCCGACCGCAACTAACCGGACCATCCATACGCCCGAATCCGCATTATTTGTATATAAAGGTTCTAAAATATTGTGAATATTCTGAAGACTTATCAATAAACATGATTACTTTAAATAAAACATATCATTATGGGAAAATAATACCCTTAACAAGTCACTCATAAAGCCAAACTACCTACAACAATCCCTGATATACATGGTTTAGAAAGATCTTATACATTTGAGTTTTGCCCTGTTACCTAACAAATTTGTTACCTAACAAATTTGATATCGACTGTATTCTTAGAATGAATAATTTACGTTATTATGCTCATTTTAATACACATTATTTTCATTTCGATAATGCCCAAATTCACGAGTTCCTTTTCTTGTACCTTTATCTCCCCATTTTACGCTAGCCCAGCATGGTGACATCCAATTAATTGACCACAATTTACAATATTTACAACAACATCTACCACTATATACATATCCTGTACAAGTCACTCGGGTGGACTGACGGTCTAGTTCGTGGCGCCTGGCACGGCCAGAACTGCCCCTACACCGCTCCGTGCTGGTACAGGTCATGCGACAGGCTAGATCGGGGCTCCTGGCATAGCCAGAATGGCTGCCACACCCCCCTGGCCGGGCTTCTGGGCTGTTCGGTGTGGGCGGCATGGTTCTAGTCGAGTGCCACGACTGCTCGGGCCGAGTGGCACAGCCAGAACAGCAATTCTGAAGGAATATGGCCGCACCGTGCGGGTGGAACACCTTCCGTGCACCTAGGGTGCTCGGGTCTTGAGGGTTCATCCTTAGGAATAGCCACTTTTTCCACTATGAGGTTGCCCAGCCTCTTTTGAAAAAAAGTGAACTAGTAGAGGCACTTGGGTCTACAGGGGACTAATTAAAGTTAAAGCTTGTAGTAGGGGGCAAGCAAACAGGAGCCATGGCACCGTCTGGGCATGGCAAGGGCATGCCATGGCACCGTCTGGGCATGGCATGGGCAGGCCATGGCACCGTCTGGGCGTGGCAAAGGCAGGCCCCTTTGGCTCTGGTGGGCGGCCCACCCCGCCACGCAGTGTGCCCTGGGGGTGGTTGTCCAGCAGGCGGTGCCGTCAGACATTGCCGGAGTTTCGGCCATGTCTGGCAGAGGCCAGGGCAGGCTACTTTGGCCCGTTTTGCTCGTTTTTGTCAGCTTTAAGGTGCTCCAGAAGCCGGTTTCGCTCTGCCGGCCATTGCTGGAGTTCCGACACCGCCTGGAAATGGCAGGGGCAGGCCAGGTAGTGTGTGCGGAGCAGGACCCTTTGGCTTGGGTAGGTAGCGCGCCCACGCCATGCAATGTGCCTTTGGGGTGGCTGTCCGGCCGGCGCCACCGCCGGCCATTATCGGAGTTCCGATCATGTCTGGCGGAGGCCGGGGCTGGTCGGTATGGCCCATTTTGCTCGTTTTTGTCAACTTTAACCGAGCTACACTCGTGGCGAGAGCGGGTTGCCGCGTGTCGGCGGGGAGGTGGTCTGGGAACGGCTTCACCGCAAGGGAGGGCCTTCCCTGGGCATCGAACAGCTGACTTAGAACTGGTACGGAGAAGGGGAATCTGACTTCTTAATTAAAACAAAGCATTGTATGGTCCCTGCAAATAATAACGCAATGTGATTTCTGCCTAGTGCTCTGATTGTCAAAGTGAAGAAATTCAACCAAGCGCGGGTAAACAGCGGGAGTAACTATGACTCTCTTAAGGTAGCAAAATGCCTCGTCATCTAATTAGTGACGCGCATGAATGGATTAATGAGATTCCCATGTCCCTATCTACTATCCAGCAAAACCACAGCTAAGGGAACATGCTTGGTAGAATCAGCAGGGAAAGAAGACCTTGTTGAGCTTGACTCTAGTCCGACTTTGTGAAATGACTTGAGAGGTGTAGGAAAAGTGGGAGCCAGTTCGCCCGGCAAAAGTGAAATACCACTGCTTTTAACGTTATTTTACTTATTCTGTGAGATGGAGGTGGGGCCCAGCCCCTCTTTTTGGCTCAAAGGATGCTCTACGCGAGCCGATCCTTGCGGAAGACATTGTCAGGTGGGGAGTTTGGCTGGGTGGCAGATTGGGGCAACACATCTGTTAAAAGATAATACAGGTGTCCTAAGATGAGCTCAACAAGAATAGAAATCTCGTGTGGAACAAAAGGGTAAAAGCCCATTTGATTCTGATTTCCAGTATGAATATTAACTGTGAAAGCATGGCCTATCGATCCTTTAGGCCTTCAGAATTTGAAGCTAGAGGTGTCAAAAAAGTTACCACAGGGATAACTGGCTTGTGGCAGCCAAGCGTTCATAGCGATGTTTCTTTTTGATCCTTCGGTGTCGGCTCTTCCTATCATTGTGAAGTAGAATTCACCAAGTGTTGGATTGTTCACCCACCAATAGGGAACATGAGCTAGGTTTAGACCGTCATGAGATAGGTTAGTTTTACCCTACTGATGACTGCGCTGTGATAGTAATTAAACCTAGTACGAGAGGAACCGTTGATTCACACAATTGGTCATCGCGCTTGGTCGAAAAGCCAGTGGCTCGAAGCTACTGTGTGCCGGATTATGACTGAACATCTCTAAGTCAAGATCCAGGCTAGAGAAGCGGCGCCAGCACCCGCCGACTGCCTCCCGACCCATAGTAGGGGCGCTTGCGCCCCCATGGGCACATGTCGAAAGCCACGGCCCGTAAGGCGGACACGCTGTCGGGCCCCTTGGAGAAAAATTCCAAACGGTCGGTGGGCTGAATCCTTTGCAGACGACTTAAATACGCGATGGGGCATTGTAAGTGGCACAGTGGCCTTGCTACCACGATCCACTGATATCCAGCCCCTTGTCACACAGATTCGTCCCTTTCCAAGTGCATCCCCTCTGCAGCCCACGAGCTCCGAGGGGTTGCACAAAAAACTCGGACGGATTTATTTCGCTTTTTCGCATTGGGGACTTGGGCAGCGGCGCTCGTCCCCCACCCGACCAGAGCGCAGGGCTATTTAGGGTCACTGCAATGCTCACATTCTCCATCCCACCCACTCGCAGAGGCAATTTCGTGTCAGTGCCAGGTCCAGTTTGGGGCACCTGGCATGGCTGGAATAGTTCACGCACTGCATGCTATAGGTTCCGGTCCAGCGACAAGGTGGTTCACGGTGTCTGGCACGGTAAGGATGTCTCGAACACCCCGAAAGGCCGAGCCCCAAGGAGATGCCAAAAAAAACTCGGACGGATTCTGTTTCACTGGTGCGCACCGTGTCGTGGGATTTGGGCGAACAGACAGTCCGGTTCTGGGGCAGTGGGGACTGCCCACTCAACATATCATGCAGGTGATGGCTGACGGATGGTCCGGTTTGTGGCGGCTTGACGGCCAAGTTCGAGGCAGTTGGCACAGTCGGGACTGCCTGCGCATAATGCCTTGCATGCTCAAGCGGACGGACGGTCCACTTCGAGGCGACCGGGACTGCTCGTGCACCATGTCATGCTCGTTCGGGCGGACGAACGGAACAGTTCGGGGCAGCTGAGACTACCCGCGCACCATGCCGTGCAGGTTCGGGTGTATGGACGGACCGATTCGGGGCGGTCGGGACTGCCCCTGCACAGTGTCGTGTGGGTTTAGGTGGACGGATGGTCTGGTACGAGGCAGTCGGGACTGCCCGTGCATAGTGCCGTGCGGCGCACTGTGCCATGTGCGTTCGGGCGGGTGGACGGACAGGTTCGGGGGCAGCCGGGACTGCCTACGCACCATGCAGTGCAGGTTCGGCATACAGACAAACCGGTTCGGGGCGGCCGGGACTACCCACACACAGTGTCATGTGGGTTTGGGCAGACGGACGGTCTGGTTCGGGGCCGTCGGGACAGTCCGCGTATTGTGCCTTGCGGGTTCAGGCGGTCGGATGGTCCAGTTCGGGGCCGTCAGGACTGCCCGCGCACCATGCCTTGCAGATTCATGCAGATGGACGGACCGGTTTGGAGCGACCGAGAATGCCCATGCACCATGCCGTGCACGTTCGGGCAAACAGACGGTTCAGTTCGGAGCAGATGGCCATGCCCGCGCTCCGTGCCATGCAGGTTCGGGTGTACGCAGGGTTCGGTTCGGGACGGATGGCCATGCCCGTGCACCGTGTCGTGTGGGTTCCAATAGACGGACCGTCTGGTTCTGGTCGGATGGCACGGCAGGAACTGCCCGCACAACGTGTCATGCAGGTTCGGGCAGATGGACGGTCCGGTTCGGGGCAGTCGGGACAGACCGCGCACCATGCCTTGTAGGTTCATGCAGACGGACTGATCAGTTCGAGGCGGCTGGGACTGCCCGCGCACCGTGCCATGTGCGTTCGGGCGAACGGATAGTTTGGTTCTGGGTGAATGGTCATGCCCGCGCACCGTACCGTGCAGGTTCGGACATACGGACGGTTCAGTTCGGGGCGGATGGCCATAACCGTGCATCGTTACGTGCATGTTTCGGCAGACGGACAGCCCGATTCGGAGCGAATAGCATGGCCGGAACTTCCCACACACTTTGCCGTGCGGGTTTGGGCAGACGGACGGTCCGGTTCAAGGCGGTCGTGACAGCTCGCGCACAGTGCCTTGCTGGTTCGGGAAGTCAGACGGTCGAGTTTGGGGTTGTCAGTATTGCCCGGGCATCGTGCCTTGCGTGTTTGGTCGGACGGACAAACCGGTTCGGGGCGACCAGTACTGACCGTGCACCATGCCATGCACGTTCGGTTGGGTGGACGGTTCAGTTCGGGGTGGATGGCCATGCCCGTGCACCGTGCCATGCAGGATTGGGCATATAGATAGTCCTGTTGGGGGCAGATGCCACGGCCGGGACAGCCCACACAAAGTGTTGTGCGGGTTCGGGCTGACGGACGGTCCGGTTTGGGGCGGTCGGGACTTCCCACGCACTGTGCAGGATCAGGCGGATGGACGGTCAAGTTTGGGACGGTCGGGGCTGCTCGTTCACCGTGCCTTGTGGGTTTGGGCAGACGGACGGAACGGTTCATGCCAGCCAAGACTGCCCGTGCACCGTGCCCTGCACATTCTGGTGGACAGACGGTTCGGTTCAGGGCAGATAGCCATGCCCGCACACCGTGCCGTATAGGTTCGGGCATACAGACAGTCTATTGGGGATGGATGGCACGGCCGGGACTGCCCGCGCAAAGTGCCGTGTGGATTCGAGCATACGGACAGTCCAGTTCGGGGTCGATGGCACGGCAGGGACTGCCAGGGTACCGTTCTGTGCGAGTTCGAGCAGACCGATGATCCGGTTCAGGGAGGAGGGCATGGACGGTACTGCCCTCTCACCGTGCCATGCCGTTTGGGCGGACCGATGATCCGGTTCGGGGCGGATGGCTCGATCGAGACTGCCCGCGTACCATGCCGTGCCAGTTCGGATGAACGGACTGCCCGGTTCGGGGCGGTCGGGACTGTCTGCTCACATTGCCATGCCAGTTCGTGCGGGCGAACGGTCCGGTTCGGGGCGAGGCTACCCGCGCACAGTGTCGTGCGGGTTCGGGTGGACTGTTGGCCCGGTTCAAAGCTGATGGCACGGCCGGGACTGACCTCGCACCATGCTGTGCGGGTTCGGTCGTATGGACAATCCTATTCGAGGCGGATGTTACTGAAAGACTGCTCGTGCAAGTTCCGTGCGGGTTCGGGCGGATGGACGGTCCGGTTCAGGGTGGTCAGGACGACCCGCGTGTTCGCAGCGGAATTTCTTCGCCTTCCTTCCATTGAATAAACTTGAATTACAACAGAAGAAAACAAGAAAAGGAGAAGGAACAAACGAGAGGATTTTATATCTCAATCGCTCTCTTTTACAATGTAGTGTGGGATCTGTGGCGATGGGATCTGTCAAGCAGCTCCTTTGGACGATCGAACATCGAAATCTTCTCTTTTGAAGATAACGGCCGACTGTAGATGATCTTCTCTGGTCTTTCACGAACTCAAGGCTCTATGCGTAACTTGAATTCTCTAAGATGCCGAAAAGAAGAAAAGAAGACCAAAAAAGAAGACCGAAAAAGACCCCTAGGGCTTCCCCAAGAGGGTATTTATAGCCTTAGGATGATTTGAGAGTTTCTATTTAAATAGAATTTGTTCTCATCAAGGATTCCAATCAAATATCTTAGTTTTGATTTAAATCTCTTGATTTAGAGTTCTGATCGGACTTAATTTGGGTATTTGGATAAGCCCAAATCATAATCTCATTCAATTTGAGATTCTGATTATCTGCTCACGCGGAGCTAATCCCATCAAAACGCGGAGCTAAAGAACCAGAACGCGGAACTAACGCGGAGATATTGAATAGCTCGACGTTTTGTTGAAACGCGAGGCTAATATAGCCAAACGCGGAGCTACTGAGTTAGCTCCGCGTCCTGTTGTGGAAAACTCTATTTACTTAGAAATTTCCACTGCCAACAGAGCCCCCTCCAATATTTTCAAAATGGCTTAGAACTTAGCAAATTTTGAAATACTTTCGATCTTTAAACGCAGAGTTAAAATACCAAGTTTATCTCGCATTTTGTTCACTTGCGCGGAGCTAAATAGCTTCGCTATTTAGCAAGTAACTGCTCATTAATTACGCAGTAATTACTCAATTAATAGCTCAGTATTACTCCTGCTCTGACTTTCGCGCCGAATACCAAGAGACGGATCATTTAAATAAAGCCTCTAACACTTCTTCTTCTTCATTTCATCCGAAGAATTTTAAGAGCTCAGAGCTCAGGTGACTCAGGCGAGTCAGTTTGAAGGAATGATCTTCAACCGAACTTCCTTTGACTTTCCAAAGATTTTCCATCACCAGGATGTCATCTAAGAAGAGTACGGCGTCTCGCGCCTCCACACCATCGGCAGCCGGCACTAGCAGCGGAGGCGACGGCCGTGGCAGTGGCCACAAAGGCGAGCCAGCCCATACTGCACCAATTGGAGGTAGAAATTCTTAACTTTGAGACTCCTTAGATCAACTTTGGAGTGTCTTGGCTTGGTTTTAACCGATCAACTCTTTTTGACCAGCGAGATCGCCGTTCTCCAGCCGTAAGGCTTGGGAAGAAAGGAGAAGACGGAGAAGAACTCTGGTCTTCTTCTTATGCGAAGTTATCGTGTCATCCTCTCGTTTGAAACACGGGGCTATCTTGACTAGCAATCGCGCTTCAAAGCGAGGCTATTTTAACTAGCAGTTGCGTTTCAACGCGAGGCTATTTTAACTAGCAATCACGTTTCAATGCGAGGATATTTTAACTAGCAGTCGCGTTTCAACGCGAGGCTATCTTAACTAGCAGTCGCGTTTTAACGCGAGGCTATTTTAACTAGCAGTCGCGTTTTAATGCGAGACTACTTCCTCAGCTACGCGCGAAGTTTTATTTATTTAACTCCGCGTTTTTATACTTAGAAGATTTTTTGAGTTTTTCTTTAATTCTTGATTCTTCTTTTGCAGTGGGGTATTCGGATCAGATCATTTTTGAAGAGGAGTGCATGTGGCTCTACCAGTCTTCATCAGCAAAAGTAACTCTAAGGAAGCCAGAAGCATATGCTTTACAACATGTTGCAGGTTTCAAGCTTCTGGCTTCAAAAGATAAACTTTTGAAGGAGTTACAAGAACTCTGCGGCAACTCATTAAGTTTTCTTGAGGACCATTTCTGTTAGATGACAATCTCTGTCACTTTCCAAAGCGATAGAAATGATCATCTAAGGGCTTGTAGCATGTCGAATCCAACTTGTGTATCTTCATTAGGATTCTTATAGCAGTATCTTCAGATGATCCACTAAGAACTTTAAACAGATCATAGTTGACATTTGGAAAGGAGATTTTTTGTATGTGAACCAGGGAATTTCAACACTTCATGGAGGAAACTCGCCGTTGAGTTATTGATGAGTCGATGAATAGGTTGAAGCTTTTTGGGAGAGCTATAACTCCCTCTTCTTCTGTAACTTTTTTGCTTCATGAATAAATATAATTCTTTTTCTCTTTATCTATTGTCTTCAAAAATTTTGCTTGCTCAACAAATAGATAGTTTATAGTTTCGGTAAAAACAATTTAAGGCCCATTTAAGTAACTTAGACTGTTAGTACCTGAAATGATCAGATAAGGATCATTTAACTTAGACAGAGGCACCTAATAGCACATGTCTTAGTTTGATGGGGGTAAATTCAAGAATCTGATGCGTAACTTGAACTGCACATGCCAAGATAATCAAGTGACGATTATTAGACTTCGGCAGAGGCGCTTGATAACGCTTGTCAAGTCCAAACTTCATAGAAACGCGTAGCTAAAATACCAAGTTAGCTGCGCATTTTGCATAGTTGCGCGGAGCTAATAGCTTCGCGTTTCTCATCACTACGCGAAGTTAATAGCTTCGCGTTTTGGGGAGCAACTGATCATTAATTGCTCTGATTCTCGTGCCGAACACCAAGAGGCGGTTTTCTTCATTTAAATGGAGTCTCTTCCTTTTCTCTTCCTTACTTCATTAGAAGAGATTTCAAGAACTAAGAGCTCCGGCGATCCAGGCGACCCGATCAATTTCGACCAATTTTCTGTTGATTTTCCTCAAGAAATGGCACCCAAGACCCGTGCTTCTTCACGCGCAGCCTCGCCATCGGCGACTGGCGCAAGCAGCGGTGGAAGTGGCCGCAGCAGTGAGCCAGTCCATGCCTTGCCTATCAGAGGTAAGAACCTTACTTTTGGGGCTTTTTAGAATATTTTTAGAGTGATTTGGCTCGGTTTTAACCAGCCAATCATTTCTTTTACCAGCGAGATCGCCGTAATCCGGCCAAATGGCTTGGAGAAGAAGGAAAAGATTTCTGATCTTCCTTCACGCGAAGCTATCGCGTTATCTCTACTTTTGTAAACGCAAAGTTATTTTTGCTGACTATCGCGTTCGGACGCGAGGTTAGAATTTTAGCTTCGCATTTATAAACGCGAAGTTATTTTATCATCCTCGCGTTTTGCCAAAATGCGAGGCTATTTAACTTCGCAAGGAGTTATCCTTAGCTCCGCGCTGTCACACTTAGACAATTTTCCTGATTTCGTAAGAATTGTTTTTCTGATTATTTGATTATCTTCTTGCAGTTGGCTACTCAGTGGATCCAATCTCCCAAGGGCATCACTTCGGCTATGGTGGGGGTGCAGACTCAGCAACTCAGTTCCGTTTCACCACTAATCTTCCAGCCTTCAAGCCAGGTCTCACGGAGCGCAGGGAGAAACTAATAAGATACAACCCTGCGACTGTGAGGGAAATTATCACTGATGCCCCTTTTGAGGTCACCAACCGAGAAGTATTGGGGAAGCCTGCTTTTCTCTTTGGAGATGCAATGGATCACTCTGATAAGATCCTCTTTGAAGAGGAGGGCAAGTGGCTGTACCAGGCCGAGGATCTACTCATGTTTCTGCCTGACATGGAGCGTAGCTACCCCTTGGTATATCTCCAAAGGCTATCTTCCCACCGCGAGTTAGAATTTGAGCTAACTCGTGAATATGATAGTGTTACGACCAGTAAATTCGGCGCAAATGGGGCTTTTCAAGACGGTCCCCCTAGATGTATTAGGGGGCTCCTCCCAGGCAGAGTCACCAAAGAACACCCTGTCGGTGAAGTCCCGATTCGTGCTAAGACTTTCCTTAGCGAATTCTTGACTAAGGGTGGTCAGTACCTTGCCAAAGACTTTAGAATGCTTGGATGGGTCCACTCTTCGGGCAACATGTGGTGGTTCAGACTCGTCAAACACATACTGGACATCCATGAGAAGACGCTAAAGGGAATTGGCTTGTACAAAGCCATTAGAAACGTCCAGTTTGGCTTGCCTCAAAGTGCATACCACTTATTCTGCCTGCTGGAGATGTACAACCCTGAGACCGGCACCTTCTTTACACCAGTGGGTGAGCTTGGATTTGCTCTCCATGAGATGTTTGAAGTGTCGGGTTTATCAATGAGCGAAGTCTCGTATGAGGAATGTATCCCTACTGCTGAAGAATTGAAGATGCTGAAAGCGGGGAATGAGCACATCTACCAGACTTACTGGGAAATGATGTGCCACTATCATATTTGTCCCGACCTGGCTGGAGTAAAGAACCAAGGAATTGGCCATAAGAAGTGGGCAGACTATCTCTTCATTAATTTTAAGGAGAGTCTCTCTATGATTCATGGACGCCCTTCCATTAGTATTGAAGAAGTGAAGGAGCGTCTCCAAATTAGAAGCCACATCATACACGACCGAATCAAACGAAGGAGGATTTGGTCTTGGCACGGTCTTTCAGAGCTTCCACTACCAGGCACAGTTCCCAATTTCAGACAAAGGTCTGCTCGCGGAATTCCTAATTCTTTGGTTAAAGAGATGCGTTGTCCCTTCTCTTCCCAAGGAGGCCATCGCAAAAAATATCGTACATCCAGCCGTTCTATTGGCCTATGGTCGACTGTTCGAGTTGTTACCAGTAATGGTTGCCAACCTCCAAAGTGGGCTCTGGGCCCTTTGCAACAGCTTCATGCCAGCGGAGGAGAATAAAGGCAAAGCTGGGAAGGGTAAAGCGGCCAAAGAAGCTGCTACGGTGAAGACACCGAACCCAAGGGTAGAGATGCCCTATACATATTTAATGGCATGGCTAGTCATGCACTGTCCGTCGCTAATGAGTGCTGCGGATTATAACCCTGTAGAGAAGTATGAGCGCTTTGCATGGAAGAGTAATTACATGTCTCAAATCCGCATAACGCTCCGTCATCATCAGAACTATGAGATCTTCCGCTGCTTTTCAGACTTTCCTGGGGGAGAGTATGGATCTAAATTTAAAGATATTTTGGGAGCAGACCAGTTCACCAACTTATCTTCGGGGGTTTTTTTGTGGTTATTGAATATTCGCCCCGGACACTGGTGTACAGGCAAGATACCATGTGCTACATAGAGCCGTATATCTCGAGCAGATTTGCTCGCCAATTTGGATATACGCAGCTCTATGTAGGAAATCCAAACAAAGAGTTGGCGTACGAGGGAAATCTGTAGGTAGGGGCACGGGGCTGGTTCCATTTTGTTGCTGGAGGAACCGGAGCAGAATTTATGCTACCCCTGAAATCGCGCGAGCTAAGCATGGTGTTAAGCTTCTGTACTTGGTACAGTGTTGCTAATGCTGAAGTGCCTAACTTCTCCATCAACTGCAGTTGCTGCAAGGAGATAGAGGCCTTCTATGCTAGCCGCAAAGGAGCCAAAAGATTGAGGGTGAAAGGAATGGACGAATTCCTTGGTGCGGTGGCCGATCCATCAGACTTGGGCAACTCTGATGGTGATGATGATAATGGAAATGATGATGACGGCGATGATGGTGGTGCCCCTCAAGACTTGGTTCCCCGCCCCCGGAGTCTAACCATTAAATGCCGTGGAACTATAAGAGGCGAACCGGCAAAAAAGAAGCAGAAATCAGCCCCGAGGACCCTCTTAGTCCCTCAAGAGGCGGCGGCCAAGTTTGCTTCAAACTTGCTAGCCTCAACTTTGCCTCCGGCGTCGACAGAGGAGAGTAGACCTGCTGAAGCTCTAGGTGCTACTGAGGTCCCGACTCCCCCAACCGCAGAGTCTGTCGAACACTCCGTGACGCAACCTCTGGGTAGCGAAACGGGTGTGCTCCTAGAAACAGCGATGGCTCCCCCTTCAAGTCTTACAACTGAACTTGTTTCTCCTGGTAGGACTCTTATATTCTATCTTCTGTTCATTATTCATTTCATCATTATATGTAACACTATTTGTTTGCTTTTTGCAGGTGGTCAGCTCCACTCGCCGATGCATTCGACTACCAGGGGAGAGTCTGAGAAGAGAGTGGATTATTCGGGCACCACTGGCTCAGCGGGTGGGTTAGGTAGTTCTGCAAATGAGTTTGATGCAGACTACTTCATGACAACTCCTCCCTCTGTTCTTTTTTCAGTTCCCCCTATTGATGAACTCGGGAGTGATGATAGGACAGAGGTGGTTGTCGAGGATGCAGCGAGAGAAGCTACGCCCTCCCCAAGTCTGCCATCTCCAACACCTAGGGTCCACTCGGAAAAAACCTTTTCGGTAATCATTAGCGTGCCCTCTGCTCCTCAGCCAGCAGTATTGACACCATCTACTATTATGGCTGTTGAGACGTTGGTAACTCCTCCAGCCCAAAGTCCTCTGCCAGCGGGAGATGAAGAAAATTTGAAGTTCTCATTCGAAGCCACTTCTGCCATGGGAGGAGTTTTGGGTGAAGACATACCATCGTCTACCCCTGCTGGTGGCGCTGCCCGAGTGATCTGTACCAATAATGCTTCTCCTCAGGTTCCCAGTTCTGCCAAGTCCATACTGGCTTTACTGGCCCCGCATGTTATGAATTTGGTACAGGGACGGGCTTCTTCTTCCTCAACCCCAACGGACACTATTCCTCCTCCAGCGACATCTTCCTTAGCGCTGCCTGCTCTAAACACAGACACTGTGGACCCTCTTGAAGAATTCTTCAACCACAGTGTAAATGACTTTATGCGGCTACTATGGAGGTGTATCGGGATGATTCTTGACGGAAAAGATATCTTTAATCTTGAACGTCCAATGTTGTCCAGCTATCTGGATAATATTGAAATGATTGGGGGACAGGACCGAGCAGCTCCCTACCGGGCCCGTCTCGAAGCTTTAGAAGATCAGGCGAATACGCTAAACACTGTTCGCCAAGCGGATGTGGAAGCAATCACTGAGATCGAGCTGGCGCGTCTTCGGGTAGAGTTAGCGGCCCGTCAAGAGGAATTGAGGCGCCAAGAGGAAGTTTGGTCCCGGGAGTTAGCAGAACTATGAGCTAAACAGGAATCAGTCCTCAGGGGGCTAGAGGTAGTGGACTTCGAGATTGAGGGGAGTAAGGCCGCTATCCTTAGAGTCAGAGATACTATTGCTAAGGCCCAAGCTATTCTGGAGGCCAGCGAATCTCGACTAGGAGAATCCGTAAAGAAATGGGAAGAGTTGATCCTTCAAAATGACGACTCGAACAAGAAGGCACAACAAGAAGCCGCACTATTGAAGAATCTCGTCAGCGGTTGGCCCAGCAACTGACAATAAACGACGATGATTTATGCCGGCAGGCTCAACACTCAGTGGAGGAGACTCGTCGTCGAGTAATTGATGAGGCGATGAATAAGTTGAGACTTTTAGGAGATCCATAACTTTCTTCTATTCTTTTATTCTTCATTCTTTTTATAATAAGAACTTGTAATAAAAGAGAGAACTTTTTGTAACTTTATTCTTCATTGATGAATAAAGGTTATCTTTTGATTCTTTTACATGTTGGCTATCAAATTTGTTTGCACAACAGATAAATCATCATCAAAATGATTTAGTTGTTTTAGGTAAAATAGTCCAAGGCTCATTTGCGTAACTTAGACTACTAATACCGAGGTAATCGGGTATGGATCACCAAATTTCAGCAGAGGTGCCTAATTGCTCATGCCCAGAGTTCGATTGGAGGTGGTGCAAGGCTCTCATGCGTAACTTGAACTGCACGCACCAAGATGACCGGGGTTAGGATCATCAGATTTCGGCAGATACGCTAAATTGCGCATGCCTAGTTTTTTAAGAAGTTCAAGTGCTCATCTGCGTAACTCGAATAAGTGGAGGCGGTTCAAGGCTCTCATGCGTAACTTAAACTGCACACACCAAGATGATCGGGTCAGGATCATCAGATTTCGGCAGAGGCGCCTAATTGCGCATGCCTAGTTTTTTAAGAAGTTCAAATGCTCATCTGCGTAACTTGAATGAGTGGGGGGCGGTTCAAGGCTCTTAGACATAACTTAAACTGCACACACCAAGATGACTGGGTTAGAATCATCAGATTTCGGCAGAGGCGCCCAATCATGCATACCTAGTTTTTTTAAGTAGTTCAAGTGCTCATCTGCGTAACTCGAATAAGTGGAGGCGGTTCAAGGCTCTCATGCATAACTTGAACTGCACATATACCAAGATGATCAGGTTAGGATCATCAGATTTTGGCAGAGGCGCCAATTGCGCATGCCTGGTTTTAAGAAAGGAGTCCAAGTGCTCATTTGTGTAACTTGAACAAGTGGATGGTCATACTCCTTGGGATCTGAACCAGATGTGATTGTTACCTTGTCATTATTCTGGTTTAGTTTAGGCATAGCATTTCTTTAGAAATTTGCCGTTGATTGGCATCATCATTCTATCGCCGTTCTGATTCATTAAGCGATAGGCTCCACTAGAGTATATCGTCTCCACAACAAACGGTCCTTCCCACTTGTGTTCAAATTTACCCTTAGTCTTGTGGGTTAGAACCATTGGCCTTTTAATAGCCAGAACCAAATCTCCTTGTTTAAAGGTCCTTGGTTTAACGTTCTTGTTGAACGTTTGCGAGATTCGGGCTTGATACAACTCAATTTGTTGTTGAGTCCTGAGACGTTTTTCATCTAACGCCTCTAGTTCTTACAATCTTTGTTGATGGCGCTCTTTTGTCGTCATCTTTGTGGCTAAGGCCACTCTTAATGATGGTATCTGGATTTCAAGAGGCAAGACGGCCTCACTTCCATAAACCAAGGAGAACGGGTAGCTTTCGTTGGGGTGCGAACGGTGGTGCGATAGGCCCACAAACACTCTCCCAGCTTTTCATCCCAATCTCGTTTGTTGGAAGAGACAAACTTTCGAAGGAGTTTAATGATCGTCTTGTTAAAGACTTCAGCTAATCCATTTGCCGCGGGTTATATGGCATTGAAGCAATATCTTTGATTCTGAACTTATCACAGAATCTTGAGAATCCCTAGTTGGTGAATTGCGGTCTATTAACATGAATGATCCTTCAGGGGATGCCAAAACGGTAAATGACATGATGCTTGATGAACTTAATCACATCTGTCGTTTTCATCTCTCTCATGGGCACGGCTTCGGCCCATCTTGAAAAATAATCGGTTATTGCAAGAATAAACCGATGTCCTCTGGATGAAGGGGGAATTATTGGCCCCACAATATCCATCTCTCATGCCTCAAATGGCCAACTAGCAACGGTATTGTGCAAGTATTCTAGGGGTTGATGAATAAAATTGGCATGCACTTGGCATGCATGGCACCGTTTAGCATATGCCATTGCCTCTGTAATCATCTTCGGCCAGTAGTATCCCAGCCTTCTTATGCGGTCTCAGAGTTTTGGACTGGACTAATGAGCTCCACACACTCCATCATGTGTTTCTCTCAGCACTTCATCTGCTTATGCTTTCGATATACAGCGTAGCAGGGGACCATCACTTGACTTTCTATATAAAGTTTGAAGTGTATGATCAAAGTAGAATCTCGAGGCCTTCCTCTTTATCGTGGCTTCCTTTGGATCCTCTGGTAGTATCCCATATAGAGCGTAATCTATGAATGGAAATTGCCAATCACGGGGTTCCAGCATTAAGCCTGTCTGGCACACCTCCTTGGTTTGGAATACCGTATCTGGTGGAGGAGTTCTCGGCTATCAATAGTGATGCTTTTAGCTTCACCCGGCGGGATCGCCAGTGTTGCAGCTAACGCAGCAAGGGCTTCTGCGTAGACATTCTCATTCCGAGATATATGATATATATAAAATTGTTCAAAATATCCTGCTAGCTCAATGGCTAGCTGATGATAGGGGATGAGGGCTTCATGTCTGACTTCATACTCACCCGTCATCTGGTTGACGATGAGCTTAGAGTCTCCATATGCCTCTAGATGGTTCACCCCTAGTTGCAGAGCCATTTTTAGGCCGATAATGACTGCGTTATATTCCGCCACATTATTCGTGCACGGCTCTGTTAATGAGTAACCATTAGGCAATATATGTTAATGTGGAGATATTAGCATAATCCCACTCCAGCAGCAGATCGTCTGGCAGCACCATCAAAAAATATTTGCCATGGTTGTTCTTTGCTAACTGTGTTGACCTCTGATGTCTGTTTGGAATTGGACCAAATTGGATGGTCTGCTAGGAAATCGGCGATCGCCTATCCCTTCATGGCTTTTTGAGGGACGAAGTGTATATTATATGGCGATAGCAATAATGCCCATTTCGCCAATCGGCCGTTTAGGGATCCTGGTTTTGTCATCAGGATTTTTAAGGGATTAAACCGTGATATAACATGAATTGTTTGCCCTGAAAGATAGTGTCGCATTTTCTGAACAGCGAACACTAGGGCTAAACATTCTTTTTCAATCGGGGTATACCGACGCTCGGCTCCGATCATTGTCCTGCTTAAGTAATAAAGGGCATGTTCATGGTCGTGCTCATTATACTGAGCAAGTAATGCTCCTAACGCATCATCTATGGCCCTTACATATATAAGAAATGGCTGCCCAGGGATCGGTGACATAAGAACAAAAGGTTTGGTAAGGTATTCTTTGACATCGTCAAACGCCGGTTGACATTCCTCATCCCATACGAAAGAAACCCTCTTCTTCATGAGTTTAGAGAATGGCTGGCATCGCCCTCATAGATTGGAGATGAAGCACTGGATATAAGCTAACTTTCCTTGTAACCCCCTTAATTCCTTAAGATTGCGGGGCGGTGGCATTTCACTAATTGCTTTCACCTTTTCGGGGTCAAGAAAAATTCCTTTTGAGGTTTTTATGAACCCAAGGAATTTTCACTGGACACCCCCATAAAAGACTTAGTGGGATTCATCTTCAGATGGTGTTTTCGCATAAGATCGAAGACTGTCCTTAAGTCATGCAGATGATCTTCTTTGTTTCTGCTTTTGACCGCTAAGTCATCCACATAATACTTTACCGTTTTGCGCAGGTGTTCTTTGAATATGACACTCATTGCTCGTTGGTAGGTGGCACCGGCATTCTTTAATCCAAACGGCATCACCGTATAACAGTATAGCCCCAGCGGTGTTCTGAAAGCTGTGTGCTTTTCATCATCTGGGTGCATTTTAATCTGATTATATCCTGAGAAGCCATCCATAAAAGACATTCTCTCATAACCGCAAGTATTATCAATCATCACATCAGTGATGGGGAGTGGAAACTCATCCTTAGGACATGCAGCATTCAGATCTCAAAAATCGACGCATATCCGGATTTTGCCGTTCTTCTTTCGAACTGGCACTGTGTAAGCCACCCATCAAGATGTTACTCTTCACGGATGAATCCGGATTTTATAAGCTTGTTGACCTCAGCAACTATTGCCTCCATCAATTCCGGTCGAAAACGCCTTTGCTATTGTTTAACTGGTTTGGCGTCTTCTTTAATATTTAACCGGTGAGTGGCAATTTGAGGGTCAAGCCCGGGCATGTCTTCGTAGCTCCATGCGAACACGTCTATATACTCTTTGATAAGAGATATAAGTTACTCCTTTTCAAAGGGAGTTAACGTGTCGCTTATGAAAATGAGTTTCGGACTTTCTTCCGTTCCTATATTGACTTGTACTAATTTGTCTTCTGTGGGCGGGTCACGCTGTTCAAAGCGGACATCCCAGAGAGTGTCCATATGCTTAGCCCAGGAATCATCTTGAACATCAATTGGTTCCTCGTCACTTTCTAGTGCGGCTGAAACTATATTGGCTATCAAAGATTGAAACCAAACACTGGTACTTAGATCCGAGTCATGATCAAGTGGAAGTGATTCATCCTTGGCCGAAGAACTTTCTTCTTGTCCAGATGGTGATGAGGGAGGAGTAGATACATAGCCCAACCCCCTGCGAGTCTTTTAATAATAATCTGGGCTCTTTCCTCTTGGTCTAAACGAGGGTATGAGATTCCGTTGCCCTTTTTCAAAGTTTAATCCCGGTTTCTGGATAAGATTATAACCCATTTTCTCCATAATTTACTTGGATTTCTATTCATATAAGTGAAATTGAGGTGATGTTTGTTCATCACTTTCACTGCTTTGTCTTCGTCGAGGTGACGTAATTACTCTGCCGAACAAGATCGGCTTTTGGGACCTTTGTCGAGGAGGCACTTCAAAGAAGTGACACTTTTCCTTAATTATTTTAGGACGAGAGAGGAGGGATGACCTAAGTGGCAAATGGTATGCTTCCAGAATTTCAAGTTTGGATAGGCCATCCACTTCAGTGGAAGTACAAGAGGGTTTAGATTTAGTAGCTATTGCAGGCTCGTAGACTAACTTTATATTTTCATTGATAATCCACTCACTCTCTACTACATCAGCTACATTATTATCAAAATTTAAATTAAATTCTATGTGATGATTGATTTCATAATCACCCCCATTATTATCTTCGGGAGAATCGTACTCCGTGTCGGCTTCATTGCTGCTGTCATCGGGCTTTTGAAGTCTGCTACGATTGTTGCACGGGACCTCCTGGATCGGTTTGCAGAGCCTAGCATCCATGAAGTAATTCTCTAGTCCCTTGAATGGTTGTCTATCTGCAACTAGTGTCCAGACTTCTCCCTGTTCATCATAGTACTTCATACACTGGTGGAGAGTAGACGGGACTATCATATATGCATGTATCCAAAGTCGCCCCAGCAAGATGTTATAAGACGTATCTGCGTCTATAACGTAGCATGTAACCTCTGTCCTTAAATCTCCAATTTGGCACCGCAGTCGGATTTTGCCAAGAGGACAACTGTTGTTAGAGTTGAATCCATAGATAGTAGTGTTTGTAGGCGTCAAGCGATGAGGAGATATTCCCAATAGTTGCATTAGCCTTCTGGGAATAACATTTAGTGCAGACCCCGGATCGATTTAAATGCGTTCCACCTTGGTGGATCCGACATATCCGGTGAAATATAAAGGCCTATTATGTTTTATATTCCTTACATGCATATCCTCTGAAGAGAAGGTAATTTGTGGGACCTACCTCCTCACTTGATAACAGCAGGGGCAAGAGCCTTATTCCTCATCGGCCGGCTCGACAATCTGAGCTAAGAATGACTCAGAGTCTGCCAGGGCCTCTCTCAACGCTTCGCAAGTCGATTTCGATAATCGTAACAACTCGTAAAGTGTTAGTCATGCTGGGATATTTGCCAGCTAAGTTATTATATCGAATTTGAAGGTAGTCTCCTTGGCCTCTTCATTCCTAACAGGATTCTTCTAGAAACGAAGACCCTTTTGTTTTGTGGGCTTCGCGAGTTCCGCATATATATCTTTCGGATTTACTCTGGTGTAGTCCTTGAGATATGTCTTTCCTGATCGAGTACCGGAAGGGCCTGCCCCATCCTGATGAGTGGCCATTGTTTCGAGTTCTTCTTCGGAATCTGTGAAGGTTCCCGAAGCTATATATTCTTCCTTTATCTCTGCGGATATGGCATTAACAGTTCGCTTTTTCCCTTGACCCCTGTGATAGTCCACTGTTCATTCTGTAGTAAATCAGGGTGGACCCACATGACTTCCCCCTTTTAGGTTGTTACGGGGACAAGTCATTCTTGAGCTTTATTGTGTGGGTCATGGTTTTCGTAACCAACTTCTCCTTTGGAATTGGAGTTACTCTTGCAGGGAACTCATGGGTTCCAACTACCATGGTTGCCATATTGACAGTAACTTTCCTTTGCTCCTCTTTAAGAGTCAGAACTCCAGCTTCTATTAGTGCTTGGATTCTGTTCTTTAGAGGGTAACAATCCCTAGTAGGGTGCCCAACATTCCGGTGGTAGAGGCAATAATTGGGGTCGTTGGTTTTGTTAGGAATTGGAAGTCGCAGCGGAAGAATTAAAATAAAAATTTTCCAATTCCGATTGTGGATCTGTCAACGGCGTTTAAATCGAGTAATAGAAAAGCGTACCTTTTCTTGCTTGTTCGTCCTTTGCGTTCGATCTCAAGGAGCTAACGACTCGGATCAGCTCCCTCTACCGGTATCCACACGAATAAGAATCCAAAACGAACAGCGTGCTAGCGCTTTCCACGTTTGTCTGTACGTCAGCCTTGAAGAGATCACGATCTCCTTCTCTCAGCACTTGACGTCTCGCTTTCTCTGTCTAGGGTTTCTGTTCGTGACTCTCAATCTCCCAAAAAACCCACAGAAAGCTACCATCTCCTTTTCTCTATATAGGCTATGTTACTTTCTAATTAGTTATAGGATTATTGGATTTTCGAATTTCAAAGGATTAATTCAAAATATTTCATCTTATCAATTAACATTTAATCAATAAGATAATAAATTAAACAAACCTTATTTTAAATCTGTCCAACAGATTTAATTCAAATTATTTATTTAATTTAAATAAAGAGCCATTCGAAATTAATTTAATTTATCTTATAAATTAAATTTAAGATATCATATCCTATTAGTTTTAATTTGATATTATCTCATAAATTCAAATTTTAAAACTAATATGATATCTTTCTGATTATGTTAACTGTAAAATCTGATTTATCACATAAATCTGAATTTTAAGATTAACACAAAATTATAATATTATAATATATACATATATATATACTATGATACATATATTTATCAAATAAATATATATTATATATATATATAATTCATTAACCCTAGAATAAAAGATGCATTCATTGAATCTAGACATATCTTTAGATTCAATGAATATGGACACCATAGCTCGTGTTGGGCTATTCTTGTGTGTGACCCTGTAGGCCCATATGAAGTTGGTAGTGGGCCAATGACGCCATTAACCCACAAGTCGCAAGTGGCCTCTAACAAGACATTGCAACTACCCAATTCATATGAGGATCGATGATCCGTTGCAACCTGTAATGTGACCATATCACGTCCCCTTTGTCACACGATATTCTGGTCAATCATGAGACACGAAAAACGTCATCCTCCTTCCGTTGACCATTACTTTCCCGATTCTTGAGTAGACTGACTAATATAATGAAAACTCATTTCCATCGTAGTATGGCCATACATTTTCTCAGCCTTACTCATCGTGGGGCCCAGTAATATCTCTCCACTAATGTGAGGGACAAATTCCATCTTGACTACTCACATTTCTCTGCATACAAACCACTAAACTCGATCATAGCCTTTATGATCATCCAGTTAAAGATGACTTTTGACTATGTCAAAAACTAATGATTTCATGTAGGAATCTATGATAGTCTCAGGTTTAAGGGCATAGTGACATGGTTACATATGAGATAAGCTTATGACTTGATCCATGCAGCTTTCTCATAGCGGGTCAGTCAAGCAACTTGAATCCTTCCAAGTGCCTGTGACTTTGACTCGTATCTCTATAACTAATCAAAGTCACACTAGTCTTATTTCATTTCTTTTCCCACAGAAATGACCGACCAAGGACGTTTAGAAAAAAAAACTGTTTTATCCAAGGATACAATTATCATATTGAACGCGCAAATTATATGATAACAATAGGAGAAATTTATTAAATCACAATGTTCAACGTACAATGATTGGCCCTAGGGCACAATTTCCAACAGCCTCCCACTTGCACTAGGTACAATCATTAATTTGCCTAATTCCCATTGTCCTAACATGACGCTCATGTTTAGCCTGTGCAAGTGCCTGGGAAAGTGGATCAGCAACAGTGTCTTCTCCTGCTACTTTGCATATTTTTATATCACCTCTATCATTGATTTCTCTGATAAGGTGAAAATGCCTTAGTATGTGTTTCGTTCTTTGATGTGACCTAGGCTCCTTGGCCTGTGCAATCGCACCATTGTTGTCACAGAACAAGTCTATTAGATTTGAGATGGTAGGCACCACCCCAAGTTCAGTGATGAACTTTCTGATCCAAACAGCTTCCTTAGCTGCATCCGATGCTGCTATATACTCAGCTTCTGTTGAAGAATCAGCTACAGTGCTCTGCTTAGAGCTCTTCCAGCTCACTGCTCCACCATTCAACAGGAATACATATCCAGATTGCGCTTTAGAATCATCTTGGTCAGTTTGGAAACTTGCATCTGTGTAACCATTTACAAAGAGCTCATCATCCAAACCGCCATATGCCAAGAATAAATCCTTAGTCCTTCTTAAGTATTTTAGGATATTCTTGACAGCAGTCCAATGACCCTCACCTAGATCTTGTTGATATCTACTGGTCATGCTTAAGGCAAATGAGACATCCGGTCGAGTACATAACATGGCATACATGATGGATCCAATAGCCGAGGCATATGGAACCTTGCTCATGCGTTCTCGCTGATCAGGTGTACTAGGACACAGATCCTTGCTGAGATAGATGCCATGAGACATAGGCATATAACCCCTTTTTGAATCCTGCATTTTAAACCTATGCAGCATCTTGTCTATATATGTACTCTGACTTAGGCCTATTAGCCTCTTGGATCTATCTCTATAGATCCTAATCCCTAGAATGTAAGTGGCTTCACCTAAGTCTTTCATCGAAAAAGACTTTCATAACCAAGACTTGACACTCTGCAAGGTAGGAATGTCATTCCCAATGAGTAGGATGTCATCAACATAAAGTACTAGAAATACAAATGTGCTCCCACTGACCCTTTTGTAAACACAAGGTTCATCGATGTTTTGAATGAATCCAAACTCTTTGACTACTTCATCAAAACGATGATTCCAGCTCCGAGATGCTTGCTTCAATCCATAAATGGATCTTTGAAGCTTGCACACCTTACCAGAGCCCTCTGGACGCACAAAACCTTCAGGTTGTATCATGTACACATCCTCAAGCAGCTTTCCATTAAGGAACGCTGTTTTGACGTCCATTTGCCATATTTCATAGTCATAATATGCTGCAATGGCAAGTAGGATCCTGATTGATTTGGCCATTGCGACTGGAGAAAAGGTTTCATCATAGTCTACACCATGAGTTTAGGTAAAACCCTTCGCAACCAATCGTGCCTTGAAGACATTTACTTTGCCATCCATGTCGGTCTTCTCCTTGAAGACCCACTTGCACCCGATGGTTTTTACACCTTCAGGTGGATCGACTAAGGTCCACACCTGATTATTGTACATGGATTGCATTTCAGACTTCATGGCATTCAGCCATTTCTCAGAGTTTGGTCCCATTGTGGCCTCTCAATAGGTGGTTGGCTCATTCTGCTCAATGAGCAACACATCACGACTTTCAGTAATCAGAAATCCATATCTCTGAGGCTGATGTCGTGACCTATCAGACCTACGTGGGCCTTGTGCTACTTGAGTAGGCTCAGAAACTTGTTGTGAGCCTTCCCTGTCTTCCATTTGTGGATCTATGCTATCTTGTGACTCTCGAACTTCTTCGAGATGTACCTTGCTCCCACTAGTTCTTTTAGAGATGTACTCTCTTTCTAGAAAGATACCGTTTCGAATAACAAACACTTTGTTATCAGTGGGATTATGGACATAGTATCCCTTTGTTTCCTTAGGATACCCCCACAAAAAGGCATTTTGAGGATTTCGGTGCTAATTTGTCTGAGGCTTGTTGCTTAACATACACCTCACATCCCCAAATTTTGAGAAAAGACAGACTAGGCTTCTTCCCAGTCCATATCTCATATGGTGTCTTTTCAATTGCCTTAGATGGAACACGATTTAGTGTGAACGCAGCTGTTTCTAGTGCGTGTCCCCAAAAAGACGGTGGAAGATCTGTTTGACTCATCATAGATCGAACCATATCCAATAGCGTTCGATTTCTCCGCTCAGAAACGCCATTCCATTGTGGTGTTCCTGGAGGAGTTAATTGTGAGACTATCCCACAACCCCTAAGATGGTCAATAAATTCTTGGCTCAAATATTCACCACCTCGATCAGATCGAAGTGCTTTAACTGTTTTGCCAACTTGATTTTGTACTTCATTTTGGAACATTTTGAACATTTCAAAAGATTCAGATTTATGCTTCATTAGATAGAGATACCCATATCTACTGAAGTCATCTATAAAGGTAATGAAGTATAGATGACCCCCTCTGGCAGTGGTACTTAATGGTCCACATACATCTGTATGTATGAGGCCCAATAAGTCAGTGGCCCTCTCACTATGCCCAGTAAAAGGTGCCTTTGTCATCTTTCCTAATAAACAAGATTCGCAAGTATGATATGATTCAAAATCAAATGAGTTGAGAAGTCCATCTTGATGGAGCTTAGAAATGCGTTTCTCATTTATATGGCCTAGACGACAATGCCATATGTAGGTAGGATTCAAATCATTTGACTTGATCCTTTTAGTAGTTACGTTATAGATATTTCCACTATTAAGATATTCTAAATTTAAAAGATAATGACCAGAATGCAAATCACCATTAGCATAAAAAATGTCATTACGATAAATGGAACATTTACTGTTCCCAGTAATGGAAGTGTAACCTTCCTTATCCAAATAAGAAAGAGAAATAATGTTACTACTCAAAGCAGGAACATAATAGCAATTGTTTAAAATTAACAAAAGCCCACTGGGCAAATTTATTTCATAAGTGCCTACAGCTAAAGCAGCAACTCTTGCTCTGTTTCCGACTCGTAGGGTCCACTTCGCCCTTCTTCAGCTTTCTACTATTCTTGAGACCCTGCACATTTGTACAAATGTGAGAACCACATGCAGTATCTAATACCCATGTAGAAGAAGTAGAAAGGTGAATATCTATAACATAAATACCTGAAGGAGTAGCCCCGCTATCCTTCTTCTTTTTCAGATCTTCCAAGTAGAGTTTGCAGTTTCTTTTCCAATGACCGGGTTCATTGCAAAAGAAACATACCCCTTCCTTTGGAGGCTTTGCCTTCTTGGCTGCAGGCTTGGTTTCGGGCTTGTTTGACTCTTTGGTCTTACCACCTGAGCCTTTACCCTTTCCCTTGCCTTTGCCTTTCTTTTTCATGCCCTTTCCTTTCTGAACCATTAAAACAGTGCTAGGCTTTTTCTTGATACTTTGCTCAGCAGTTTTAAGCATCCCATGCAGTTCAGAAATAGATTTCTCCATGTTGTTCATGTTGTAGTTCATAACGAACTGGTCATAACTTTCCGGGAGTGAGTTCAAGATCAAATCTGTAGCTAACTCCTGGGTGAGGGGAAATCCTAGTCTGTCAAGGTGATCAATGTAGCTCTTCATCTTTAAGACATGAGTGCTAACTGATACACCCTCAGCCATCTTGCAAGCATGTAGAGCCTTTGTGGTCTCATATCTTTCTTGTCTTGCTTGTTGCTGGAACATTTCCTTGAGATGCACAATCATCCCATGAACATCCATGTGTTCCAAATCTCTTTGAAGTTCTGGAACCATGGTAGCTAGCATCAAGCATCCTACATCCACAGAGTCATTAGCATGCTTCGTGTAAGCATCCCTTTGAGCTCTTGGAACATTGGCTGCAGGTTCCTCAGGAATGGGCTCATCTAGGACATATGCTTTTCTTTCCTGTTTGAGAACAATTCTCAAGTTCCTGAACCAGTCAAGAAAGTTTGTCCCATTGAATTTGTCCTTCTCAAGGACTGATCGCAGTGATAGTGTAGCAGTATTATTGGTCGACATGATTCTACAATGAAAAATATGCAAATATTAATTAATAATCTCCGACTAAATTTAACAACCCTCAAAATAATAATTAGTGGGCTAAGATCCATATTTTGCTTGAATTTAAGTCCGCTTTGGCAGGACGCTTAAAACAAAGTTATTTAGGTAGGTAACTACTTTACCAATTACATCACATGTAACTCTTAGATTTTATGGGATTTGATCATCATATGATCCGGCATGTTCAATCCCATCTAATGCCTTGAGACCCAAAACCGTTTTGATAATCTCAATTAAGTCAAAACAATAATGAACTTTGTGAGTAGCACCATTACTCACACTTGTCTCACCAAGATAACCCAATTGTATCCACTTTGGTGGAACATATGATTAAGCGATCTAGGCTTTGACAAGTGTTCATTAATTGACGGCATTATGACTTAAGATTTTGATTGGAGGGTTTAATTAATTATTTTAATCATCGTGGAATGATAAATACATATCGCGGTTGTATCTCATACAAACATTCATAGCATATGCATATAATGATCTAATAAAAAAAGGCATAAATTAAACGTGATACAATATGGCTCACCTAGCCTAAATCCTCCCAAGCCAATGAGAGGACCTTTCTAAATAAGAAAAGAAAAATACATAGAGAAACCTTGTTTGAACATACGAGGGGATTGAGATGAGAAGAGAATGTACATTCAGAATATTTAGAGGAAGGCACGGCACGCAGGCTGTATTTAAATTACAACCCTTGTAAACTAGAGCCATATTGTTCACCATACCCAAACAATTTCAGATAAAGGAAAAATAAAATCACAATAAATAAACAATTCATACAATATGAGAAGCAACAAATATTGTGATTAAACTATGTTGCGCTGCGAATGAGTTGCTGCCTCAAAGATCCCATGGATTCATCAATCACATTGATTAATCCATTTAGTTTGAATAAATCCGAACACAGATTTACACCGAACACAAACATGTAATCCAAAAATACAATTAAATCCGTTTTACTAGATTCTGAATTTCAAAAATTCAGATTCTCATACATGTATCACATACATAAAATACCGAAACTAATCAAGGTGAACACACAAAACTTCAACTTAAACGCACAATTGACCTGGCTCTGATACCACTGTTAGGAATTGGAAGTCGCAGCGGAAGAATTAAAATCAAAATTTTCCAATTCCGATTGTGGATCTGTCAACGGCGTTTAAATCAAGTAATAGAAAAACGTACCTTTTCTTGCATGTTCGTCCTTTGCGTTCGATCTCAAGGAGCTAACGACTCGGATCAGCTCCCTCTACCGGTATCCACACGAATAAGAATCCAACACGAACAGCGTGCTAGCGCTTTCCACGTTTGTCCGTACGTCAGCCTTGAAGAGATCACGATCTCCTTCTCTCGGCACTTGACGTCTCGCTTTCTATGTCTAGGATTTCTGTTCGTGACTCTCAATCTCCCAAAAAACCCACAGAAAGCTACCGTCTCCTTTGCTCTATATAGGCTACGGTACTTTCTAATTAGTTATAGGATTATTGGATTTTCGAATTTCAAAGGATTAATTCAAAATCCTTCATCTTATCAATTAACATTTAATCAATAAGATAATAAATTAAACAAACCTTATTTTAAATCTGTCCAACAGATTTAATTCAAATTATTTATTTAATTTAAATAAAAAGCCATTCGAAATTAATTTAATTTATCTTATAAATTAAATTTAAGATATCATATCCTATTAGTTTTAATTTGATATTATCTCATAAATTCAAATTTCAAAACTAATATGATATCTTTCTGATTATGTTAACTATAAAATCTGATTTATCACATAAATCTGAATTTTAAGATTAACACAAAATTATAATATTATAATATATATATATATATATTATGATACATATATTTATCAAATAAATATATATTATATATATATATAATTCATTAACCCTAGAATAAAAGATGCATTCATTGAATCTAGACATATCTTTAGATTCAATGAATATGGACACCATAGCTCGTGTAGGGCTATTCTTGTGTGTGACCCTATAGGCCCATATGAAGTTGGTAGTGGGCCAATGACGCCATTAACCCACAAGTCGCAAGTGGCCTCTAGCAAGACATTGCAACTACCCAATTCATATGAGGATCGATGATCCGTTGCAACCTGTAATGTGACCATGTCACGTCCCCTTTATCACACGATATTTTGGTCAATCATGAGGCACGAAAAACGTCATCCTCCTTCCGTTGACCATTACTTTTCCGATTCTTGAGTAGACTGACTAATATAATGGAAACTCATTTCCATCGTAGTATGGCCATATATTTTCTCAGCCTTATTCATCGGGGGGCCCAGTAATATCTCTCCACTAATGTGAGAGACAAATTCCATCTTGACTACTCACATTCCTCTGCATGCAAACCACTAAACTCGATCATAGCCTTTATGATCATCCGGTTAAAGATGACTTTTGACTATGTCAAAAACTAATGATCTTCATGTAGGAATCTATGATAGTCTCAGGTCTAAGGGCATAGTGACATGGTTACATATGAGATAAGCTTATGACTTATCCATGCAGCTTTCTCATAGCGGGTCAGTCCAACAATTTGAACCCTTTCAAGTGCCTGTGACTTTGACTCGTATCTCTACAACTAATCAAAGTCACACTAGTCTTATTTCATTTCTGTTCCCACAGAAATGACCGACCAAGGACGTTTAGAAAAAAAACTGTTTCATCCAAGGATACAATTATCATATTGAACACGCAAATTATATGATAACAATAGGAGAAATTTATTAAATCACAATATTCAACGTACAATGATTGGCCCTAGGGCACAATTTCCAACAGGTTTTACCAGCGTCCTCCGGCTTCCTATTCTCCGGAAGTTTCAACATTCCCTTCCTCAAGAGGAGATGGAAGAGTATAGGCGTCTGTTCTGTCTTAAAAGTATAGGTCCTCTCCTATTGAGGCCTATTTTGCCGTGTGCCCTTTTGATTTTGGGGCTTTGGGCTTGGAGGATTTGTCTTTTGTAGAGGTGCCTCTGATGCCATTGCCTCTTTACTTTTATTTTTATTGTTATTTTGAGCATATGGCCTACTACTTCCGGTACTTCTTGATCCACGAGACTCTTCAACTCGACAAATCAAGTCTTCGGCTTGCTCTCTTTGTTTGAGCAAATCTCTCCATGTCTTAGACTCTGCGGCCCCCATTTTTAGGAGTACGATAGTCTTAAGATTATGTCGACATGTCTCGACTAGAGTTTCCTGGACCATTTCGTGCATGCAATGCACAGACTTCTCCCGGAACCTTTCTATGAAGTCTTTTACTGTTTCTTGTTCCCCTTGTTTAGTTGCAAGGAGGGAATGAACCGTAATTTCGGTGTCGTCCTCAAAGAAATGTGAGAGAAATAGTTTCTCCATATCAAACCAGGTGTTAATAGTAGCTGGGGGCAGCTGCATAAACCAAGTAAAGGCAGGCCCTCGCAAGATACTTGCATATACCATGGTCATTATTGGGTCATTGCCCATCAAATATCCTGCTTGGGACAAGAAATAGTAAATATGTTGACTGGGAGAACCTTTCCCGTCATATGGCTCCAATTTGAGCGGCTTATACTTCTGAGGGTATGGTACCATATCCCATTTAGGTGGGTATTGTCTTGAGACCCCTGACTCTTTCAACTCCTTTTTATGCATTAGTGCTTCGAGTTGACTTTTCAATTTTTCTATTTTCTCTCCATGTGGATTATGAAAAGAAAATCTATCCTCGTCCTCGTGCATCGAGAGGGCTTTCTCTTCTTTTTCCTCTTCGTTCATTTTATTGAACAGAGTTTCTTTGCCCTTTTTGGCATTATCCTCAACAAATTTTGAGAGCATCATTTTTAAATCTTCAATCGTCTTTTGTTGCTCTCGAATCATTCTTTCTTGAGCTTCAAATCTATGATTGATGTCGGCAGATTTATCCGCCATATGTGATGCTAACTTTTGTAGCCAAGATGACGCAGAGGAACGAGGTGAAGTTATAGCTGAGTTATCACTGTCATTGTCATAAGAACCTCTTATAAGTCTCTTATAGTTTCGAGGCGGGATGGCTCCTGATTTAAGTCAAGTGATATGATGAGGTTCTTCATCACTCGATTCTGAATCATCATCCGTCTCTATAATCTTCTTCCCTTTTCCCACCATATTGGAGGTTACAGCTCTCCATTCTTTTAGGGAAACAGTTTTTGTCTACTTAGTAAGGTTCTTGTCCGACTCCATTAATCGGTCGAACACCGATACCTTGCTCTTGCTGCAGCCACAGTTGTCCATTACAGCGGATACCGCTGTCATAAGCTGCTGGCAGTGACAGATAGGTTCTGGTTGAACTTGTTCTATATCTCTCTTCTTGGAGAGATACTCCCTGAGGTCAGTGACCTTAGCCATGGAGTCGTGGGACCCATCCAACTTTTGAGAGGGTCTAGCAACCCACTGAAGCTTCTTAGGATCACTGGAGTCCAGTTCTGGTCCACTGACGCGACAATCAACCCTGATTCTGTAGTCGGGTTGATCTATGCGGAGCTTAGAAACAGTTTCACATTTTGGAATGCGGGGCCAAAAATTAGCTTCGCGTTTTATCTCGTGGGGCTGAAAAATAGCTCCGCATTTTGCTACGCGAGCCTCGCGTTATATGCTGGCTTGGCATGCCTTCAGAAGTTTATTTTTTGGAATAATAGCCCCGCATGGAAGAAAATTCTTGCACGTTGACTTACCCTTGCGATTAACGCAAGTCATAACTTCGCGTCTAGCGCGATTTTTATGATTAACAACAATTTGCCAATCGTCTTCGCAATTTTCGCAGAGAATCTTGCGTTTCTCGCAAGTACTACTGGCTTCGCGTTTCTCGCTAAGCTCAGTATTAACCTCGCGTGGAGAATCACATGCTGCTTGTAAGAAAGTTTTATCCTCGCGTTCCTCGCGAGTGTAAGAAATATTGCGTTTCTCGCAAGTACTATTGGCTTCGCGTTTATCACTCAGTCTAGTATTAGCCTCGCATGGATAATCACACGCTGGCTTTAATGAATCTTTATCCTCGCGTTCCTCGCGAGTGTAAGAAATCTTGTGTTTATCGCAAGTGCTACTAGCTTCGCGTTTCTTGCTAGGCCCAGTAGTATGGCTTTAAGGAAATTTTATACTCGCGTTTCTCGCGAGTGTCAGAAATTTTGCGACTAACGCAAATCTTACTGGCTTCTCGTTTCTCGCTAAGCGCAGTAATAGCCTCGCGCGGAGTATCACACGCTGGCTTTTCCTTGCGATCAACGCAAGTTGAGACTTCGCGTTTAACGCGATAATGGCTGGTCTCGTAATTAGCATGAGCCAATTTGCGAGGGACCATAGCCTCGCGTTCTATGATGTTAGCTCCGCGTCCAAGGCGGGCTTTGAGGGCTTTTCGCCTTGCTCTCCGATTTCTATTTCGAAGTTGGGTTCTGGTCAATCCAGTTCCCAGGTCTTCTTCGGTAGTTGGAAAGTCATCCTCTGCTAGGATTTCCGGTCCGAACACCGGCTCTATGGCTGCGGTCTCCAAGGATCCCCATTCCTCGATGGATACCTTTTTACCCGTTGCTCGGGTATTGGAGCGCACGCAACAATAGTGTCGTGTGTCGTTCAGGTTACCTGATGATTCAGATGAGAGGTACTCCTCATACTTCTGCTGGTCGATTTCAACGACGAGCATATCTACGTCGGATCCGATCATATCGACGTTCGATTGTGCCAAAATCTCTTCTTCAGTGAAAGAGACGACTCCCACTGTGGTCGCCAGTTTGTTCGTAGTGGAATTTCTTCGCCTTCCTTCCATTGAATAAACTTGAATTACAACAGAAGAAAACAAGAAAAAGAGAAGGAACAAACGAGAGGATTTTATATCTCAATCGCTCTCTTTTACAATGTAGTGTGGGATATGTGGCGATGGGATCTGTCAAGCAGCTCCTTTGGACGATCGAACATCAAAATCTTCTCTCTTGAAGATAACAGCTGACTGTAGACGATCTTCTCTGGCCTTTCACGAACTCAAGGCTCTATGCGTAAGTTGAATTCTCCAAGATGCTCTAAAGAAGAAAAGAAGACCAAAAAAGAAGACAAAAAAATACCGAAAAAGACCCCTAGGGCTTCCCCAAGAGGGTATTTATAGCCTTAGAATGATTTGAGAGTTTCTATTTAAATAGAATTTGTTCTCATCAAGAATTGCAATCAAATGTCTTAGTTTTTATTTAAATCTCTTGATTTAGAGTTCTGATCGGACTTAATTTGGGTATTTGGATAAGCCCAAATCATAATCTCAATCAATTTGAGATTCTAGTTATCTGCTCACGCGGAGCTAATCGCATCAAAACGCGGAGCTAATGAACCAGAACGCGGAACTAACGCGGAGCTATTGAATAGCTCCGCCTTTTATTCAAACGCGAGGCTAATATAGCCAAACGCGGAGCTACTGAGTTAGCTTCGCGTCCTGTTGTAGAAAACTCTATTAACTTAGAAATTTTCACTGCCAACACCACCCACCGTGCCTTGCAGGTTCGTGCGATTGGACGGTCCGGTTCATGGCCATCGGGAATGCCCGCGCACCGTGCCTTGCAAGTTCGGGTGGATGGACGGACCGGTTGGGGGCGGATGGCATGGCCGAGGCTGCCCGCGCAACGTGCCAAGCGGGATGAGGCGGACGGATGGTCCAATTCAGGGACGTCGGGACTACCTGCGCACCGTGCCTTGCCCGTTTGGGCTGGCGGACAGTCCGGTTCGGGACGGATGGCATTGCCCGCGCATAGTGCCGTGCGAGTTTGGGCTTATGGACGGTCCGGCTTAAGGTCGTCGGTACTGCCCGCGTACCATGTCTTGCATGTTTGGGCGGACGGATGGACTGATTCCGGGCAGATGGCATGGCTGGGGCGGCCCGCGCATCGTGCCTTGTGCGTTAGGGCGGGCGGATGGTCTGGTTCACAGCAGTCGAGACTGCCCGTGCACCGTGCCTTGCGCGTTCGGGTGGGCGGACAGTCCGATTCGGAGTGGATGGCACTGCCCCCGTACCATGCCGTGCGGGTTCAGCCATATGCACGGTCTGGTTCGGGGCGTATGGCACGAACGAAGCTGCCCGCGTACAGTGCCATGCAGGTTCGAGCGTACGGACGGTCCGGTTCGGGGAGGTCGGGACTGCCCGCGCACCGCCTTGTGTGTATGGGCGGGCAGACGAGCCGGTTCAGGGCAGATGGCAGGGCCGGGGCCGCCCGCGCACCGTGCCGTGCGTGATCCAGCAGACAAACAGTCCAATTCGGGGCGGTCGGGACTGCCCACTCACCGTGCCTTGCGGGTTCGTCGGTCAGACGGTCCTATTTGGTGCCTTCGAGACTGCCCGCGCACCGTACCTTGTAGGGTCAAGCGGACGGACGGACCGGTTCGGCGCAGATGGCACAGCCCGGCACCGTGCCATGCGAGATCAGGCAGACGGACGGTCTGATTCGGTGCGATCGAGATGGCTCGTGCACTGTGCCTTGCACTTTCGGGTGGACAGACGGTGTGGTTCGAGGTGGATGGCACTGCCCGTACACTGTGCTGTGCGGGTTCGGTCGTGCGCACAATGCAATTTGGGTTCGGGGCAGATGGCATGGCCGGGGCTGCCTCGCACCTTGTCATGTGAGATCCGACAGACGGACGATCTAATTCGGGGCGGTCGGGACTACCTACGCACCGTGACTTGCACATTCGGGCAGGCGGACGGTCTGGTTCGGGGCGGATGGCACTACCAGCGCACTGTGCCATGCGGGTTCGGCGGTACGCACAGTCTAGTTCGGATGGCACGAATGGGGCTGCACGCGCATTGTGCTGTGCGGGTTCGGGCTTGCGGACGGTCCAGTCGGGGCTAATGGCCTTGCCCACGCACCGTGCCTTGCATGTTTAGGTAGGCTAACGGTCCGGTTAGCAGCGGTCGGGACTGCGCATGCACTGTGCCTTGCTCGTTTGGGTGGGCGGACGGTCAGGTTCGGGGCGGATGGCACCGCCCATGCACCGTCCCATGCGGGTTCGGTCGTGCACACGGTCCGTTTCAGGGCGGATGGCACGGACAGGTCTGGTTCGGGTGTACGGACGGTTCAGTTCGGTGTGGTAGGGACTGCCCGCGCACCGGGCCTTGCGAGTTCGTGTGGGCGGACGAACCGGTTCGGGGCAGATTGCATGGCCTGGGCTGCCCACGCACTGTGTCGTGCGGGATCTGGTGGACGGGCATTCCGATTCAGGGCGGTCGAGACTACTTGATGTGATAAATTACTGCAAGCGCACAGTATCGGCGTAGCGCTGTACAGGTCGTCCCACAGGGATCTAAGGTGTTTTGCGAGTCTTACTCTTTCCTTAGTCTAACGGACTAACTATGAGATTTTAGATCGAGAGAAGATTAGTTAAGTTCTAGAGGTTAGCATAGGATCTCGAATCCATTAGAATAATAGCCTAACAATGAATTATCTCTTACTTCCTAACTTTTTAATTATGCACGGTTAAGTAACATAATAAAAAGTTAATATTTTTAATTTGATTTTAATTGTGTGCCCCTAAATATGACCTATCAAGTGATGTGCAAGTATAAACCATCAAAGATAACACTTTTCTTAAAAACAAATCATATCAAGTAGAAAATCTCATAAACAAAAGAAAAAAAATAAACTTCAAACCCTAATCTAAGCATAGACTATCAAGAAATCTAATTCAAGTATAACCTATCAAAGAAATCAGATTTTCAAGTTTATTCTAGTCAATTTATTTATAGGAAAATCTCTATTGATAATTCTGAAAACAAACACAGAATAAGAATTCCAAACTTCATCTAAGTATAGATTATCAAAATATTAATTAAGCATAATCTATCAAAGAATTATGCTTTGTGAACGCCATTTTTTATTTATTTATAGAAAATTCATAATTTTATTTCTTTCCAGGAAGAAGATGAGATAAATCCATGTTAGGTCTATTAACCTAACTTCATCAACATCCTAGGGCTAAAGAAAATTAACTACTCATATTTCTAGTAAGCAATTAAATCTATTTTTATTTATGAAAGCAAATAAATCTAATCTAGAAGGCAATAAAACCTATACTAGAAAGCAATTAACTCTATCTAAAAAGCAAATAAATATTAGAAAACAATAGCTTACCTCTAGAGCACGGTATTGTGGCCGCCACCCCTTCAGCAAACTTCTGGATCCTCCTCTAGAATACAAGGATACGGCCAATACATAGGCTTCGGAAATCAAAACCTAATTCTAGCAGAACTGAGAAACTACAAAATTACAATGAAGCCACGGGAAAAATCTCGGATTTTTTGGCCCATATTTGGCAGCCAAATAGCAGTAAAAATCGCTAAATAGTGGCCCATTTATTTGACAAATTCATGAAATTTTTGTCACGTGAATATCTTGTCTTGTATGTTTAGGTTTCCTGACTGTATTTGACTTTAAGTCTCTGCAGTATCGTAGTCTTGCCCACTTTAGTAATTTTTTGGACTCAGATTTCCGACTCCAACTCTGATTTCATGCATCTCCTTATACGAATCGGATTACCTGAAAAAGAAACTAAAAATACCAGAGTAGCATTTATTTATATACAAAAATAGATAAAGTATGGGAGGAAAAATACAATATATGATACTCATCACACCCCCACACCTATCTTTTGCTAGTCCTCGAGCAAAACCTAAACCTGAAAAGAAAAATAAAAATCCTAACTCACTTTCGCAGGAATCGCGATTGCACTTAGCACGTGCGCTTTTAAACTCCTAGGTTACTCTAGTGGACGAGTTGTGTCTTGTGAGGGTTTGCAGTGAATATACCCACAAAATTCAAGAAGAAAATAGATTAAGGAATAAAGAAAAGAAAAATAAGGATAACCGAAAATCAAGAAAAATAGAAATTTTATACAAAGGAAAGAAAATTCTTTTTTTTATGATATTTTCATCAATTAATCTCACTAATATACAAATTCAAGAACGCATTAAGATTATCAATTTTCAAATCGAGTGTCATATCAGATACACTTATTATTTTAATCAAAAATTTAAATCCTATCTTTCAATACCCACTAACAGATAATCTATTGGCTCCTATACATCTACGTGCATGTGTGATAGTCTAGTTTGGTTTTGGACTCCAACTCTAACTCATGATTCATCTCATCTCTCATAACAATTTTTTTTCTTTTTTTTAATTTTTTGTAATTTTTTTAAAAAGAATATTTCACCTTTCATGCGAATATTCACGCTTACTTAGGTGCAAAGTACCCGATTACTCAGATCATACTATTTTTTTTTCACTCTTGAGGTTATTGCCTTAATACCAGGCGCACCCATTATTTTATCACTCTCGAGCCTTTGGCTCACCCCATTATTTTATTCTCACTTTTTTTTGTTTAGAGAGGGAATACTTACTCAATCGTTATCATCTTTGTCCTTAACCTAATAAACTATTGTGAAGTGAAAAAATAGATGTATACTTGCCTCAAAACTACTATTAGTGGTATTTATTTTTCGGATTTTAATCTTTTTCATAAAATTCAAAGTGTATCATCCAATCTACTCTCCTATCCAATTTCAAATCTAAATTTGTTCCTTTATCTGTAATTAGTTTGATCTATTTATGAAAATATATATTTTTTAATTTTTTTTAATTGTTTTTAGTTAGTTACCCTAAAAACTACCCAAAGTGTAAAATAAAAAAAACCCAAAAATAAAAACAAAATCCTAAAAAAATAAAAATAAAATCCTAAAAATCCTAAAAAAATAAAAATCTCCTAATCCACTCCCCCACACCTAAACTTGTGTATGCCCTCATGCACAAACAAAGGGTGGTAAAATAAATAAGAAAACTATTACACAAATACAAATAATGAGAGTCGTAAAAAGTTACGATCTCAATATCCTCACCCTATTAACGCATGTAAAGCCATTACGACCTCTCGATCGCTTTCCACTTTGATAATGTGTGCGTTTTAAATGTGAAGTGGGTGCATTATTATATCTCATCAACCTCTTACAAGTCACGAAATTACCTGTCTGCTTCTTATGCCGTCCTCGCTTTTTCTTTGTCCACATGTAAGCATTAACAATTGGGTTAAAGAATTCTTTATTATAAATCTGCCAATCATCATTAGTAACAAGCATACATGTAGAGATATCATGAGGTGAGAAGAGTGTAATATGATAAAGTGAACGTGGTGGTGGCTCTTCTAACTCATGAAGTAATGCGAGCTCCTCTGCAAACAAATCCTCAAAAGTTTGCTCATAATTCAATGGCACACTTGCACAAGTATCATCATATATAGAATCAGTATGTGCCAATTCTTCTAATAGTTCGTCTTTGAATATTTGCTCTAATGAGGGTTTATCATCAGTGCAAGAGGTCAAATGAGAGTGCAATGTATGAATCATGTTGACCTAAATGAGGGAGCTCATTGCGTGCTCATCCATATTAAATATGTTCAATGCCACAGTCATATTCCCAAATGATAACTTCATGAGGCCACTCCTACAATCAATTAATGCATTTGATGTTGCAAGGAATGGTCTACCCAAGATAAGGGGAATTTGATTCCGTAGAGTGGAGATTGGCTCAGTTTCTAAGACAATGAAGTCTACAGGAAAGATAAACTCGCCAATCTTAATGAGCACATCTTCAACCATACCAAGTAGTCTCTTAATTGAACGATCAGCTAGCTGTAATGTGACCTTGGTAGGTTGAAGTTTTCCTAACCCTAGTTGCTGATAAACAGTGTAAGGAAGCAAGTTGACACTTGCCCCTAAATCAAGCAACGCCCTATCAAATGTAGTGTTCCCAATGGTGCATGAGATTGTAGGGGAACCTGGATCTTTGTACTTGATAGGCGAGGAGTTAGAGAGGATATGTGATATATTTGCAGCAAGAAAAAATTTCTCAGGAACGTTTCTTGCTCGTTTCTTAATGCACAAATCCTTGAGGAACTTAGCATAAGTAAGAACTTGTTGTATAATGTCAATGATTGGAATATTAACCTTCACCTGCTGAAATGTTTCAAGAATCTTTTCTACTTGCGGTGAAGCTTTCCTAAGCCGATTTGGATATGGTGCTTTCGGCTCATAAACAGGTTCTTTCAAATGAGTACGTGACGGTGATGGAGGTGATGGAGATGGTTGTGGAGAAAGGGGTGGAAGAGGTGATGTAGCATGTGACATAGTAGGAGTGGGATCAGGGGACATGGCTACATTATTGTCCACTTGCTTGCCAGATCTAAGCGTGTGAATGGCCTTGTATTGGTAGACATGCGACTGATTGGAGTTTGAGGAACTGGCATTAAGATTTGTTATGGGTTGACTTGGAAAAGTACCTTGGCCACGTTCAGTCAATTGACTTGCTAATTGTCCAACTTGTTGCTCTACATTCCTAATAGATTGAGAGTTCACAAGCAATTGTTGACATGTATTTTGCATAAAATCAGCTTACATTTTCATAAGATTTTCCATGTGTGTGTTAAAGTTGGACATATGTGAGTTAAACTTAGAATGAGACTTGAGAAGATTTTCAACGTTCTTCTCAAGTAATTGAAGTCGCTTTTCTTGATCGTTATTAGACCTTTGTTGTGGATATGAGTGGTTTTGTGCAGGTGGTCTATTTTGGTTGTTCCCATAATTTGAAGCGTTTGGGTGTTTGTAGGCACCCACATTTGGTCTTGGCAACTGACCAGTGGCTGGAGACTGCATATTAGGGTTAGAGGCCCCCTAATATTGCCCTTGACACCATGATAGATTTGGGTGGTTCCTCCAGCCAGGATTGTATGTAGGAGTGTAAGGATTATTCATGGGTTATTGATATAAGGCGTTAGCCTGATCAAGTGTGGGACCCATGGAAATCATTAATAATGGACACTCCTCCATAACATGATTCGGAGTTCCGTAATTAGAGCATGTGGGAACTTGAATTTGATTTATCTAACCCACTGATGGAGCACTAGGAGTCTCCAATACTTTAATTCTCCTCATAAGGGCTGCAATCTTAGCTTCGGCAGCAATAGAGCTGTCGACGCTATGGATCCCACCCTTATGTGCAGAAGTTGATGCACTGGGCTTCTCAGTGGGACTCTCCCACTGCATAGTCTTCCATGATAGGTTCTCAAGAAAGTCCCATGCTTCATTTTCATTCTTTCTCATGAACTCCCCCTGACACATGGACTCAAGAAGAGTTTTGGATGTGTAATCGAGTTCTTCGTACACGATTTGACACAACCGCCACTTTTCTATCGCGTGGTGGGGGCACTGAGCTAATAAGTCCTTAAACCGTTCCAAATATTTGCAGAAGGGTTCTCCCGGCACTGACGGAATTGATTAATTTGATTTCGTATTCTTGTCGTCTTATGCGTGGGATAATACTTCTTAAGAAACACTGTAACGAATTCATCCCAAGTAGTGATTGAATCAGTAGGCATACTGTACAACCACTTCTTGGCATTATCCTTAAGTGCAAAGGGGATGAAGCGGAGCTTAATTGCGTCCTCCGATAAGTGTTGCAGTTTAATCATTACGCATACTTCCTGAAATTCACTGATAAAGAGATATGCATCTTCTGAATCAGAACCAGTAAATTTAGGAAGCATACTAATGTACTGTGGCTTCAACTCATAGTGATTACCCGCTGCGTGTGGAAGCTTAATGCATGATGGAAGTGATGTGCGCAACGGGTAATATCGATCCTAAAGGATCGTGATCGGCTGGTCCATCTTGGCTCCCATTAACAAATCTGATCTCACAAGTCGACCAAATTGATCACGTGTCCAATGTGGCATGAACCAGCGACTGTGAGTGTGTGCGTGAAATTCCTAAACTAATGCAAGAAGTGGGGTGTAGTGGAGAGATAAAATAGTGAAATAGATATGATCAAATAAAAATGTGATTCTTACTGTTCCTAATTTTTTCTGTATTTTGTTTAGATTTGTTTACAAAACCAAGGAACCAAAATACAGAACTGGAGAAAATTAGAGACTCGAATTTACCTTTAGCGCCGCTAAATAGCGGTGTTTACCGCTAACTAGCGGCCCAACCAGAGAGTCTGACTCTCTGCTTTCTGCTACGCAGAACTGAGGCTTCTTCGATCCTTTTTGTCTTCCTGTATCGGCTATTTTATGTTCCCTTCATACTCAACACACACTGTTAACCCGTAAAACGTTAGAACAAGCAAGAAAAACACCGTCAATCCCCGGCAACGGCGCCAAAAACTTGATATGATAAATTATTGCAAGCTCAAGTATCGGTGTAGCGCTATACAGGTCGTCCAAAAGGGATCTAAGGTGTTTTGCGAGTTCTTACTCTTTCCTTAGTCTAACGGACTAACTATGAGATTTTAGATTGAGAGAAAATTAGTTTAGTTCTAGAGTTTAGCCTAGGATCTCGAATCCATTAGAATAATAGCCTAATAATGAATTATCTTTTTCTTCCTAACTTTTTAATTATGCACAGTTAAGTAACATAATAAAAAGGTGATCTTTTTAATTTAATTTTAATCGCGTGCCCCTAAGTATGACCTATCAAGTGATGTGGAAGCATAGACCATAAAAAATAACACTTTTCTTAAAAACAAATCATATCAAGTAGAAAATCTCATAAACAAAAAAAAAGAAATAAACTTCAAACCCTAATCTAAGCATAGGCTATCAAGAAACCTAATTCAAGTATAACTTATCAAAGAAATCAGATTTACAAGTTTATTCAAGTCAATTTATTTATAGGAAAATCTCTATTGATAATTCTAAAAACAAACACAGAATAAGAATTCCAAACTTCATCTAAGCATAGATTATTAAAATATTAATTAAGCATAATCTATCAAAGAATTATGATTTGTGAACTCCATCTTTTATTTATTTATAGAAAAATCATAATTTTATTTCTTTCTAGGAAGAAGATGAGATAAATCCTTCTAGTAAGCAATTAAATCTATTTTATTTATGAAAGCAAATAAATCTAATCTAAAAAGCAATAAAACCTATACTAGAAAGCAATTAGCTCTATCTAAAAAGCAAATAAATATTAGAAAGCAATGGCTTACCTATGGAGCACGGTATTGTGGCCGCCACCTCTTCAACAAACTTCCAGAACCTCCTCTAGAATATAAGGATACGGCCAATATGTAGGCTTCGGAAATCAAAACCTAATTCTAGCAGAACTGAGAAACTACAAAATTACAACGAAGCCATGGGAAAAATCTAGGATTTTTTGGCCCATATTGGGCAGCCAAATAGCAGTAAAAACCGCTAAATAGCAGCCCATTTATTTGACAAATTCATGAAATGTTTGTCACTAAAATATCTTGTCTTGTACATTTAGGTTTCCTGACTGTATTTGACTTTAAGTCTCTGCAGCATCGTAGTCTCATAGTCTTGCTCACTTTAGTAACTTTTCGGACTCTGATTTTCGACTCCAACTCTGATTTCATGCCATTTCCTTATACGAATCAGATTACCTGAAAAAGATACTAAAAATACCCGAGTAGCATTTATTTATATACAAAAATAGATAAAGTATTGGAGGACAAATACAATATATGATAATCATCACTGCCCGTGCACCGTGTGTTGCTCGTTTGGGCGGGCGGACGGTCCGGTTCGGTGCGAATGGCACTGCCCGCGCACTGTGCCGTGCGGGTTCAGCCGTACGCACGGTCTAGTTTAGGGCGAATGGCACGGACAGGCTGCCTGCGCACAGTGCCGTGTGGGTTAGGGCATACGGACGGTTCGGTTCGGGGTCGATGGCCCAGCCGGGACTGCCCGCGCATAGTGCCAAGTTGGTTCGGGCAGAACGACAGTCCGGTTCGTGGCGGATGGCATGGCAGGGACTGGCCGCGTACCGTGCCGTGCTTATTCGGATGGATGGCCCGATTTGGGGTAGACAGGACTGCCCGCGCACTGTGCCATGCCGGTTCGGTGCGGTCGAGACAGCCCGTGCACCGTGCCTTGCAGGTTCGGGCGGTCGGATGGTCCGGTGCGGGGCAGTTGGGACTTCTTGCGCACCGTGCCTTGTGGGTTCGAGCATACAGACGGACCAGTTTGGTGCGGATGGCACGCCCCGTGCACCATGCCGTGCAGGATCAGACGAACAGATGGTTCGATTCGGGGCGGTAGGGACTGCCCGCGCACTGTGCCTTGCGCGTTCAGGTGGGCGGACGGTCTGGTTCTAGGCTAGTGGCACTGCCCGCGCAACGTGTCCAGCTAGGGTGGATGGCATGGGGGGCTGCCTGCGAACAGTGTCATGCGGGTTCGGAAGTACAGACGGTCCAGTTCGGGGCGGACGGGACTGCCTGCACACCGTGCCTTGTGGGCTTGGGTTGGCGGACGTATCGATTCAGGGCGGATGGCATTGCAATGGGTTGTCCGTGCACGTGCTGTGCGGGTTCGTGCAGACGGATGGTCCGGTTCATGGCGGATGGCTCGGCCGGGACTGCCCGCTCACCTGCCATGACGGACGGTCAGGTTTGGGGCGGATGGCACGGCTACCCGTGCATCATGCCGTGCTGGTTCGGGCAGATGGACGGTCCAGTTCGGGGTGAATAGCACGGCCGAGGCAGCCCACGCATCGTACCGTGCTAACTCGGGAAGACGGATGGTGCGATTCAAGGGCAGATGGCACGGCCCGGATGGCCCGCTCATCGTGTCGTGCTGGTTCGGGCGGCGGATTGTCCGTTTCTGGGGTGGATTGCACGCCAGGGCCGCCCGCGCACCATGTCGTGCAGGTTCGGGCTGCCGGACGGTCCGATTCGGAGTTGATGGCACTGCCCGGACTTCCCGCTCACCGTGTCATGCTGGTTCGGGTGGCTGACCAGAACTGCCTTCGCACTGCCGTGAAGGCTCGGGCGGACCGACGGTCATGTTCGTGGTGGCTGGCTCGGCCAGAACAGCCCCTGCACTGCTCCATACGGGTTCCAGACGTGTGACTGGCTGGTTCGGGGCTCCTTGCATGGCCAGAACGGCTGCCACACCCCCCTGGTCGGGCTCCTAGGCTGTTCGGTGCGGGCGGCACGGTTCTAGCCAAGTGCCATGGCTGCTCGGGCCGAGTGGCACAGCTAGAATAGCAATTCTGAGCGAAAATGGCTGTACCGTGCAGGTGGAACACCCCTCGTGCGCCCAGGGCACTTAGGTCTTAAGGGTCCATCCTCCGGAATAGCCACCTTTTTCACTCTGAGTTTGTCCAGCCTCTTTTGAAAAAAAAGAGCTCGCAGAGACACTTAGGTCTGCAGGGGACTAATTAAGGTTTAAACATGTTCTAAGGTAGTAGGGGGCAGCCATGGCACTGTGCCTTATGGGTTCTAGCAGTCGGATGGTTCGGTTCAGGGCGGTCAGGACTGCCCGCGCACCATGCTTTGCAGGTTCAGGTGAACAGATGATCGGTTGGGGGCAAATGGTTGCCCGCGCACCGTGCCATGGGGGATGAGGCAGATGGACGACCCGATTCAGGGCGGTCGGGACTGCCCGTGCACGGTGCCTTACGCATTCGAGCGGGCGGATGGTCCTGTTCGGGGCAGATGGCACTGCCCACGCATAGTGCCGTGCGGGTTTGGGATTACAGACTGTACGGTTCGCGGTAGTTGGGACTGTCACGCAACGTGCCTTGCAGGTTCGGGCAGATGGACGGACCGATTCGGTGCGAATGGCATGGCTGGGGTGGCCCACGCACCATGCCTTGCGTGTTCGAGCGGGCGGACAGTCTGGTTCGGGGCGGTTGGGACTGCCCGTGCACCGTGCCTTGCGTGTTCGGGCAGGCAAATGGTCCGGTTTGGGGCGGATGGCACTGCCCGCACACCGTGCCGTGCGGGTTCGCTCGTACGCATTGTCCGGCTCAGGGCGGATGTCACGGACAGGGCTGCCCGCGCACAGTGCCATGCATGTTCGGGTGTACGGATGGTCCGGTTCAGAGCCGATGGCTATTCCCGCGAACCATGCCTTGCATGTTCGGGTTGGCGGACGGTCCGGTTTGGGGCAGTCGGGACTGATCACACATGGTGCCTTGCGCATTCGTGTGGGCTGACGGTCTGGTTCAGGGCAGATGGCATTGCCCACATACCGTCCTGTGCGTTTTCGATCGTACACACGATCCGGTTCGGGGCGGTCGGGACTGCCCGCGCACCAGGCCTTACGGGTTTAGGCGGGCGAACGGACCGGTTCGGGGCGGATTGCATGGCCATGGCTGCTCGCGCATCGTGCCGTGCAGGTTTTTACGTACGGACGGGCCGGTTCGGGGCGGCCGGGACTGCTCGTGCATAGTGTCGTGTGGGTACAGGGGATGGACGGTCTAGTTCGGGGCGATCGTGACGGCCCGCGCACTGTGCCTTGCAAGTCAAGCAGTCGTACGGTCCAGTTTGGGGCGGTTTGGACTGCCCGCGCACCCTGCCTTGCGGGTTCTTACAGAAGGACGGACTGGTTCCGGTTCGGGTGGATGGACGGTTCGGTTCGAGGCGGATGGCCATGCCCGCGCAACGTGCCTTGCGGGTTCCGGTTGACGGACGGCTCGGTTCGGGGCGAATAGCACGGTAGTCACTGCCCGTACACCATGCTGTGTGGGGTCGGGCGGACGGACGGTCCAGTTTGGGCCGGTCGGGACAGCCTGTGCACCATGCGTTGAGGGTTCGTGCAGATGGGCAGACCTGTTCGGGGTGGCAGGGACTGCCCGCGCACCGTGCCATGCTCGTTCGGGCGGATGGACGGTTCAATTTGGGGCGGATGGCCATGCCCGTACACTATGCACTGCAGGTTCGGGCGTACAGACAGTTCAGTTCGAGGTGGATGGCCATGCTCGCGCACCATGCATTGCGGGTTCGTATGGATGGACGGTTCTGTTTGGGGCACATGCCACGGCCGGGACTGCCCGTGCACAGTGCCGTGCGGGTTCAGGCGCACTGTGCCTTGCAGGTTCGAGCAGATGGACGGACTGGTTCAGGGCGGCCAGGACTGCCCGCGCACCATGCCATGCGTGTTCGGGCGAATCTCACGGATAGGGCTTCCCGTGCACAGGGACATGCAGATTCGGGCATACGGACAGTCCGGTTCGGTGTGGTCGGGACTGCCCGCTTACCTGGCCTTGCGGGTTCAGGTAGGCAGACGGACCGGTTCGAGGCAGATTGCTTGGTCGGGGCTGCCCCGCACTATGCTTTGCATGTTCGGGCGAGCGGACGGTCCATTTCGGGACTGCCCGTGCACGGTGCCTTTTGCGTTCAGGCGGGCTTACGGTATGGTTTGGGGCGTTCGGGACTACCCACGCACCATGCCAGGCATGATCAAGCGGACGTACAATAAGATTTGGGGCGGTCGGTGCTCCCCGTGCACTGTGTCTTGCGGGTTCGGGAGGACAGACGGATCGATCGGGGCGGCCGAGATTGCCCGCACATTGCACCATGCGTGTTTGGGCGGACGGACGGTTCGATTCAGGGGCGGGGCGGATGGCCATGCCCGCGCACAGTGTTGTGCGAGTTCCAACGGACGGACGCGCTATTCGGAGCGGACGGATAGTCCGGTTTGTGGCGGTCGGGACTGCCCGCGCACTGTGCCGTGTGGGATCAGGCGGACGTATGGTCAGATTCAGGGCGGTTGGGGCTGCCCGCACACCGTGCTTTGCGGGTTCGGGCGGGCGGATGAACGGACCTGTTTGGGACAGCCGGGACTGCCCGCGCACCCTGTCGTGCGAGTTCGACCGTACGCACTGTCCGGTTCGGGGCTGATGGCATGGACAGGGCCGCCCAAGCATAATGTCGTGCGGGTTCGGGCATACGGACTGTCCAGTTCGGGGTGGATGGCATGGTCAAGGCTGCTCGCACACCGCACCGTGCGGGATCCGACAGACGGACGGTCCAATTCCGGGCAATCGGGACCGCCCGCACACCGTGGCTTGCATGTTTCAGCAGATGTTTGGTCCGATTCGGGGCGAATGGCACTGCCCGCGCACTGTGTCGTGCGTGTTCGGCCTTACGCATGGTCTGTTTTGGGGTGGATGGCACGGACAGGGCTGCCCGCGCAAAGTGCCATGCGGGTTCGGGCGTACGGATGGTCCGGTTCGAGGCCGATGGCCATGCTCGCGCACCGTGCCTTGCATGTTCGGGAGGGTAGACGGTCCGGTTCGGGGCGGTCAGGACTGCCCGCGCACCGTCCCCTACGGGTTCGGTCATACACACGGTCAGGCTCTGGGCAGATCGCACGTACGGGGCTTCCCATGCACAGAGCCGTGCAGATTTGGGGATATGGACAGTCCGGTTCGGTGTGGTCGGGACTGCTCGCGTACTTGGCCTTGCGAGTTCAGGTAGGCAGACGGACCGGTTCGAGGCGGATTGCTTGGACGGGGCTGCCCGCGCACTATGCTTTGCGTGTTCGGGCGAGCGGATGGTCCGGTTCGGGACGGTCGGGACTGCCCGTGCACCGTGCCTTTTGCGTTCGGGCGGGCTGACGGTCCAGTTTGGTGCATTAGAGACTGCCCACGCACCCTGCCCGGCAGGATCAGGCGGACGTACGATCAGATTTGGGGCAGTCGTTGCTCCCTGTGCACCGTGTCTTGTGAGTTTGGGAGGACAGACGGACCGATCGGGGCAGCTAAGACTACCCGTGCACCGCACCATGCCTTTTTGGGCGGATGGCCATGCCCGCGTACAGTGCCGTGCGGGTTCCGATGGACAGACGGCCCTTTTCGGGGCGGATGGCACGGCAGGAAACGCCTGCATATTGTGCCGTGCGAGTTCAGGCGAACGGACGGTCCGGTTCGAGTTCAGGCGAACGGCGCTGTGCCATGCGGGTTCGGGTGGGCAGACGGTTCAGTTCGGGGTGGATGGCCATGCCCGCACACCGTGCCGTGCAGGTTCGGGCGTACCGTTGTTCCTATTGTGGGCAGATGCCATGGCCGGGAAGGCCCGCGCACAGTGTCGAGCGGGTTTGGGCAGACGGATGGTCCAGTTTGGGGCAGTCGGGACTGCCCGATCACAGTGCCGTGCGGGATCAGGTGGCATATCGTCATATTCGAGGCGGTCGGGGCCGCCCGCGCACCATGCCTTGCGGGTTCGGGAGGGCAGACAGATGGACCGGTTCGGGGCGGCTGGGACTGCCCGCGCACCCTGCCGTGCGCGTTCGACCGTACGCACGGTCCGGTTCAAGGCTGATGGCACTGCCCGCACACCATGCCATACGGGTTCGACCGTATGCACGGTCCGGTTCAGAGCTAATGGCACGGACAGGGCCGCTCGCGCATACTGCCGTGCGGGTTCGAGCGTACGGACGGTCCGGTTCAGGGTGGATGGCATGGCCAGGGCTGCATGCGCACCTCGCCGTGCGGGATCCGGCGGACGGACGATCCAATTTCGGGTGGTCAGGACCGCCCGCGCACCGTGGCTTGCATGTTTGAGCTGATGTTTGGTCCGATTCGGGAGGATGGCACTGCCCGCGCACTGTGCCATGCGTGTTCGGCCTTACGCACGGTCCGTTTTGGGGCGGATGGCACGGAAAGGGCTTCCCGTGCAAAGTGCCATGCGGGTTCGAGCGTACGGAAGGTCCGGTTCGAGGCCGATGTCCATGCCCGTGTGCCGTCCCTTGCGTGTTCAGGAGGGCAGACGGTCCGGTTCGGGGCGGTCGGGACTGCTCGCCCACCATGCCTTGCGCGCTCGGTCGGGCGGACGGTCCGGTTCGGGGCGGATGGCACTGACCGCGCACCGGCCCTTGTGGGTTCGGTCATACACACGGTCCAGTTCTGGGCAAATCGCACAGACGGGGCTTCCCGTGCGCAGAGCCATGCAGATTCGGGCGTACGGACAGTCCGGTTCGGTGTGGTCGGGACTGCCCACGTACCTGGCCTTGCAGGTTCAGGTAGGCGGATGGACCGGTTCGACGCGGATAGCTTGGTCAGGGCTGCCTGCGCACTATGCTTTGCGTGTTTGGGTGAGCGGACGGTCCGGTTCGGGACAGTCTAGACTGCCCGTGCACCGTGCCTTTTACGTTCGGGCGGGCTGATGGTCCGGTTTGGTGCGGATGGCACTACCAACGCACTATCCCGTGCGGGTTCGGTTGTACGCACACTCAAGTTTGGGGGGGATGGCAGAGACGGAGCTGCCCGCACATAGTGCCGTGCGAGTTCGGGTGTACGGATGGTCTAGTTCGGTGCGGTCGGGACTGCCCATGCACCGGGCCTTGTGGGTTCGGGGGGGCGGACGGACCTGTTCGAGGCGGATGGCATGGCCGGGGCTGCCCGGGCACCGTTCCGTGCGGGATCCGACAGACAAACGGTCCGATTCGGGGCGGTCGAGATGGCCGGCGCACCGTGCCGTGCGGGTTCGGCTGTACACACGGTCTGGTTTGGGGCGAATGGCACGGATGGGGCGGCATGCGTGCAGTGCTGTGCGGGCTCGGGCGGACGATCCAATTCGGGTCCGATGGCCCGACCGGGACTGCCCGCGCCCTGTGCCAAGCAGGTTCGGGCAGATCAATGGCCCGGTTCGAGGCGGATGGCACGGCCAGTACTGCTCGTTAACTGTGCCGTGCCCTATGTGCGGAGCGACGGTCCAGTTCGGGGAGGATGGAAGGGCCGGGACTGCTAGCATACCGTGCCGTGCCATTTCGGACGGGTGTACGGCCCGGCTCGGGGCGGACGGGACTGCCCCCGCACCGTACCGTGCCAGCTCGGAGCGGTCGGGACTGCCCACGCACCGTGCCTTGCGGGTTCGAGCGGACGGACAGACGGACAGTTCGGTGCGAATGGCACTGCCGCGCACCGCGCCGTGCGGGATCAGGTGGACATACAATCCGATTCGGGGCAGTTGGGACTGCCTGCACATCGTGCCTTGCGCAATCGGGCGAGCGAACGGTCTGGTTCAGGGCGGATGGCACTTCCCGCAAACCATGTCGTTCGGGTTCGGCCGTATGCATGGTCCGGTTCGTGGCGGATGGCAAGGACGGGGCCACCCGCACACAGCGCCGTGCGTGTTCAGTCATATGGAAGGTCCTGTTCGGGGCGGTCGGGACTACCTGCGCACCATGCCCTGCGGGGTCTAGCCTATCCCCTACATCCATATAGAGAAGAAAGAGGGGTAATTTGTGATAGAGAGATCCCAAGACAAATCAGGCACTGGAGAGCAAAAACCATAGTGTATGAATTCAACTGGCAAAAATACAGTGTAAATAGATTCAGATTAGGCACAAAAACTGAAATTTACAGAGTTTATGTAGACAAAGAAATTAATTGTAAAGTTCCAAAATTTATCAGGTCAGCCGGGTAGGCAGACAGACCGATTCGGGGCAGATGGCATGGCAAAGGGCTGCCCGCGCATGGGCCGTGTGGGTTCGTGCGGATGGACGGTCCGGTTCGGGGTGGATGGCCCGGCCGGGACTGCCCGCTCACTATGCCATGACGGAGGGTCCAGTTCGGGGCGGATGTCACGTCCGGGACTGCCCATTCACCGTGCCGTGCGGGTTCGGGCTGACGGCTGGTCCGGTTAGGGTGGATGGCACAGCAAGAGCTGCCCACGCACCGTGTCCTTTGGAAACCAATGTCGTTGGATGCTCCTAACCGTTGTCCTCCGTACGCTTGATGCGGTGGGGGAGGCACACAAGGGGGTCTGAAACAGCCACCGAACGGCGCCCGTACGCGGCCGTCTGCTCCGATAGACTGTCGAGGACTCGCCAGGACTCGCAGGTGCTGTGGATTTGAAGAGGGCTGGGGGTCTGTTGCCCCCTGGTCCTCTGCTCGGTTGCGATTCGGCTACCTACGAATGAACGATGCGCCGCCTACTGACGGCCCATCCTCACATGCTCGGGTGGGCACCCTGGCAGCACGGACATCGTCGAGGGTGTGCTACCTAGTTGATCCTGCCAGTAGACATATGCTTTCTCAAAGATTAAGCCATGCATGTGTAAGTATGAACAAATTCAGACTATGAAACTGCAAATGCTCATTAAATTAGTTATAGTTTGTTTGATGGTACATGCTACTCGGATAACCGTAGTAATTCTAGAGCTAATACATGCACTAAAACTCGACTTCCTGAAGGGATGCATTTACTAGATAAAAGGCCGATGCGGGCTCTGCCTGCTGCTCTGATTATTCATTATAACTCGACGGATCGCATGGCCCTTGTGCCGGCGACGCATCATTCAAATTTCTGCCCTATCAACTTTCGATGGTATGATAGAGGCCTACCATGGTGGTGACGGGTGATGGAAAATTAGGGTTCGATTTCGGAGAGGGAGCGTGAGAAACAACTACCACATCCAAGGAAGGCAGTAGGTGCGCAAATTACCCAATCCTGACACGGGGAGGTAGTGACAATAAATAACAATACTAGGCTCTTACGAGTCTGGTAATTGGAATAAGTAGAATCTAAATCCCTTAACGAGGATCCATTGGAGGGCAAGTCTGATGCCAGCAGCCGCGGTAATTCCAGCTCCAATAGCGTATATTTAAGTTGTTGCGGCTAAAGAACTCGTAGTTGGACCTTGGGCTGGGCCGGCTGGTCCGTCTTCCGGTGTGCACTGACCGTCCCATCCCATCTGCGGACGGACTGACGTGCAAATCGTTCGTCTGACTTGGGTATTGGGGCAAAAGATTAATCGAACCATCTAGTAGGTACTTCCCTCCGAAGTTTCCCTCAGAATAGCTGGAGCCCGTGTGCGAGTTCTATCGGGTAAAGCCAATGATTAGAGGTATCGGAGGCGCAATACCCTCAACCTATTCTCAAACTTTAAATATGTCAGATGGACGGTTCGGTTCGGGGCGGATGGCCATGCCCACAAACCGTGCCGTGCGGGTTCCGACAGACGGATGGCCCGGTTTAGGGCGGATGAAACGGCAGAAACTGCCCACACACCGTGCCATGCGGGGTCAGGTGGACGGACAGTCCAGTTCGGGGCGGTCGGGACAGCCGGCGCACCGTGCCTTGCAGTTTGTGCAGACAAATAGACTGGTTCGGGGCGGCCAGGACGGCCCACACACCGTGCCTTGCGGGTTTGGGCGGACAAACGGTTTGGTTCGGGGCGGATGGCCATGCCGCACACCGTGCCATGCAGGTTCGGGCATATGGACGGTTCAGTTTGGGGCAGACGACCATGCCCGCGCACCGTGCCGTGCGGGTTCCGACGGACAGACAGTCCTGTTGGGGACAGATCCACGGCCGGGACTACCCGCACACAGTGCCGTGTGGTCGGCACTTTTTGCGCACCATGGCGTGCGGGATCAGGCAGATAGTCAGATTCGCGGTGGTTGGGGCTGCTCGCACACCATGCCTTGCTGGTTTGGGTAGGCAGACGGTCTGGTTCGAGGGCAGATGGCATTGCCGGGACTGCCCGCACACAGTGCCATGCAGGTTCGAACATACGGACGATCTGGTTCGGGATCGATGGCACGGCAAGGACTGCCAACGAACCGTTCCGTGCTAGTTCGGGCAGACCGACGGCCCAGTTCGAGGAGGATGGCACGGACGGTACTGCCCTCATTGTGTTGTGCCGTATGGGCAGACCGATGGTCATGTTCGGGCGGAAGGCTCGGTCGGGACTGTCCGCATACCGTGTCGCGTCAGTTTGGACGAACAGTCAACCCTGTTCGGTGTGGATGGATGGTCTGATTCGGGGCAGTTGGGATGGCCCGCGCACCGTGCCTTGAGGGTTCGGGGCAGGCAGACAGTCCGGTTCGGGGCAGTCGGGACTGCTCACACACCGTGCCGTGCGAGATGAGGCGGGCGGATGGTCCAGTTCGGGGCGGATGGCATCGCTTGTGCGCTATGCTGGTTCAGGCTTACGGTCGGTACGGTTCGGGGCGGTCGGGACTGCCCGCACATCGTGCCTTGCAGGTTCGAGCAGACTGACAGACCGGTTCGGGGCGGATGGCACTGCCCGCGCATCGTGTCGTGCGGGATCGGCCGTACGCACGGTCTAGTTTAGGGCGGATGGCACGGTCGGGGCTGCCTGCGCACAATGCCGTGTGGGTTCGGGCATACGGACAGTTGTGGGTTCGAGCCGGCTAACAGTCCTGCTCAGGGCGGATGGCATGGCAGGGTTGCCCGTGCCCGTGCAGTGCAGGATCTGGCGGACGGATGATCCAATTCAGGGCAGTCGGGACTGCCCGTGCACCGTGCCTTCCGCACTCGGGTAGGCAGACAGTCCAGTTTGGGGCGGATGGCACTTCCCGCACATCGTGTCGTGCGGGTATAGCCTAACGCACAGTCGAGTTTGGTGCTGATGGCACGAACAAGGCTGCCCGCGCACAGTGCCATGCTGGTTCGGGCATATAGATGGTCCTGTTCGGGGCTGAGGGCAATGCTCGCTCGCACATCATGCCTTGCGTGTTCGGGCGGGCGGACGGTCCAGTTCGAGGCAGTCGGGACTACCCACATACTGTGCCTTACGGGTTCGAGCAGATGGATGAACCGGTTCGGCGCGGATGGCACTGCCTGCGCACCGTGCCATGCAGGATCGAGCGGACGGATGGTCCAATTCGTGGCGGTCGGGACTGCCTGCGCACCATGCCTTGCGGGTTGGGGCGGAACAGACGGTCCGGTTCAGGGCGGATGGCACAGCCCGTGCACCGTGCTGTGCGGGTTCGGTCGGACTGCCCGCGCACCGTGCCGTGCGGGTTCGAGCCTGCAGATGGTCCAGTCGGGGCTGATGGCACCGCCCGGACTGTCCGCGCACCATGCCATGCGGGTTCTAGCAGACTAACGGTCGAGTTCTGGAGGGATGGCGCAGCTAGAACTGCCCTCTTACCCTGCCGTGCGGCTAGAGTGGACCGACGGTCTGGTTCGTGGCGGCTAGCACGGCCGAAACAGTCCCTGCATTGCTCCGTGTGGGTTCCGATCGTGCGACGGGCTGGTTCAGAGCTTTTGGCAAAGCCAGAACGGTTGCCACACCCCCTGGCCAGGCTCCTGGGCAGTTCGGTGTGGGCGGCATGGTTCTGGCCGAGTGCCATGGCTACTCGGACCGAGTGGCACAGCCTGAACTGCAATTCTGTGGGAAAATGGCCGCACTGTGAGGGCGGAACACCCCTCGTGTGCCCAGGGCGCTCAGATCTTGAAGGTCCATCCTCAGGAATAGCCACCTTTTCCACTTTGAGGTTGTCCAGCGTCTTTTGAAAAAAGTGAGCTAACAGAGACACTTGGGTCTGCAGGGGACTAATTAAGGTTAAAACCTGTTCTAAGGTAGTCGGGGGCCAAGCAAACAAGAGCCATGGCACTGTCTGGGCTTAGCAGGGGCAGACCATGGCACCGTCTGGGCATGGCATGGGCAGACCATGGCATCGTCTGGGCATGGCAGGGGCAGTCCCCTTTGGCTCGGGTGGGCAGCCCACCCTGCCACGCAGTGTGCCCCGATGGATGGCTATCCGGCCAGTGGCACCGCCGAACATCGCCAGAGTTCCGACCATGTTTGACGGAGGCCTAGGCTGGCCGGTTTGGCCTGTTTTGCTCATTTCTGGCGCCTTTAAGATGCTCCGGAGGCCGATTTCGCCCTGCTGGCCATTGCCGGAGTTCCGGCACCGCCTGCGCGTGGCAGGGGCAAGCCAGGCTGTGTGTGCGGAGAAGGACACTTAGGCTCTAGTGGGCAGCCCACCCCACCACGCGGTGTGCCTTGGGGAGCGGCTATCCGACCGGCGCTGGCGCCGATCATCGCCAAAGTTCTGGCCATGTCCGGCGAAGGCCCGGGTAGGCCGGTTTGGCCCGTTTTGCTCATTTTTATTGGCTTTAAGGTGCTCGAGAGGCCGGTTCCACCCAAAGTTTTGGGCATGTCCGGTGGAGGCCTGAGCAGGCTGGTTTGGCCCGTTTTGCTTGATTTTGTCGGCTTTATGGTGCTCGGGAGGCTAGTTTGGCCGTTTTTCTCGTTTTTGTTGGCTTTTAGGTGCTGAGGAGACCATTTCAACCTGTTTTACTCGTTTTGTTGGTTTTTACGTGCTTGGGAGGCCAGTTCGGCCCGTTTTGCATGGTTTCAGTGCTCGAGAGGCCGGTTTGGCCCATTTTTCTTGGCTATTTTCGCAGCGGACCCTGCGTGGTGGCCTGGGAAGGCCAGACCCCTGGGTCTAGCTAGCTCTCTCGGATTTCCCATGCTCAGCGGAGCTACGTTGTGTGCGCACCGGTGTCCAATTGCGAGTTGCTGCCCAAGCCATCCATTTGGGCACGGCCGCTGTGAGCATTCGGGCCTTGCTGGGCAGCTTCTGTGTCGGCATGTGAGTGATTTCGGTTCAGCATGTCCTTACAGGCTCCCTGCCTTTGCGTAGCCAACCGCCGGTGCTGCTGTCCCTTCACTGGTTCGCACCAGTGGTAGCGTCAGCCTCGGTGCATTGCCCCCTTGCTTGTGCAGCAAACCGGATTCCTTTCGAAACCAATGTCGTCGGATGCTCCTGACTGCTCTCCTCCATACGCTTGATGCAGCGGGGGAGGCACACATGGGGGTCCACGACAGCCATCGAACGATAGCCGTGCGCGGCCGTCTGCTCCGATGGGCTGTCGAGGACTCGCCAGGGCTCGCGAGTGTTGTGGATTTGAAGGGGGCTGGGGTTCTGCTGCCCCCCACTACTCTACTCGGTTTTCATTCGGCTACCTACGAATGAACAACGCCCCGCATGCCGAAAACCTGTCCTCCTGTGCTCGAAAGGGCACCTCTGCAGCACAGACGTCGTCGAGGGTGTGCTACTTGGTTGATCCTGCCAGTAATCATATGCTTGTCTCAAAGATTAAGCCATGCATGTGTAAGTATCAACAAATTCAGACTGTGAAACTGCGAATGGCTCATTAAATCAGTTATAGTTTGTTTGATGGTATGTGCTACTCGGATAACCATAGTAATTCTAGAGCTAATACGTGCAACAAAACCCGACTTCCGGAAGGGATGCATTTATTAGATAAAAGGCCGATGCTGGCTCTGCTTGCTGCTCTGATTATTCATGATAACTCGATGGATAGCACGGCCCTTGTGCCAGCGCTGCAACATTCAAATTTCCGCCCTATCAACTTTCGATGATAGGATAGAGGCCTACCATGTTAGTGACGGGTGACGAAGAATTAGGGTTCGATTCCGGAGAGGGAGCCTGAGAAACGGCTACCACATCCAAGGAAGGCAGCAGGTGCGCAAATTACCCAATCCTGATACGGGGAGGTAGTGATAATAAATAACAATACCGGGCTCTTATGAGTCTGGTAATTGGAATGAGTACAATCTAAATCCCTTAACAAGGATCCATTGGAGGGCAAGTCTGGTGCTAGCAGCCGCTGTAATTCTAGCTCCAATAGCGTATATTTAAGTTGTTGCAGTTAAAAAGCTCGTAGTTGGACCTTGGGTTGGGCTGACTGGTCTGCCTTCCGGTGTGCACCGGCCGTCCCGTCCCTTCTGCCGGCGATGCGTTCCTGGCCTTAACTGGCCGGGTCGTGCCTCTGACACCGTTGCTTTGAAGAAATTAGAGTACTCAAAGCAAGCCTACGCTCTGTATACATTAGTCAGAGGTGAAATTCTAGGATTTATGAAAGACAATCAACTGCAAAAGCATTTGCCAAGGATGATTTCATTAATCAAGAACAAAAGTTGGGGGCTCAAAGATGATCAGATGTCGTCCTAGTCTCAACCATAAATGATGCTGACCAGGGATCGGCGGATGTTGCTTTTAGGACTCTGCCGGCACCTTATGAGAAATCAAAGTTTTTGGGTTCTAAGGGAAGTATGGTCACAAGGCTGAAACTTAAAGGAATTGATGGAAGGGCACCACTAGGAGTGGAGCCTGCGGCTTAATTTAACTCAACACGGGAAAACTTACTTGGTCCAGACATAGTAAGGATTGACATACTGAGAGCTCTTTCTTGATTCTATGGGTGGTGGTGCATGGCCGTTCTTAGTTGGTGGAGCGATTTGTCTGGTTAATTCCGTTAACGAACGAGACCTCAACATGCTAACTACCTACGTGGAGGCATCCTCCGTGGCCAGCTTCTTAGAGGGACTATGGCCTCTTAGGCCACGGAAGTTTGAGGTATTAACAGGAATGTGATGCCCTTAGATGTTCTGGGCTGCAGGCACGCTACATTGATGTATTCAACGAGTCTATAGCCTTGGCCGATAGGCCCGAGTAATCTTCAAAAATTTCATCGTGATGGGGATAGATCATTGCAATTGTTGGTCTTCAACGAGGAATTCCTAGTAAGTGCTAGTCATCAGCTCGCGTTGACTACATCCCTGCCATTTGTACACACCGCCTGTCGGATTGAATGGTCCGGTGAAGTGTTCGGATTGCGGTGACGGGGGCGGTTCACCTCCCGCGACGTCGCGAGAAGTCCACTGAACCTTATCATTTAGAGGAAGGAGAAGTCGTAACAAGGTTTTCGTAGGAGAACCTGCGGAAGGATCATTGTCGAGGCCCGAATGGACAATGCGAACCCATCAATGCTTCCGCAGAGGTGAAGGGACAGTGGCATTCTCCCGCCTGACCCCGCCACCTTGGGGCACAAATGGCCGCCCTCATCCCGCCTCGTTGCGGGATGGGCGGCGGGAACAATACCCGGTGCGGTGGGCACCAAGGAACATTCACAGTCGGAGAGCGCCGCAAGCCGGTTCTAGAGTGCGGTGCGATCCTTCCATACAAGTCAAACTTTCATGACTCTTGACAATGGATATCTTGGCTCTCGCATCGATGAAGAACGTAGCGAAATGCGATACTTGGTGTGAATTGCAGAATTCTGTGACCATTGAGTCTTTGAACGTAAGATGCGCCCGAGGCTATCCAGTCGAGGGCGCGCCTAGCTAGGCATCATGCCTCGCGTCGCTCCGCGCACCCTGAGCCACCCTTCGAGCAAGGGCGGTGGCAGGCGCGGATGTGAAGATTGCCCCTCATGTCTTACGGCGCGGCGGGCCGAAGTGCCACCGGCCGGGAACGGATGTGGTGAGTGGTGGACGGACACGTACGGCATTGGACGCTGCCTCTGCCCCCGGCTACAGCGGTGCATGCAAGGAACCCACGCCGTCGGGTGCGCTCATACGTTCCCCTCGGAACCCGATGCAGGTCATGCGGGGCCACCCGCTAAGCTTAAGCATATAAATAAGCGGAGGAGAAGAAACTAAAGAGGATTCTCCTAGTAACGGCGAGTGAACCGGGAAGAGCCTAGCTTGGGAATCGGGTGGCTGCACTGCCCGAATTGTAGTCTGGAGAAGTGTCCTCAGCGACGGACCGGGCCCAAGCCTCTGGAAAGGGGCGCCGGGGAGGATGAGAGCCCCATCCGGCCCGAACCCTGCCGCACCCCGAGGCGCTGTTGGCAAGTCAGGTTGTTTGGGAATGCAGCCCCAATAGGGCAGTAAATTATTGCTCAATAAGGCCCCAATAGGGCCCAAGTCCTTCAGATCTTGCAAAGAATATGGTCGATCCGATTCTTCAGTAACTAAAAAGGAGAGAGAAAGAGAAGCCAACACAGTTTTCACTTGCCTTCCTTTGCCACAAGTACAAATTGTGACTGTCTGGCACGGTAATTCATAAATTTCTCCAAGCTTATCAAGTTAATACCAAACCTCTGAAAAATCCAAAATTCCTCAAGCCCATCAAGTTCAATATCAAACCTCTAAAAGGCCTAAAAAACTAAAAGTTCGATACCAAACCTCTGAGAAAAGCCCATATTAGTAAAACCACCCACAAGTTAATACTTAACCTTCGGGATGACCTAAATTAGCTAAGTCTAACAGGTCCAGTATTGAACCTTTTAGATTTCCTATTGAGTCAAAAGAAAACTATAAGTTCCTTAATAGCTCAATATAGTTATCAAGTGTGAAGGCATACCTCTGATAGCCGGCAGAATTTTGATAATAAGTTGCCCATTATACCTCTGTCAGATAAATCCTATAAAGACTATGTTCAATACAAAATCTCTAGTCTACAATGTCAAACCACAAGTTCAATATCAAACCTCTAGCCAACATGATACTGAAATATCAAACCAATCCAAGTTCAACACTAACCCTCTAGCACCACCAAATCAAACTAAAAAAATGTTCAAATGACGTTAACCTCATCAAGCAAATCATGGGCCGCATGCATAGAAATAAAAATGTGATGCAACCACGAAATAAACAAGTCAAAGGCTAAATGCCTAACAAAAAATGAGGATGAATGAATAAATGGAGAGTTTAACTAAACATTGTTATCAAATAAAAATATTAGTGTTTAAGATCATTTTAACTACAAAAGTTTAGCTCCGGTTTAATTTTTGAGCTCCTCTTGAGCAGCTTGGACATTCTCTTCAGCCAACCAACTTAACTCTTCCGGTGAATCCCATGGAATTTGGCTTAACTTTGTCTTGAGAGACTCATGATGGGCTTTCAACTGTGTGATGAATTCCTGATGATGCTGAATCCTCTCTTCAATCCTGAGATGTTGGGTGGATAAGTCCTGGATTTTTATCTCGCAGGTATGAATCTCCACCAACAATTCCTCCACAGTTGCCTTCAAGTTAGAAAGATTATTGGTTTGCTGTAGCAAGCTGAGATTAGTCACTCTTATCTCAGATAAGAAAACTTGGCCCAATAATTTGGTTTTTGCCAAAAATTGAGTCACTGTCTCTTGTTCTTTCAAGAGAGCTTGAGCTCTTCCTTCAGACTCTCCCATGAGGTGTTGAAATTCATTTTCCACCCTACCAGAAGGAAGACTTCAAAGAAAATTCTTCTAATCATGACTGGCTAACAAAAAATTCACAACCAGAGCTCAGAGTGGTATTGACTCTTTTATGGTCATCAAATTTGTACTACTGGACATCGAGGATAGCATCTTTGTCAAACCTTCACTCGGGACATGTTCATCAGTCTTCACAGTTTCCACACAATTCCTCAAAGTTTCATATAAAGTGATGATGAGTGTCATATATTGCATATTTATAACTCTATATTATCTATTTTTGTATTTAAATAATGCTACTCGGATATTTTTAGTGTATTTTCAGGTAAACCTATTCCTACAAGAAGATAGTATAAACTTAGAGCTGGATTAGGAAATCAAGTTCAGAAAAGAGTTAAAAGTGAGCAAAACTACAAGACCATGATACTAAAGAGAGTCAAAGATCAATACAGTCAATCCAATCAAAGGAAAATATCTGAATATTCATGAAAAAGAAAGTTGAAGCCCATAGGAGCTACTTTTGCCGCTATTTGGCTGCATTTGCCACCAATTGGCAGCTAAGTGGGGCCCACTTATCATGAAATTTTTACGGGGGCTTCGATATAATTTTTTAGTTTCTCACTTATACTCAAATCAGGGTTTTATTCTCCGAAGCCTATATATTGGTCGTATCTTTGTAATCTAGGGTTTTATGATGTAATTTTGTACTCGAATTTTATTGAATAAAATTAGGCTTTGCTAAAGGGGTGACGGCCGCCATACCGACTCCAAAAGTACCCTTTTTTATTTATCATTATTTCATAGGTAATCTTCTTCTAATTGCTTTCTAGAAAGATTTATATTTCTTTCTAGTGTAAACTTTAATCGCTTTTTAGGAAAAAAATATGATCTTTTTAATTAGGAGTATAAGTGCTAATTTAGTTTAGCTCTAGGATGTAGATGAAACTAGAAATCCACCATATGTTGCTCTCTATTATTTTCTTTATAAATAAAATAATAAAGATAATATTTTTCAATGAAAAGATTAAAATATAACAACTCGTAGATTAATATTTTGATAGGTTATACTTGAATTAGATTTCTTAATAGCCTATACTTAGTTAGGGTTTGGGATTGTTACTTTTCATCTTTGTTATAGAGTATCTAATAGTTTAGTTTATTTTTATGAAAAGTTGTATCTTTGATGTGTTATACTTGCACACCACTTGATAACACATGCATAGAACACTTTAAGTAAAGATTAAAACTAAAAATTCAATTTTTATGATAGGAAGAAGATAATAGAAGTAATACATGGCTGCAAACTAGTGGATTCTATATCTTAGGCTAATTAGTATAACTCAAATCTAACTTAGAACCCGTAGTTAATCCGCTAGGACTAAAAAATTAGTGAGAACGCAAAAACACCCTAGATCCCTGTGGAACTGACCTGTACAGCGCTACACCGACACTGTTCGCTTGCAGTAGATTTTTCACATCAAGTTTTTAGCGCCGTTACAGTAGATCCCGGTGGGAATCGATGGTGTTTTTTTTGTTTTTTCTATCGTTTTATGGGTTAACAGTGTGTGTTGAGTATGCAAGGATCAAAAATTGTAGATACAGGAAAACAATAGAGATCAGAGGAGCTTTAGAGTTGCGTAGCAGAAATCAGAGAGACAATCTCTCTGGTTTTGCCGCTAATTGGCAGCAAGAACCGCCAAATAGCGGCAGCTCAGGTTATTCATGACCCCTTTTTCTCTAGTTCTATGTTTTTGTTCTCTGATTTTGTAAAAAAATTAAAAAAAGGTAAAAACAGTAGGAATCACATCTTTTCTTTGATCATATCTCTTCTACCGTTTTATCTTTACCACACCCCATTTCTTGCATTAGTTTAGGAAATTCATGCATCCACTCACGGTCGCTGGTTCATGCCACATTGGCCCATAATAAATTTGGTCGACTAGTGAGATTAGATTTGTTCATAGGAAACAAGATGGAACAACCGATCCCGATCCTTCAGAATTGATGTTACGCATTGTGCACATCACTACCATCATGCATCAAACTCCTGCACACAGCGGGCAATCATTATGAACTGAAACCGCAGTACATCAGCATGCTTCCTAAATTCACTGGTTCTAATTTTGAGAATGCATCTCTTTGTCAGTGAATTTCAGGAAGTGTGCGTGATGATAAATCTGGAGCACTTATCGGAGGATGCAATTAAGCTCCATTTCATTCCATTTGCTCTCAAAGATAATGCCAAGAAGTGATTGTACAGTATGCCAACTGATTCAATCACTACTTGGGATGAATTCGTCACAATATTTCTTAAGAAGTTATTATCCCACGCATAAGACGATAAAAATTCGAAATCAAATTAATCAATTTCATCAAGTGCCGCGAGAACCCTTGTGGAAATATTTAGAATGGTTCAAAGATCTATTAGCTCAGTGCACCCACCATGCGATAAAAAAGTGGCGGTTGTGTCAAATCATCTATGAAGGACTCGATTACACATCTAAAACTCTTCTTGAGTCAATGTGTTTGGAGTTGTTTGTGAGAAAGAATGAGGATGAAGCGTGGGACTTTCTTGAGGACCTATCCTGAAAAACTGTACAGTGGGATAGTCCCACTGAGAAACCCAAAGCATTAATTTCTACACACAAGGGTGGGATTCATAGCATCGACAGCTCGATAGTTGCCGAGGCTAAGATTGCAGCCCTTATGCGGAGAATTGAGGCATTAGAGACTCCTAATGCTCCATCAGTGGGTCAAGTGAATCAAATACAAAGTCCCAAATGTTTTAATTGTGGAACTCCAAATCACGTTATGGAGGAGTGTCCTCTATTAGTGAATCCTATGGCTCTCACACTTGAGCTAACGCCTTGTATCAAAGACCCATAAATAATTCATACGCTTCTACATACAATTCTGGCTGGAAGAAGCATCCAAATCTCTATTGGTATCAAGGGCAATATCAAGGAGCCCCGAATCCTAACATGCAACCTCCAGCCAATGGTCAATTCCCAAGACCAAATGTAGGTGCTTATCAATACCTAAATGATTCAAATCAAGAGAACAACTAGAATAGACCACCTACATTCAATCACGCACATCTATAATAGGGGTCTAACAATGATCAAGAAAAGCGACTATAGTCACTTGAGAAGAACGTTGAAAATCTTCTCAAGTCCTCGTCCAACCTTGACACACATATGCATAATCTCATGAAAGTGTCAACTAATTTCATTCAAAGAACATATCAGCACCTGCTCATGAACTCTCAAGCTATTAATAACTTAGAGCAACATGCTGGATAATTAGCGAGTCAAATGAATGAACGTGGTAAGGGTACTTTCCCAAGTCAACCCTTAACATATCCTAATGCCAGTTCCTCAAACTCCAATCAGTCACATGTCAAACAAGTTAATGTCATTCATACACTTCGATCTAGCAAGCGGGTTGACAATCATGTAGCCATGCCACTTGGCTCCACTTCTAGTGCACGATAGGCTATACTTCCTGATTCCACGATTCCATCATCATCTCATAATTCATCATCATCATCATCCCAAGATCCACCCACTAGCACGATAGAGGAGTCTGACTCCTCTAAAAATGATCCTCCTATCGACCATACTTATATGCCGAGGGCTCTCTGTCCAAATCGATTGAAGAAAAATTCTCCTCAGGTTGAGAACATCCTTGAATTATTCAAGTAAGTTAAGTTAATGTTCCTCTTCTTGATGCAATCCATCAAGTACCTGCTTATGCAAAAGTCTTAAAAGATTTATGTACAAAGAAGAGAACAACAAATGTTCCAAAGAAAGTCTTCCAAGCTGCTAACATCTCTATCATCCTCTCTTAGTATGTACCTATGAAGTACAAAGACCCTGGAAGTCCTACTGTCTCCTGCACCTTAGGAACTACAGTGATTGAAAGGGCTCCACTAGATTTAGAAGCAAGTGTCAACTTGCTTTCTTATTCAGTGTACCAACAGTTAGGACTGAGAGAGTTGAGACCTACAAGGATTATATTAAAGCTAGCCGATAGATCTGTGAAGAAACCTATAGGAGAGATTGAGGATGTCTTGATTAAGATTGGAGAGTTTATTTTCCCAGTCAATTTCATAGTTCTTGAAACTCAACATGCGGTGGATCCACAGTATTGTATCCCAGTTATTTTGGGACGTCCATTCTTGGCCACTTCTAATACTATTATTAATTGCAGGAGTGGATCGATGAGATTTTTCTTTGGAAACATGACACCTGACTTGAATATATTCAATCTAGGGTGCCAACCGAGTGATCCACATAACGAGCCCCTATAAGTGAATATGATCCAAGGGTTGTCCAGTGAGCACCATGAGGAGGAATTCTTCAATGAGCTAGATGGTTTAGTTGATGAGAGCTTATGCTTGGATACACTGGATAATTCATCTAATTATGTGTCATCCACTCGATAGGAACTTCCACCTGAGCCATTGATGACTAAATCACGAGTTCAGTTACAACCATTTATTGAGTGTCCACCTGAACTTGAGATGAAGATCCTTTCGAGTAATCTCAAGTACGCTTTTTTGGGTGAACACGACACACTACAAGTCATTATCTCTGCAGATTTGACTAAAGCTCAGGAGGAAGCACTCATATCAGTGTTGAAAGCTCATAGGAAAACCATAGGCTGGAGTATGGCCGATATAAAGAGGATAAGTCCATCTATAGTGTAGCATAGAATCCATTTACTAGATAATGCACGGCCTACAATAGATCCTCAACATTGGTTGAATTCGGTAATGAAAGAAGCTGTGAGAAAGGATATTTTTAAGTGCCTTGACAATGGGATCATCTATCTTATCTCAGATAGTACATGGGTGAGCCTAGTTCAAATATTGCCTAAGAAGTCTGAATCATTGAGGTAAAAAACGATGCAAATGAGCTTATCCCGATGCATTTGCAGATGGGATGGCGAGTCTGTATTGACTATAGAAAGCTGAACGCTACAACTAGAAATGACCACTTCCCCTTACCTTTTATTGATCAGATGCTGGAATGGGTTGTCGAACATGAGTTCTATTCTTTCTTAGATGGATACTCTGACTACAACCAAATTTTCATCGCTCTGGAGGATCAGGAAAAGACCACGTTCACTTGTCCATTTGGCACCTTTGCATAAAAATGCATGCCTTTTGGGTTACGCAATGCACCTGCCACATGCCAAAGGCACATGGTAAGTATTTTATCCGACAGGGTTGAACAGTTTCTTGAAATCTTCATAGATGATTTCTCTATCTTTAGAGATTCATTCCAAGAGTGTCTGCATCATTTAGAATTAGTTCTCACACATTGTCATGAGAAACATTTGACACTCAATCGAAAAAAATACCATTTCATGGTAAAAAATGGCATAGTGGTAGAGCATGTCATCTCGAAGGATGATATCGAGGTTGACAAAGTTAAGGTGGACCCCATCATTAATCTTCCACCTCCGAAATCAGTGAAACATATACGCTCCTTCCTTGGTTATACTGGGTTCGATAAAAGATTTATCAAAAACTTTATCAAAATTACTAGGCCTTTGACATATCTACTAGTCAAGGACATGTCATTCAATTTCACACCTGATTGTCTTAGAGCATTTGAATAGCTCAAGAAGGTGCTTACCACCACTCCTATTATTCATGCGCCAGACTGGAGTCTGCCCTTTGAGCTTTTGTGTGACGCATCTAATTATGCTATTGGTGTCGTCCTTAGACAACGTATCAATAAGCAGCCACATGTGATTTACTATGCAAGTAGGACACTCAATGACGCCTAGTTGAACTAGTCTACCACAGAGAAAGAGCTTCTGGCAGTCATCTTTGCACTTGAAAAGTTTCGCTCCTACTTAATTAGATCACGGATTATAGTTTACACTGATCATGCTGCTTTAAAATATTTGTTGACCAAGAAAGATACAAAAGCAAGGCTAGTTCGATAGTCCTCTTGTTACAAGAGTTTGATCATGAGATATTAAACAAGAAAGGTCCTGATAATTTAGTAGCTGATTATTTGTCTCGCTTGCCCAATGCTCCAACTAATTCTTGCCCTATAAATGAATTATTTCCTGATGAGCAATTGCTTGCTTTAACACGTGAACCATGATTTGCTGACATTATGAACTATCTAGTGACAAAAAAGATTCCATACCATTGGTCCAAGAAAGACTGATATAGATTCTTGTCCCAAGTAAAATTCTTTTACTGGAATGAACCTTATCTATTCAAATGTTGTCTAGACCAGATCATACATCAATGCATACCTAAGATGAGATACAAAGTTTTGTCTCTTTTTGTCATGATCTTACTTGTGGAGGACACTTTGGTCCAAGGAAAATGGCTGAAAAGGTGTTGCGGAGTGGCTTTTATTGGACAACTCTTTTCAAAGATGCTGTGGAATATTGCAAAACATGCACATGATGTCAATTTATAGGCAAAATTTCACGGTGCAATATGATGCCTCTGCAACCTATCCTTGAGGTCAAAATATTCAATGTTGATGTGATAAATTACTGCAAGAGTACAGTGTCGGTTGTAGCACTATATAGGTCGTCTCATAGAGATCTAAGGTGTTTTGTGATTCTTACTATTTCTTTAGTTCTAGTAGATTTACTAAGAGTTTCTAAATTGAGAGAAGATTGGTTCTAAGTTCTAAAGAATAGCCTAGGATTTCGAATCCATTAGAATAATAGCCTAACAATGAATTATCTCTTACTTCCTAACTTTTAATTATGCACGGTCAAGTAACATATTAAATATGTGATCTTTTTAATTTGATTTTAATTAAGTGCCCTAAGTATGACCTATCAAGTGATGTGCATGTATAAACCATCAATGATAACAACTTTCTTAAACAAAAATTATATCAAGTAGAAAATCTTATAAACAAAAGCAAAGAAATAAACTTCAAACCTTAATCTAAGTATAAACTATCAAAAGAGCGAACTTAAGTATAACCTATCAAAGAATTTAGATTTACAAGTTTATTCAAGTCAATTTATTTATAGGAAAATCTTGTTAATGATTATAGAAATAAACAAAGAATATGAATTCCAAATTTCATCTAAGCATAGATTATCAAAATATTAATTAAGTATAATCTATCAAAGAATTATGATTTACGAACTCTATTTTTATTTATTTATAGAAAAATCATAAATATTATTTCTTTTTAGGAAGAAGATGAGATAAATCCATATTAGATCTATTAAACTAAGTTCATCTACACCCTAAGACTAAAGAAAATTAGTTACACATAATTTTAGTAAGTAAAATCCTATTTTTATTTATAAACGCAATTAAAGCTGATCTAGAAAGTGAATAAATCCATACTAGAAAGCAATTAACTCTATCTAAAAAAAATAAAGATTAGAAAGCAATAGCATACCTCTGGAGCAGAGTAAAAAAACGAGTACAAAAATTACCGGATCCTCTTTTAGAATATAAGGATACGGCCAATATATAGGCTTTGGAAATCAAACCCCAATTCTAAGGAACTGAAAAACTACAAAATTACAATGAAGCCCTCGAAGAAATATCAACGCGTGGGCCCACATTTTGGCCACTATGTGGCAACTAAAATATAGCTAATGGTTTAAGATTTTCTCCTGCACGAGTCTCTTGTCTTATATACTTGATTTTCCTGACTGCATTTAACTTTGACTCTCTGCAGTATTTTAATTTTGTAGTTTTACTCTCTTTGAATTCTTTTCTGGACTTGATTTCCTAATCCGGCACTGATTTCATACCATCTCCTTGTATGAATCGGATTTCCTGAAAATGACACTAACAATACACGAGTAGCATTTATTTATATACAAAAATAGATAAATTATGGAAGGAAAAATACAATATATGATACTTATCACACCCCCATACCTATCTTTTGTTAGTTCTCGAGCAAAACCTAAATCTAAAAAGAAAAAGAAAAATCATAACTTAGTTTTGCAGGAATCGCAATTGCACTTAGCACGTGCAACAAGCCTTTAAATCCCTAGGTTACCCTAGTGGATGAGTATTGTCTCGTGAGGGTTTGCAGTGAATATACCCACAAAATTCATGAAAAAATAAATTAAGGAATAAAGTAAAGAAAAATAAGGATAACTGAAAATTAAGAAAAATAAAATTTTTATACAAAAGAACGAAAAATCTTTTTTATTATATTTTCATCAATTATTCTCATAAACTCAAGAAAACATATGATAGTCTATTTTAATCAAAAAAACTCAAATCTTATCTTTCAATACCTACTAACAGATAATCCATTGGCTCCTATACATCAACATGCACATATGATAGTCTATTTCGGCCTTGGACTCCAACTAAAACTCATGATTCATCTCCTCTCTCATAACAATTTTTTTCTTTTTTTATTTTATTATTTTTTTAGAATATTTCACCTTTCATGTGAATATTCACGCTTTCTTAGGCACAAAGTACCCGATTACTCAGATCATACTCTTTTTTTCACTCTTGAGGCTATTGTCTTAATACAAGGCCCACCCTATTATTTTATCACTCTTGAGACTATTGCCTTAATACCAGGCTCACCCCATTATTTTATTCTCACTTTTTTTTGTTTAAAGAGAGAAGACTTACTCAATCATTATCATCTTTATCCTTAACCTAATAAACTATTGTCAAGTGAAAAATAGATGCATACTTGCCTCAAAACTACTGTTAGCGGTATTTATTTTTCAAATTTTAATCTTTTTTATAAAATTCAAAGTGTATCATCCAATCTACTTTCCTATCCAATTTCAATTCTAAATTTGTTCCTTTATTTGTAATTAGATTAATCTATTGATGAAAATACATAAATTTGTTGTTAAAATTATTTTATTTCTTGTAGTTCTTTTTTTAGTTTTTTTATTTTTTTTAATTAGTCACCCTAAAAACTACCCAAAATAAAGAAACCCAAAAATAAAAAAATAATAAAATAAAGATTCTAAAAAAAACAAAAAATCCTTGGAAATCACAAAGAAAATATCCTAACCCACTTCCCCACACCTAAACTCATGTATGCCCTAATACACAAACAAAGGGTGGTGAAATAAGAAAACTATTATATAAATATTATACAAATAATGAGAGTCGTAAAAAGTTACGATCTCAATATTGTCACTCTATTAACGCATGGAAAGCAATTACGACCTCTCGATTGCTTCCCACTTTCATAGGGTGTACGTTTTAAACATGAAGTGGGTGCATTATTATATCTCATCAATCTCCTACAAGTCACGAAATTACCTGTCTGTAGCTTATGCTACCCTGGCTTTTTCTTTGTCCACATGTAAGCATTAACAATTGGGTTAAAGAATTCTTTATTATAAACCGACCAATCATCGTTATAACAAGCACACATGTAGAATATCGTGAGGTGAGAAGAGTGCTATATGATCAAGTGAATATGGTGGTGACCCTTCTAACTCACGAAGTAATTCGAGCTCCTCTGCAAACAAATCCTTAAAAGTTTGCTCATAAATCAATGACACAATTGCACAGTATCATCATACATAGAATCAGTATGTGCTAATTCATCTAATAATATGAGCTCATCTTTGAATATTTGCTCAAATGAGGGTTCATCATCAGTGCAAGAGGTCAAATGAAGTGCAAACTGTGAATCATATTGACCTCAATGAGGGAGCTCATTGTGGGCTCATCCATATTGAATATATTCAATAACACAGTTATATTCCTAAACGATAACTTCATGAGGCCACTCCTGTAGTCAATTAATGCATTTGATATTGCAAGAAATGGTCTACCTAATATAACGGGAATTTGATTTCGTGGATTGGAAATCGGCTTACTTTCTAAAATAATAAAGTCTACAGGAAAGATGAGCTTGCCGACCTTAATGAGCACATCTTCAATCATACAAAGTGGTCTCTTGATAGAACGATCAGTTAACTGTAATGTGACCTTGGTAGCTTGAAATTTTTCTAACCCCAGTTGCTGATAAATATTGTAAGGAAGCAAGTTGACACTTGCCCCTAGATCCAGCAACGCCCTATCAAATATAGTGTTCCCAATGGTGCATAAGTTTGTAGGAGAACATGGATCTTCGTACTTGATAGGCAAAGAGTTAGAGAGGATTTGCGATATATTTGCAGTAAGAAAAACTTTCTTAGGAACGTTTCTTTCTCGTTTCTTAGTACACAAATCCTTGAGGAACTTAGCATAAGTAGGAACATATTGTATAATGTCTAGGAGTGGAATATTAACCTTCACCTGCTGATATATATCAAGAATCTTTTCTACATGCAGTGAAGGCTTCTAAGCCGATTGGGATATGGTACTTTCGACTCAGGAATAGGTTCTTCTAAATGAGTATGTGACGGTGATGGAGGTGATAGAGATGGTCGTGGAGAAAGGGGTGGAAGAGATGGTGTAGCCTACGAAATAGTAGGAGTGGGATCAGGGGGCATGGCAATATTATTATCCACTTGCTTGCCAGATCTAAGTGTGTGAATGGCATTGCATTGGTGAACATGCGACTGATTGAAGTTTGAGGAACTGGCATTATGGTTCGTTATGGGTTGACTTGGAAAGGTACCCTAGCCACGTTCACTCATCTGACGTACTAATTGTCCAACCTGTTGCTTTACATTCTTAATAGATTGAGAGTTTACGAGCAATTGCTAAGCTGTACTATGAATAAAATCAGTTGCTTTCATAAGATTTTGTATGTGTGTGTCAAGATTGGACATATGCATGTCAAACTTGGAATGAGACTTGAGAAGATTTTCAACGTGATTCTCAAGTGATTGAAGTTGCTTTTCATGTTCATTATTAAACCCCTGTTGTGGATGTGAGTGGTTTTGTGAAGATGGTCTTTTATGGTTGTTCCCATAATTTGATGCATTTGAGTGTTGATAAGCACCCATATTTGGTCTTGAGAACTGACCCTTGGCTGATGGTTGCATGTTAGGGTTAGGGCCCCCCTGATATTACCCCTGACCACATGATAGATTTGGATGGTTCATCCAAACAGGATTGTATGTCGGAGCATATGAATTATTCATAGTTCCTTGATACAAGGTGTTAACCTTCTCAAGTGTGAGACCCATGAGATAATAGACACTCCTCCATAACATTATTCGGAGTTCTGCAATTAAAGCATGTGGAAACTTGAATTTGATTTACTTGACCTACCCGTGGAGCACGAGTGGTCTCCAATGCCTCAATTCTCCTCATAAGGGTTGCAATCTTAGCTTCGGTAGCTATAGAGCTATCGACACTATGGATCCCACTCTTATGTGCAAAAGTTGATACACTGGACTTATCAGCGGGACTCTCCCACTGCATAGTCTTCCACAAAAAGTCCTCAAGAAAGTCTCATACTTCATCCTCGTTTTTTCTCATAAACTCTCCTTGACTCAAGAAGAGTTTTGGATGTGTAATCGAGTCCTTCGTATACGATTTGACATGTGTAATCGAGTCCTTCGTATACGATTTGACACAACCGCAACTTTTCTATCACATGGTGGGGGCACTGAGCTAAAAGATTCTTGAACTGTTCCAAGTATTTCCATAATGGTTCTCCCGGCACTTGACGGAATTGATTGATTTAATTTTTAATCCTTGTCGTCTTATGCGTGGGATAATACTTCTTGAAAAATAATGCAATGAATTCATCCTAAGTAGTAATTGAATCAGTAGGTATATTGTACAACCACTTCTTGGCATTATCCTTGAGTGCAAAGGGAATGAAGTGGAGCTTAATTGCATCCTCCTATAAGTATTGCAGTTTTATCATCACACATACTTCCCGAAATTCACTGATAAAAAGATATACATCCTCTGAATCAGAACCAGAGAATTTGGAAAGCATACTGATGTACTGCGGCTTCAACTCATAGTGATTACCTGCTACATGTGGAAGTTTTATGCATGATGGAAGTGATGTGCGTAATGGGTAACATCGATCCTGAAGGATCGGGATCGGCTAGTCCAATTTGTCTCCCATGAAAAAATCTGATCCACAAGTCAACCAAATTGATCATGGGTCTAATGTGGCATAAACCAGCGACCGTGAGTGTATGCGTGAATTTCATAAACTAATGTAAGAAGTGGGGTGTGGTGGAGATAAAAATAGTAGAATAGATATGATTAAATAAAAATATGATTCCTACTGTTCCTAAAAAAAAATTTATATTTTTTGCAGAACCAGATCATAGAACAGGAGAAAATTCAGGTTCAGGAGTTACTTGATAGGCCACCAATTGGCGGGTTTAGCCACCAAATAGCGGCTAAACCAGAGAGCTTGACTCTCTGGTTTTTGCTACTTAGTCTAGAGGCTCTTCTAATCCCTTTTGTTTTCCTGTATCTGTAATTTCTATTCCCTGCACACTTAACACACACTGTTAACCCATAAAACTTTAGGAAAAGTATGAAAAATACCGTCGATCCCTGTCAACGGTACCAAAAATTTGATGTGATAAATTACTGCAAGTATACAGTGCCGGTTGTAGCGCTATACAGGTCGTCCCACAGAGATCTCAAGTGCTTTGCGATTCTTACTGTTTTTTTAGTTCTAGTGGACTTTAAGAGTTTCTAAATTGAGAGATGATTGGTTCTAAGATCAAAAGATTAGCCTAGGATTTCGAATATATTAGAATAATAGCATAACAATGAATTATCTCTTTCTTCCTCACTTTTAATTATGCACGGTCAAGTAACATATTAAAATGGTGATATTTTTAATTTGATTTTAAATAAGTGCCCCTAAGTATGACCTATCAAGTGATGTGCAAGTATAGACCATCAAAGATAACACCTTTCTTAAAAACGAATTATGTCAAGTAGAAAATCTTATAAACACAAGCAAAGAAATAGATTTCAAACCTTAATCTAAGCATATGCTATGAAAAGACCAAACTTAAGTATAACCTATCAAAGAAATTAAATTTACAAGTTTATTCAAGTCAATTTATTTATAGGAAAATCTTGTTAATGATTATAGAAATAAATAAAATATATGAATTCCAAATCTCATCTAAGCATGGATTATCAAAATATTAATTAAGCATAATCTATCAAAAAATTATGATTTACGAACTCTATATTTTATTTATTTATAGAAAAATCATAACTTTATTTCTTTTTAGGAGGAAGATGAGATATATCCATATTAGATCTATTAAACTAATTTTATCTACATCCTAAGGCTAAAGAGAATTAGTTACACATAATTCTAGTAAGAAAAATCCTATTTTTACTCATAACACAATTTAAGCTAATCTAGAAGCGAATAAATCTATACTAGAAAGCAATTAACTCTATCTAAAAAAACAAATAAAGATTAGAAAGCAATGACATATCTCTGGAGCATGGTATTGTGGTCGTCACCCTTTACGCAAAGCCATTTTATTAATGAAAAACGAGTACAAAAATTACCAGATCCTCTTTTAGAACACAAAGATACGGCTAATATATATGTTTCAGAAATCAAACCCTAATTCCAATAGAACTGAAAAACTACAAAATTATAATGAAGCCCTCGATGAAACATCAATGCGTGGGTTTGGCGGCTAAAACCGCCATTTGGCGGCTAAAATATATCCAATGGTTATGATTTTTCTCCTGCACGAGTCTCTTGTCTTGTATACTCGATTTTCCTGACTGTATTTGACTTTGACTCTCTGCAGTATTTTAATCTTAAAGCTTTACTCTCTTTAAACGCTTTTCTAAACTTGATTTCCTAATCCGGCTCTGATTTCATGCCATCTCCTTGTATAAATCGGATTACCTAAAAAAGACACTAACAATACCCGAATAGCATTTATTTATATACAAAAATAGATAAAATATGGAAGGAAAAGTACAATATATGATACTAGATGTATGGGGTATAGATTTTATAGGACTATTACCCAACTCATTTCGAAACCAATACATATTGGTCGTTGTCGATTATGTTTCCAAATGGGTAGAGGCAATTGCCGCAAAATTGAATGACAACAAAGTTGTTGTCAAGTTCTTGAAAGAAAATATCTTTTCTCGATTTGGCATTCCTCGAGCTGCTATGAGTGATAATGGTACCCATTTTACTAACTAGTTATTTGAGGAGCTCATGTGAAAATATTCCATTAGTCATAAGTTAGCTACATTGTATCATCTACAAACCAGTGGGCAAGTGAAAGTTTCCAATCGCCAAATCAAACTGATTTTGAAAAGACAGTCTATCACAACAGAAACGATTGGTCATGTAACTAGCAGATACATTATGGGTCTACCATACCGCCTACAAGACCAATCTTGGCATGTCTCCATATCAGTTGATATTCTGAAAAGCGTGTAATTTACCGGTGGAGCTTGAGTATAAGGCTTCGTGGGCCATTAAATTTCTTGATTTTGAGCTCGAAAAAGCGAGCAAGCAGTAAAGGCCACAACTTAATGAGCTTGATAAGATTAGACGGGATGCATATGAGAGTGCTAAGATTTATAAAGAGAACACTGAAGTGTTTCATGACAAAGTGATCATTCGCAACTTATTTACACTAGGGTAAAAAGTTCTCTTATATAATTTAAGGCTACATTTATTTCCTGAAAAATTGAGATTAAGATGGAGTGGACCGTACATAGTACGGGCGGTGCACCATCACGGTGCAATCGATCTCGAGAACCCTAAAACAGGTGATTTATTCAAAGTTAATGGTATTAAAACTACTTTTAGAGACTCGAGCAAGCGATAATGTAGAGGTCATGACACTTCACGACCCAATCTATGCATAGAGGCATGTATTCATTTGTATATTAGAATGAACATTATTTATATTGTCTATTATTGACATGATGCAGGGTACAAAAGAAGTGAGGGTTGCAAAGTAAAACTGCAAAAAAGTGAGGGGCTGATCAAAAATTTCCATCACTATAAATGTTCAACCAGCCCCAACCAGCCCTAGTTTCATCTAAAATCAAACCCTAGTAGCTCTCAATTTCTCCCCAAAGCCTCCATTGCCCTTCTTGTTTTTTTTTGTGCAGATCAGTCGAGATCTCCAAATTTGAGCCCAAACCAGAGATAACCAGCAGTTAGATCTCCTCCTTAGCTTCCTCCTCCAAGTGGCCGAGACCCAGTTCAGATCACTTGGCCGCCAATCAGTGGCCAGTGCCAAATAGCAGCATTCTGGTGGATTTCCCCCCTGAAACTTCAGGGGAGGTGAGCTTACTGGATTCTTTGCTTACTGTTATTTAGAATAGTTTTTTATTGTCTCTGATAGAATCCAATGGCACGGTTTGCTTGTGAAAAATTCTTTGGTGAGATTTTTGTTGCATTTACTATATATTTTTTATCCACTATCGAAATTTTGGGATGGAATTATCTGATATACATGCCCAATTCATTCTACATTCCAGAGTTAGTAGAGGAGTTTTATGCATGTTTTGCGTAATCTGATATTTTGGAGAATCGCAAAACCATTAAACTCCACTAGCGTGGAGAAATCCACGATGTGCACGCAGCGGTTATCTCTGCATCCACTGATATCCTTCTTCACCCTGGGAATCAAACCCTATATGCGATTGAGGACTATCTTACACGGATGGGCCTGAATTATAGAATGACACAAGATAGAGGGATCAACAGCAAGACACTTTATCGCAATGTACACGCGACTTGCCGCTGGATCAATACTAATGTAATGGGAATTACACATGTCATCATTTTACACACCCACACTACACATTATTAATTGCATCATGTGTCAGGACAATCAGTTTTGTATATACACACAATTAGTCGACACCATTATAGATGTTAAGATGCGGTTAAGGACTAGTTTGCCTCTGCCGTGTCTAATTACACAGTTGTGTTGCGGATTTATGTCTGGTGCAGAGTTTGATGCATATGCACCCTCACGTGTGTTCATAGCCGTAGAACACATTTCAGTGACATATCATGATGCTATTCTAGAGGATTGGAATAGAAATACGTATAATAAAAATATACATACCACTGAGTTAACACAAGAGGAGGAGAATGACACCTTTTTTGACCAAGACTTACCAAATGATCCCACTGAGCAAATCAATATTGTCTGGCGTGGTCATGGGAAAATTTGGTGTCGATTGAAACAAATTGACCATGAAGAGACTTCTACTACATGTGTACATCGTGCATCTAGAGAGACAAATAGGGGACAAAGAGGACGACACCAAGGATTTGTGTATGAGGGCATACACAAGTTTAGGTGTGGAGAAGTGAATTATGATATTTTTATTTTCTTTATTTATTTTTTATTTTTCTAGGATTTTTAGTTTTTATTCTAGGATTTTTATTTTATTTTTAGATTTCTATTTGTTTCTTTATTTTACACTTCGGATAATTTTTAGGATAACAAACTAAAAAAAATTGAAAAATTATTATATACTTTTTTTCAATAAATCAACTTACTAACAAATAAAAGAATAAATTTAGATTTGAAATTTGATAGAAGAGTAAATTTGATGATACACTGAGAATTTTATGAAAAAGATTAAAATCCTTAAAATAAATACCACTAACAGTAATTTTGAGGTAAGTGATGTGTTAAATTTCTATTGCAAGTGCAAAGTATAAGTTGTAGTGCTAACAGGTCGTTCCCACAGAGATCTAGAGTGTTTTGCAATCTTACTAATTTTATTATCTTGACGAGCTAACTATGAGTTTAGATTGATGAGATTTGCAATTCTAATCAGCCTAGGATATGGAATCCATAGTTCACAACCAAATATTGTCTATTCGTTTTTCTTATTTAATAAAAAATCTAATCTTTTAGCTTAGTTTCTACTTAAACTATCCTAAGTAAGGACTATTAAGTGATGTGCAAGCATAATATGTCAAAGAAGTTACTTTTTATAGAGATAAAGTAAATTGTTAGATAAATTCAACAAAACAAATAAAAACCAACAACTCCAAACTCTAACTAAGTATATACTATCAAAATATTTAAATTAAGAATAACATATTAAAGTTCTAATCTATAAGTTCTTGTGTTTTTATTGTTTCATAGAAAAATCTTATCTTTTTTATTTTTATTCTAGAATGAATACAAATAGATTAATCTGAGGTTGATCTCTAGTTTAATCTACATTCTAGGACTAAACTAATTAGCTACTCATACTCCTAATTGAAAGGATCCTATTTTTCCTAAAAAGCGATTAAAGTTTTACACTAGAAAATAAGATAAATCTATACTACAAAGCAAATAGATCTATACTAGAAAGCAATGGAATTACATTTGAAGCTCAGCATAGCGGCCGTCACCCCTTTAGCAATACCCTAATATTTATTAATCAAAAATACATCTAAAATTATATCTAAAATGCTCTTCTCAATTTACAAAGATTCATGGAGTATTTATAACCCCAACACAATCCTACTCCTACTCAAACTCAATACAAAAATATAATTCTAATCCAACACAAACTAATCCATGATATATAATCTTAATCTAATCCATAGGTATTAGAAACCAGTGGTTGAGATTAGATGGCATAAAATACTAATTTTCAGGTCCAAATCCCGAAATTAAGTTCAGTAGACCCATAACCTGCTGGATCGGATTTTTCACTCTACAATGTTTTAGTAAAAGGACCATAATTTTTGTATTTGAAATCGGATTGAGCTGTTCTTAGACTTGTTTAAAAAATAATTCTGAGATCTACAACTTTTTTTTACACAATATTTTTTATTTTAAGCTTTATCTTGGCCGAATATGCTCTTGAAGTTGATACTACTGCACTAGAGTTTCTGTCTTCACCAAAATTGACTTTCTATGCTTATTCTTGACAAATTTTCATCTTTTTCTTCTCTTACTTGCGAAACCTTTCTTACCTAAAAAAACACACTAAACATACCCAAGTAGTAATTATTTATATACAAAAATAGATAAAATATGGAAGAAAAAAAATTCAAAATATGATACTAATCACACCCTGACGCCTATCTTTTGCTAGTTCTCAACCAAAACCTAGACTTAAAAAGGAAAAAATTCTAACTCACTTTCGTAGGAATCGCGAATGCACTTAGCATGTGTGACAAGCCGTTAAACCCTTAGGCTACTCTAGTGGACGAGTGGTGTCTCGTGAGGGTTTGAAGTGAATATACTCTCAAAATTCGTGAAGAAAATAGATTAAGGAATAAAGAAAAGAAAAATAAGGATAGCCAAAAATAAAAAAATTAAAAATTTTAGAGAAAAGAAATAAAAATCATTTTTATGATATTTTCTTTAATTAATCTTATTAATATACAAACTCAAGAAATCATTTAGATTATCAATTTTCAAGTCAAACGTCATATCAAATATACTTATCATTTTAATAAAAAATTCAAATTCTATCTTTCAATACCCACTAATAAATAATTCATTAGTTCCTATACATCTATGTGCATGTGTGATAGTCTACTTCGGTTTTGGGCTCCAACTCTAACTCATGATTCATCTCCTCTCTCATAACAAATTTTTTTCTCTTTTTTCAAAGAATATTTCACCTTTCATGTGAATATTCATGCTTGCTTAAGTGCAAAGTATCCGATTACTGGGATCATACTCTTTTTTTCTCTGAGACTATTGCCTTAATACCAGGCTCACCTCTTTCTTTTTTTTTTCTTCATTTCTGAGGCTATTGCCTTAATACCAGGCTCACCCCCTTTTTTTCTTTTTTTTTTCTTGTTTACAGAGAAAACTACTCAATCGTTATTATCTTTGTTCTTAACCTAATAAATTATTGTAAAGTGAAAACTAGATGTATACTTATCTCAAATTACTATTAACGGTATTTATTTTTTGAATTTTAATCTTTTTCATAAAATTCTTAGTGTATCAACCAATCTACTATCTTACCAAACATCAAATCTAAATTTATTTTTTTATTTATAATTAGGTTTATTTATTTAAGCGAATATTTTTGAATTTTTTTACATTTTTTCAGAATTTTTTCAGAATTTTTTCAGAATTTTTTAACTTTTTTCAAATTTTTTGCTTTAAACTAATGATTTTTCTCAGCTGCTCTAGTAATTATCCCATATATGAGCTTTGTACTATAATGAGTAGAAATTATATCAAATCACTATAGATCACTATAGAATTTTGTACTATATTATAGACACTCAAAATAATTTCATAGTAATTGGTTGAGATTTTAACCTCAAATTTAATATTTTTCTCAGCTGCACTGGTATAAGTCTAATACATGAGCTCTGTACTATATTGAGTGGGTATTATATCAAACTACTATGGATCAATATAAAATTTTGTATTCTATTTTATAAGTATGTTTTGACACTTTAATAAAAATTTGACATTAATTGATTAAGATTTTAACATCAAACTAATTATTTTACTTACATGCCCCGGCATTAGTTTGGAGCGTGAGTTATATACTATATTGAGTAGATATTATATCAAATAATTATGGATAGCTATAAAACTTTGTATTCTATTTTAGAAGTATATTTTACACTCTCATAAAAGTTTTATATTAATTTCCTTACATTTTAATATCAAACAAAAGATTTATCTTATCTGTATCATTATTAGTCTAATGTGTAAGCTGTGTACTCTATTGAGTACAAATTATATAAAACCACCATGAATCATTATAAAAAATTTGTATTATGTTTTAGAAGTATGTTCTGACATTCTCATAAGAATTTCACATTAACTTCTTGATGTTTTGCCTTCAAACAAAAGATATTTCTCAGTTATACCGGTATCAATTTGGTGTATGAGCTGTATAATATATTGAGTAGGAACTGTATCAATTTACTAAGGATCACTTAATAACTTTTTATTCAGTTTTAGTTATGTTTTTTTTAAATTTCATAAAAATTTAACATTAATTGCTTGACCATGTTGACATCAAATTAAAGATTTATCTTAGTAGTATCTGTATCAGTTCAGTGCGTAGCTTTGTAATTTATTGAGTAGAAATTATATCAAATCATTATGGATCACTATAAAATTTTGTATTTTATTTATGTATAATCTTTTAAACTCTTATAAAAATTTCAAATTAATTGGTTAACATTTTAGCATCAAAATAAAGATTTTTTTCAGCAACACTGTATAAGTCTGATACATGAGCTGTATACTATATTGAGTAGATATTGTATCAAATTATCGTTGATCAATATAAAATTTTATATTTTATTTTAGGAGTATGCTTTTTTACTCATATAAATATTTCACTTTAAATGCTTGACATTTCAATCTCAAACTAAATTTTTTTCTCAGCTGTATTAGTATAAGTCCAAAGACAGGTATCCTTATCTTAACAGTGAAGCACCTAATGAGTGCCATATGTTGCATATTTATAGCTTTCATATTACCTATTTTTGTATATAAATAATGCTACTCGGGTATTGTAAGTGTGTTTTTCAAGAATTTTATTCGTACATAGAGAGAGCATGAAATCAGAGTTAGAGTAGAAAATCAAAGTCCGAAAAGTTTCCAAAGTGAGCAAAACGACGAGACTACGATATTGCAGAGAGTCAAAGTGAAATATAGTCAGATAAAACAAGAGAACAAGATAATAGGTTCAAGTGAAAAAAATATAAAGAATATTTCACATAATTTGGCTGCCAATTAGTGGTATTTATCGCCAATTTCCAGACGATATTTCTTAAAGGGATTTGATGCAATTTTGTGGTTTTTCAGTTCTGTTAGAATTATGGTTTGATTTCTGAAGCCTATATATTGGCTGTATCTTTGTATTCTTGGGAGAATCCTGTAAGTTTTGTACTCGTTTTAAATAATAAAATTAGGGTTTCGCTGAAGGGGTGGAGGTAACAATACCGTGCTCCAGAGGTAAGCCATTGTTTTGAGATCTTTATTTGCTTTCTAGATAGAGTTAATTGCTTTCTAGTTTAGGTTTTATTGCTTTCTAGATTAGAGTTAACCATATTCATGAATAAAAACTTAATTTTGTTATTAAAAATATGAGTAGCTAAATAGTTTAGCTCTAGGATGTAGATGAAGTTAGGATCCTAATATTTTTCTTCTTAAATAAAATAAATAAAGACATGATTTTTCTATAAAAAGATTAAAATACAAGAACTCGAAGATTAAGACTTTGATAGGTTATACTTGAATTAGGTTTCTTGATAGCCTATACTTAGTTAGGGTTTGGGGTTGTTGATTTTATTTTTTTTATTGAATTATCTAAAGATTTAGTTTGTTTTTATGAAAACTAGTATCTTCGATGAGTTATGCTTGCACACCACTTGATAGCTCATGCTTAGGGCAATTTAAATAAAGATTAAACTAAAATGATTAAATTTTATGATAGAAGAAGATAATAGAAGTAAGAAAATTGTTGGAAATTAGTGGATTCTAAATCCTAGGTTATTTAGATAGTAACAAATCCAGTCTAGAAACTCATAATTAGTCCGTTAGATTAAGAAAAGACTAAGGAATGCAAAAATATCTTAGATCCCTATGGAACGACCTGTACAGTGCTACACCGATACTGTACGCTTACAGTAAATATCACATCAAGTTTTTGGTACCGTTGCCGATATCGACAGTATTTTTCTTGCTTTTTTTGATGTTTTATGGGTTAATAGTGTGTGTTGAGTGTGCAAGGACCATAAAGTGCAGATACAGGAAGACAAAAAGGATCGAAGAAGTCTCATATCTGCGTAACAGAAACCTGAGAGTCAAACTCTCTAGTTATCCGCTATTCAGTTGCCATAACCTCTATTTAGCAGCCCTAGTGGTAGCTTCTGAGCCCTAATTTTCTCCAGTTCTATATTTTGGTTCCCTGGTTTTGTAAAAAAATCTGAAAAAAAGAAAAATATTAGGCACTGTAGGAATCACATTTGCTATTTGATCATAACTATTCCACCGTTTTTATCTCCACCACACCCCATTTCTTGCATTAGTTTAGGAATTTCACGCATACACTCACGGTCACTGGTTCATGCCACATTGGACCCATGATCAATTTGGTTGACTTGTGAGATCGGATTTGTTTATGGGAGACAAGATGGACCAGCCGATCCCGATCCTTCAGAATTGATGTTACCCGTTGCACACATCACTTCCATCATGCATAAAACTTTCACACGCAGTGGGTAATCACTATGAGTTGAAGCCGCAGTACATCAGCATGCTTCCCAAATTCACTGGTTCTGATTCAAAAGATGCATATCTCTTTATCAGTGAATTTCAGAAAGTATGGGTGATGATAAAACTGCAACACTTATCGGAGGATGCAATTAAGCTCCGCTTCATCCCGTTTGCACTCAAGAATAATGCCAAGAAGTGGTTATATAGTATGCCTACTGATTCAATCACTACTTGGGATGAATTCGTTGCAGTATTTCTTAAGAAGTACTATCCCACGCATAAGACAGCAAGGATTCAAAATCAAATCAATCAATTCCGTCAAGTGCCGGGAGAACCCTTCTGGAAATACTTAGAACGGTTCAAGAACTTATTAGCTCAGTGCCTCCACCATGCGATAGAAAAGTGGTGGTTGTGTCAAATCATATACAAAGGACTTGATTACACATCCAAAACTCTTCTTGAGTCCATGTGTCAGGGGGGAGTTTATGAGGAAAAATGAGAATGAAGCATGGGACTTTCATGAGGACCTATCGTGAAAGACTATATAGTGGGAGAGTCCCACTGAGAAGTCCAGTGCATCAACTTCTGCCTATAAGGGTGGGATCCATGGCATCGATAGCTCTATAGCTGTCGAAGCTAAGATTGCAACTCTTATGAGGAGAATTGAGGCATTGGAGACCACTTGTGCTCCACAGGTAGGTCAGGTAAATCAAATTCAAGTTCCCAAATGCTTTAATTGTGGAACTCCAAGTCATGTTATGAAGGAGTGTCCATTATTAACAAATCTTATGGGTCCCACAATTGAACAGGCTAACACTTTGTATCAACAACCCATAAACAATCTTTACGCTCCTATATACAATCCTGTTTGGAGGAATCATCCAAATTTATCATGTGGTCAGGGGTAATATCAGGGGGCCCCTAACCCTAACATGCAACCTCCAGCCAATGGTCAGCTCCCAAGACCAAATGTGGGTGCTTATCAATACCCAAACGCATCAAATTATGAGAACAACCAAAATAGAGCACCTGCACAAAACCACTCACATCCACAACAGGGGTCTAATAATGAACAAGAAAAGCGACTTCAATCACTTGAGAAGCACGTTAAAAATCTTCTTAAGTCTCATTCCAAGTTTGACATGCATATGTCCATCCTTGACACACACATGCAAAATCTAATAAAAGTCTCAACTGATTTTATTCAAACTACAGGTCAACAACTGCTCGTAAACTCTCAATCTATTAAGATGTAGAGTAGCAGGTTAGACAATTAGCGAGTCAGATGAGTGAACGTGGCCAGGGTACCTTTCCAAGTCAACCCATAATGAGCCCTAATGCCAGTTCCTCAAACTCCAATCAGTCACATATCCACCAATGCAATGCCATTCACACGCTTGATCTGGCAAGCAAGTGGACAATAATGTAGCCATGCCCCTTGATCCCACTCCTACTATCTCGCAGGCTACACCATCTCTTCCACCCCTTTTTCCACGACCATCTCCATCACCTCCATCGTCGTCACATGATCATTTGGAAGAACCTATTCCTAAGCCGAAAGCACTATATCCCAATCGACTTAGGAAGCCTTCACTGCAAGTAGAAAAGATTCTTGAAACATTTTAGAAGGTGAAGGTTAATATTCTACTCCTTGACATTATACAACAGGTTCCTACTTATGCTAAGTTGCTCAAGGATTTGTGTACTAAGAAACGAGTAAGAAACATTCATGAGAAAGTTTTTCTTACTGCAAATATATCACAAATCCTCTCTAACTCCGTACCTATCAGGTACAAAGATCCAGATTCCCCTACAATCTCAAGCACCATTGGGAACACTACATTTGATAGGGCGTTGCTTGATTTAGGGGCCAGTGTCAACTTGCTTCCTTACACTATTTATCAGCAATTGGGATTAGGAAAACTTCAACCTACCAAGGTCACATTCCAGCTAGCTGATCGTTCGATCAAGCGAATACTTAGTATGGTTGAAGATTTGCTCATTAAGGTCGGCGAGTTTATCTTTCCTGTAGACTTCATTGTTTTAGAAACTGAGCTGATTTCCAATCCATGGAATCAAATTCCCCTTATCATGGATAGACCATTCCTTGCAACATGAAATGCATTAATTGATTGTAGGAGTGGCCTCATGAAGTTATCGTTTGGGAATATGATTTTGGCATTGAATATATTTAATATGGATGAGCATGCAACAAGCTCCCTCATTAAGGTCAACATGGTTCATAATTTGCACTCTTATTTAACCTCTTGCACTGATGATGACCCTCATTTGAGCAATTGTTCAAACATGAGCTCATATTATTAGATGAATTAGCACATATTGATTTTATGTATGATGATACTTGTGCAAGTGTGCTATTGATTTATGAGCAAACTTTTGAGGATTTGTTTGCAGAGGAAATCGTATTACTTTGTGAGTTAGAAGAGCGACAACCACATTCACTTGATCCTATAGCACTCTTCTCATCTCACGATATTTCTACATGTATGCTTGTTACTAACGATGATTGGCAGGTTTATAATAAAGAATTCTTTAACTCAATTGCTAATGCTTACATGTGGACAAAGAAAAAGCAAGGGTGGCATAAGCTATAGGTAGGTAATTTCATGACTTGTAGGAGGTTAATGAGATATAATAATGCACTCATTTCACGTTTAAAACGCACACACTATGAAAGTGGAAAGCGATCGAGAGGTCGTAACCGCTTTCCATGCGTTAATAGGGTGATGATATTGAGATCGTAAATTTTACGACTCTCATTATTTGTATAGTATTTATATAATAGTTTTCATATTTATTTTACCACACTAGGTTTGTGTATAAGGGCATACACGAGTTTAGGAGTGAGGGAGTGGGTTCGGATATTTTTTTGTGTTTTTCTAAGATTTTAGTTTTTTTATAGTTTTTATTTTATTTTTAGATGATTTTTGGGATTCATTATTTTATACTTTGGGTAGTTTTTAGGTAACTAACTGAAATTTTTTTTAAAAGAACTAAAAAATTAAATAAAAAAATTAACAATAAATTTATGTATTTTTATCAATAGATCAACCTAATTACAGATAAAGGATCAAATTTAGATTTGAAATTTGATAGGTGAGTAGATTGGATGATACACTTTGAATTTTATGAAAAAGATTAAAATCTGAAAAATAAATACATCTAACAGTAGTTTTGAGGCAAGTATACATCTATTTTTTACTTCACAATAGTTTATTAGGTTAGGGACAAAGATGATAACGACTGAGAAAGTCTTCTCTCTCTAAACAAAGAAAAAAAATGAAAATAAAATAATGGGGTGAGCCTGGTATTAAGGCAATAGTCTCGAGAGTTATAAAATAATGGGCTGCGTTTGGTATTAAGGCAATAGGCTCAAGAGTTAAAAAAGAGTATGATCTAAGTAATCGGTACTTTGCGCCTAAGTAAGCGTGAATATTCACATGAAAGGTGAAATATTCTAAAAAAAGAAAAAGAAAAAGAAATGAGTATGAACCGAGTAATCGGGTACATTGTGCCTAAGCAAGCGTGAATATACACATTAAAGGTGAAATATTCTTTAAAAAAAGCAAAGAAAAAAAGAAAAAAAGAAAAAAAAGAAAAAAGGAAAAAAACTGTTATGAGAGATGAGATGAATCATGAGTTAGAGTTGGAGTCCAAAATCGAAGTAGACTATCACACGTGCACGTAATTGTATAGGAGTCAGTGGATTATCTATTAGTGGGTATTGAAAGATATGATTTAAATTTTTGATTAAAATGATAAGTGTATTTGATTTGACGCTCGATTTGAAAATTGATAATCTAAATGCATTCTTGAGTTTGTATATTAGTGAGATTAATTGATGAAAATATCAAAAAAAAGATTTTTTTCTTTCTTTTGTATAATATTTTTATTTTTCTTAAGTTTTGGTTATCCTTAATTTTTTTATTTCTTAATCTATTTTCTTCATAAATTTTGTGGGTATATTCACTGCAAATCCTCACGAGACAACACTCATCCACTAGGGTAATCTAGGGGTTTATAACTTGTTGCACTTGTTAAGTGCAATCGTGATTCCTGCGAAAGTGAGTTAGGATTTTTTTTTCTTTTTAGATTTAGGTTTTGCTCGAGGACTAGCAAAAGATAGGTGTGGGGGTGTGATGAGTGCCATATATTACATATTTATAGCCTTCATATTACCTATTTTTGTATATAAATAATGTTACTTGGGTATTGTTAGTGTGTTTTTTAGGAATTTTATTCGTATAAGGAGAGGGCATGAAATCAGAGTTGGAGTAGGAAATCAAAGTCTGAAAAGTTTCCAAATTGAGCAAAACTACGAGACTACGATGTTTCAGATCGTCAAAGTGAAATACAGTCCGATAAAACAAGAAAAAAAACAAGAATTTCACGTGGAAAAAATGAAAAGAATATTTCACATAATTTGGCCGCCAATTAGCGGTATTTACAGTCAATTGGCGGCCCAAAGGTGGCAATTCTAGAAGATATTTCTTCAAGGGATTCAATGTAATTTTGTGGGTTTTCAGTTCTGTTAGAATTAGAGTTTGATTTTCGAAGCCTATATAATGGCTGTATCCTTATATTCTAGGGAGAATCCAGAAAGTTTTGTACTCATTTTAAATAACAAAATTAGGGTTTTGCTGAAGGGGTGACGGAATACCGTGCTTCAGAGGTAAGCCATTGTTTTGAGATCTTTATTTGCTTTCTAAATATAGTCAATTGCTTTCTAGTTTAGGTTTTATTACTTTCTAGATTAGGGTTAACCATATTCATGAATAAAAACTTAATTTTGCTTATTAAAAATATGAGTAGCTAATTAGTTTAGCTCTAGGATGTAGATAAAGTTAGGATCCACTATTTAATTGCTTTCTAATATTTTTCTTCTTAAATAAAATAAATAAAGACATGATTTTTCTATAAAAAGATTAAAATACAAGAACTCGAAGATTAAGACTTTGATAGGTTATACTTGAATTAGGTTTCTTGATAGCCTATACTTAGTTAGGGTTTAGGGTTGTTGATTTTATTTTTTCATTGAATTATCTAAAGATTTAGTTAATTTTTATGAAAAGTCGTATCTTTGATGAGTTATACTTGCACACCATATGATAGCTTATGCTTAGGGCAGTTTAAATAAAAATTAAACTAAAAAGATCAAACTTTTATTATAGAAGAAGATAATAGAAGTAAGATTATGGTTAGAAATTAGTGGATTCTAGATCCTAGACTATTTAGATAGTAACAAATCCAATCTAGAAACTCATAATTAGTCCATTAGACTAATAAAAAAGTAAGGAATGCAAAAACACCTTACATCTCTGTGGAACAACCAGTATAGCGCTACACCGACACTGTGCGCTTGAAGTAAATATCACATCTGCACCTTATAAGTTTCAATCTCAAACTGAATTTTTTTCTCAACAAAACAATGATCAATATACTAAAGAAGCTTGTTAAAAGAAATAAACAAGACTGGCTCGAGAAATTCGACCAGTGTCTATTGGCTTACCACACTACAATGAGCACCCCCCCCCACCAATATGGTTTTACCTTTGGAAATTCAATTATCGTCCCTAAGTACGGCTTAGTGTTGGAGATGACAACTAAAGATAACCATAAACTATGTCGTCAATAATTAGAGGCGTTGGATGTGAAAAGACTCCAGGCTCAACAGTGCATAAAGTTCTATCACGGGAAGATTTTTCAGACTTTAGACAAGAAAGTGAAGCAACAGATATTCAAGCCAGGCAACCTTATCTTAACAGTGAAGCACCCTATGATAGTAACTGATAAATCCAGAGAGAATTTTCAACTGAGGTGGGAGGGTCCATTCAAGATAGAATTTGTCTATTCAAATGGAGTGTATCGGTTAGCCAAGGCAGATAATGAAGTTTTAATAGTGCCCATCAATAATATGTTCCTAAAAAAGTATTACCCTTAGAAATTTCTAATTCGGGCTAATAATAATAAACAATGAGTTAACTAGTTTGGTTTGGATTTGTGAATCAACACTCCAATACCGAACATAAAAAAAGTTAATTGTATTGGTTTGGACTTGCAAATCAATACTCCAGTACCGAACGAAAAAAGCTAAGTCAAAGCCTTCATGGTAGAGGACAAAGAGAAATTTTGGCCTTTAAGCCAAAAAAAAACTCTCTCTAACTTATCACATCGAGGGGAATGACATGGCTAGCCCAACTCAAACAGCAGTTGGTAAAAATATTTCAAACCCATTGATACCTGAGGATTTGCTAAAAATCCTAAAAGAAGACTAATATAAAGCAGCGTATAAATGTTAGTGTTCGCCGCAAAAGTTTCTTTACTTCCTTCCATTGAATTAACTTAAATTACAATAGAAGTGAACAAGATATAAAGAAGAACAAACGAGAGGATTTTATAGTTCAATCTCTCTCTTTTACAATATAAACGTGGGATCAGTGGCGATGGGATCTATAGTAGTTCCTTTGGACGATCAGTACGTTGAAATCTTCTCTTTTGAAGATATCGGCCGATTGTAGACGATCTTCTTGGTCTTTTCTCTTCACAAATCCAAGGCTCTATGCGTAACTTGAATTCTCTAAGAGGAAGATGATCACAAAAAGGCTTCAAGGCTCTCTCGCGTACTTAAATTGCCAAAGGATCGAAAGAAGGAAGAAGAAGACCTCTGATCTCTGGTTTTGATTCGTTCAAGGCTCTCACGCGTAACTCGAACTTTATCAAAACTTCCAAAAGATCCCCTAGGGTTTCACCAAGAAGGTATTTATAGCCCCAGGAAGATTTGAGAGAGTTTCTATCTGAATAGAATTTGCTCTCATCAAGGATTCCAATCAAATTTTAATATTGATTTAAATCTCTTGATTTAGAATTCTGATTGGATTTGATTTGGTATTTGGATAAGCCCAAATCATAATCTCAATCAGTTTGAGATTCTGGTTATCTGCTCATGCGAAACTTTAATCGCATCAAAACGCGGCGCTAAATAACCAGTGCGCGGAGCTAACGCTGAGCTATCGAACCTCTCCGCGTTTACTCAAACGCGAGGCTAAAAACAGCCAAACGCGGAGCTATGGATTAGCTCCGCGTTCTGTCGTGGAAAACTCTTTTTATTCAGAAATTTTCACTGCCAACAGAACCCCCTCCAAAGTTTTCAAAATGGTTTCGAACTTAGCAAATTTTGAAATACTTTGGATCTTCCAACTGAAAACGTGGAGTTAGAATACCAAGTCTCCTTCGCGTTATGCTCGCCTATGCAGAGCTAATTAGCTTCACCTCATTTTCAGTGAAATGAGTAATTGCTTCATTAATTACTCCAAATTTCTGCACCGAATACCAAGCGACGGAAATCCTATTTAAATAGAGCTTCTCGGCTCATCTTCATTTCACCTGAAGAATTTCTGAGAGCTCAAAGCTCAGGCAACTCCGGCAATCGAGCGACTTATGTTGACGAATGATCTTCAACTAATCTTCGTTCAATTCTCCATAGATTTTCATCATTAGGATGTCGCTCAAGAAGAGTTTGGCTAAGCGCAAGTTGGCCGGCGTTAATGGCAGCGGCCGTGGAAGTAGACGCGATGGTGAACCAGTCTATGCAGCGTCCTCCGAAGGTAAAAACCTTAACTCTTAGTCTTTCTAAGAACCATTCTGAGATGTTTTGGCTCGGTTTAATCCGGCCAATTGTTTACTTTACCGGCGAGATCGCTGTTCTCCGGCCGTAAGGCTTGAAGGAGAAGGAGAAGTCAGAGAGGAACTCTGATCTTTCTCAACGCGAAGTTATCGCGTCATCCTCGCGCTTGAAACGCGGGGCTATTTTGATTAGCAGTCGCTTTGAAGCGCGAGGCTATTTTGACTAGCAGTCGCTTTGAAGCGCGAGGCTATTTTGACTAGCAGTCGCTTTGAAGCGCGAGGCTATTTCATCTGCACGCGAAGTTAGCTTAGCTCCGCGTTTTTATACTTAGAAGATTTTCCAAATTTTTGTGGAACTCCTGATTCTTCTTTTGCAGTGAACCGGGTCCAATCTGATGACTTGGGATGTAGCTTCTCCCTGATATATCTTCAAAAGCAGGTTATGCACCGATCTTCATCAACGAAGGTAACTCTAAGGAAGCCAGAAGCATATGCTTTACAACATAGTTGCAGGTTTCAAGCTCTGGCTCCTTTTGAAGGAGTTACAAGAACTCTGCGGCAGCCCATTAAGTTTTCTTGAGGACCATTTCTGTTAGATGACAATCTCTGTTGCTTTCCAAAGCGATGGAGATGATCATGTAAGGGCTTACAGGGCTTCAAATTCAACTTATGCTTCATTTCAGATGACAGATCCTAGTTGACATTTGCAGAGGAGATCTCTTGTATGTGAACCATGGAATTGAACTTTAACACCCCGCGGAGGAATCTCACCGTTAGGTTATTGATGAGTTGATGAATATGTAGAAGCTTTCAGGAGAGCTATAACTCCTTCTTTGTAATCTCTTCTTTTATAAATAAAGGCAAATTATTTTCCTCTCTATCTGTCAGCTTCAAGAATCTTGCTTGCTCAACAAATAGATGGTTAATAATTTTGGTAAAATAATCTAAGGCTCATCTGCGTAACTTAGATCATTAATACCAATATGATCGAGTAAGAATCCTCTTAACTTAGCCAAAAATCCAAGTTTTTCATGAGAACGCGAAGCTAAAATACCAAGTTATCTTCGCATTTCGCGGAGTTGCGCAGAGTAGCGCGGAGTTAATATCTTCGCTCTTTTTTTTTTATCACGCGAGGCTAATAGCTCCGCATTTTGGAGAGTAACTGACCAGTCATTTTCTCCGAAATCTGCACCGAATTCCAAGAGGCGGTTTCCCTCATTTAAATGAAATCTCTATTCGTTTTCTTCTCACTTCACTTGAGAATTTTCCAGAAACCCTAGAGATTCAGACGATCAAAGCTCAAGCGACCCGAGTGTTCTCCGACCGATTTCTTCCCAATTTCCCGTCGATTCTCCTCGATTTTTGAGAAATGGCGCCCAAGACCCGTGCTACTTCTCGTGCAGCTCCATCGTCGGCGATTGGTGCAAGCAGTGGTGGCAGCGGCCATGGCAGCGACGCGCCAGCCCACGTTTCGCCTATTGGGGGTAAGAATCTCTCTATCAAGACTCTTTAAATTATTTTTAGAGTGATTTGGTTTGATTTTAACTGATCAATCATCCCTTTCATCGGCGAGATTGCCGTACTCTAGCCGTAAGGCTTGGAGAAGAAGAAAAGTTTCTGGCTTTCTTCTCATGCGAAGTTATCCGTCATCCTCGCATTTTTTTGAAGCGCGGGGCTATTTTGTGTAGCAGTCGGGTTGAAACGCGAGGCTCTTTTAAGTAGCAGTCGCACTGAAATGCGAGGCTCTTTTAAGTAGCAGTCGCACTGAAATGCGAGGCTCTTTTAAGTAGCAGTCGCGCTGAAACGCGAGGCTCTTTTAAGTAGCAGTCGCGCTGAAATGCGAGGCTATTTTAAGTAGCAGTCGCGCTGAAACGCAAGGCTATTTTAAGTAGCAGTCGCGCTGAAACGCGAGGCTCTTTTAAGTAGCAGTCGTGTTGAAACGCGAGGCTCTTTTAAGTAGCAGTCGCGCTGAAATGCTAGGCTCTTTTAAGTAGCAGTCGCTCTGAAAAACGCGAGGCTATTTTAAGTAGCAGTCGCGCTGAAACGCGAGGAAATTTTGACTTCTGCGCGGTCTAATCTTTAGCTTTGCGTGGCGCTATTTTAGCTTCGCGATTTCTAATTTTTAGCTTCGCGCGACGCTACTTTAGCTTCGCTCGTTCTAATTTTTAGCTTCGCGCGTCCATACTTAGAAAATTTTTCTGTTTCATAGAAACTTTTCTAACTCTGATTTTTCTTCCTGCAGTAGGGTACTCGGCGGAAGCTCTTCCCCATAAGAACTACTTTGGCTTTGCTGGTGGTTCTGATCCATCAGTCCAATTTCGCTTCACCACGATCTTGGCTGCATATAACCCTAACTTGAGAGATCGTAGGGAGAAATTGATCAAATACCATCCTACTACTGCATGCGAGATTATCACTGATGCAGCTTTCGAAGACGTGAACAGAGAAGCACTAGATAAGCCCGCGTTTCTCTTTGGGGACCGGATGGAGCAATCAGATGCGATCTTATTTGAAGAGGATTGCATGTGGCTATATAACTCTGGCGAAGTTTTAATGTTTTTGCCTAGGATGAATCGCAACTATCCCCTGGTCTATCTTCAGAGGCTGGCGATGCCTCGGGAGTTAAAGTGGGGACTAACTCAAGAGCAAGATTGTGTCCCAACGGGCAAATTTGGTGCACAAGGGGTTTATCAAGATGGTTCCCCCAGGTGCGTTACTGGTTTGCTTCCAGGCCGTTTTGGCAAGGAGCTCCCAGTAGGAGAAGTTCCAATCCGCGCAAGAACTTTCTTAAGTGAGTTCCTGGCGAAGAATGGTCAATACCCGCCAGCGACTTTAGCATGCCTGGCTGGGTTTATTCTTCTGGCAACATGTGGTGGGCCCACCTTGTTTAGTATATGTTGGATTCTCATGAACCCATCTTGAAGGAGATTGGTCTTTACAAGGCCATTAGAAACGGCCAATTTGGGTTCCCTCAAAGTGCATATCACTTTTTTTGCTTTCTGGAGATGTATAACCCCGAGACCTGCACTCTTTTACACCAGTGGGTGAGCTAGGGTTTGCTCTCCATGAAATGTTTGAAGTCTCTGGGCTCTCAATGGGCGAAGTCCCCTACGAAGAGTACATTCCTACCACCGAGGAGCTGAACATACTATTGGCGATGGACGAGCGCATCTATGCCACATACTGGGAGATGATGTGCCACTACCGCATCTGTGCTGACTTAGCAGGTGTGGGTAATCAAGGTATCGGCCACAAGAAATGGGTTGATTACCTCTTCGTCAATTTGAACTCTAAGGATAGTTCAACGACTGTCCATGGTCACCCTCCTGTGTACATCACAGAGATTGAGCACGGCATTGCCAAGACCTGGCTAACGCTTTATACTACTGAATCCAACGAAGGTGGATTTGGTCGTGGTATCTCATTCAAGAGCTACCATTATCAGGCTCAGTCCCCAATATCCAACAGAGGCCTTATTGCTGGATTCCTGATGCTGTGGCTGAAGAGATGTGTCGTGCCGTCGCTGCCCAAAGAAGCAATTGCAATGACTGTGGTATATCCAGTAGTTCTCCTTGCATACGGCCGACCTTTCGGACTTCTTCCCGCCATGGTGTGCAATCTGCAGCATGGATTGCGGACACTCTGCAATGACTTCATCCCTGCCAATAAGGGCAAAGGAAAAGGGAAAGGCAAGTCGAAGGAAATCGTTCAAGTGAAGACTCCGAACCCTAGGGTGGAGCTTCCTTACACTTATCTGATGGCATGGCTCGTTTTACACTGCCCCTCTCTGATGAGTGCTGCTTCACGCCGCTCAGGTGACAAGTGTTATCTTGTGGAACTATATGAACGTTCCTCATGGCAACACTACTACATGTCCCAAATCCGTAAGACTCTCCGACAACACCAGAACTATGAGATTTGCAGGTGCTTCCCTGACTTTTCTGGTGGAGGATACGGATTGAAGTTGAAGGACACGGTAGGAGCCAACAATTTTACTGCTTTATCCTCAGGAGTTTTCTGGTGGCTTCTTAATATTCGGCCCAGGCATCTGGTATATCGTCAAGACAGTAAATGTCTTATCGAACCATACATCCCGAGTCGTTTTGCATGCCAATTTGGATACTCCCAACTCTATGTGGGTAATCCAAGCAAAAATCTTGTCCATGAGGGGAACTTGTACGAGGGTGCCCGCGGCTGGTTTCATTTTGCAGCTGGCGGGACCGAAGCTGAATTTGCTCTTCCCTAGAAGTCGCCAGAATTGGCCATGACTCTCAGCTTTTGCATATGGTATCGCATCGCAAATGCTGATGTGCCTCATTTCTCCCTCAACCGAAGCTGTTGCAAGGAGATTGAGGCTTTCTACATTAGCCGCCAGGGTTCTTCAAGAGTAAGAATAAAAGGAATGGAGGAATTCCTTGGCGCCGCGGCTGAACCGTCAGACGTCAGCGAGTCTGATGATGATGATGATGATAATAATAATGACGATAATAACCCCGATGTTGGAGGTGCTCCCCAACCTGTCGTCACTCGCCCTTGGAGCCCGACTCTGAAAAGCCGCGGTACCTTAAAAAAAGGGCCTGCTAAAAAGAAGCAGAAGTTGGCTCTGGGAACTTTGGTAGCCCCTCAAGAAGTGGCTATCAAGTTCGCTTCGGATCTGCTGGCTTCAACTCTGCCTCCAACGCCGGCAAGGGAGAGTGATCCTGCTAAAGCTCCAAGGGCTCTCGAGGTTTCAATTCCTCCAACCGTAGAGCTTGTTGAGTACCCTGCGGCGCAACCGCTGGGTAGCGAGACGGGTACGCTGTTGGAAACGACGACAACCCCACCTTCAAGTCCGACAACTGGACTTGTATCTCCAGGTATGGCTCTTAATATTTTGTCTTTTGTCTGTTATTTTTACTTTATAACACCATTTACCTGTTTCCTGATGCAGGCGGTCAGCTCCTCTTACCAATGCATTCGACTACCCAGGTAGAGTCTGATGACAGGGTGGACTATTCGGGCGCTACTGGCTCAGTGGGTGGTTTGGGTAGCTCTGCCGGCGAGTTTGACGCTGATTATTTCACGCCGACTACATGTCCAGTTTCCTCATCAATTCCTCCCATTGATGAACTTGGGAGTGATGAAAGAATAGAAGTTATTATTGCGGCCGCTGCAAAAGAGGCTACACCGTCTCCCAGCATGCCGTCTCCAACACCACCGGTCTGCTCCACAGAGACCTTCCCAGTGGTCTCTGGTGCACCTTCTGCTCCTCGACCAGCAATATCATTGCCTTCTATTATAATGGCTGTCGAGACACCTGCAACTGCTCCGGCTCCAAGTCTTCTAGCAGGAGATGAGGATAATCTGAAGTTCTCGTTTGAAGCTACTTCCGCAACTGGGAGAGCTTCTGGTGGAAACACTCCTTCCTCTTCTCCTGTCGGTGGTACTGCTCAAGTGATCCACACTAACGTCGCTTCCCCTCAGGTTCCTAATTCTTCCAGATCCGGATTGGCCTTATTGGCTCCGCATGTCATGAACCTGGTACAGGGACAGGCTTCCTCTTCTCCAACTCCAGTGGGTACCGCTCTTCCACCAGCGACATCTTCTTTAGCGCTGCCTGTTTTGAATACGGGCGCCGTGAATCATTTTGAGGAGCTCTTCAACAATAGCGTTAATGACTTTATGCGGTTCCTCAGAAGAGGCGTTGAGATGATCTCTGACGGCACGGATTTCTTCAGCCTCGGCCGTCCACTATATCTAGCTATTTGGACAATATTGAAAGAATTGGGGGACAAGACCGAGCAGCTCCCTACCGGGCCCGCTTTAATGCTTTAGAGGAGCAGGTGAACATGCTGAACACAATTCGCCAAGCGGATGTGGAAGCGATCACCGCAATAGAGATGGCGCGGCTTCGGATAGAATTGACAGCGCGTCGAGAAGAGATGATACGTCAGGAAGAAGTATGGTCTCGGGAATTGGCAGAGCTTCAAGCTAGTCGGGATTCCATTCTAAAGAGCTTGGAGACAGTGGATTCTGAGATTGGCGGAAGTCAGGCCGAAATCCTTAGGGCCCAGGAGACTATTGCGAAAGCTCGGGCGGTCATAGCGGCCAATGAGCTCAAATTAGGAGAATCTGTTAAGAAGCGGGAAGCGCTAACCCTCCATTAGGGGCAGGTTGAGCAGGAGGAGGGACTAAGGAGCCGTGCTATAGAAGACTCTCGTCAACATCTGACTCAGGAACTGGCCATAAATAACAATGTCTTACTTCAGCATGCTCAACACTTCATAGAAGCAAATCGTCGTCAGGTGATTGACGAGGTGATGAACAAGCTGAAGCTTCTAGGAGACCCATGGTTTTGTTCTTGTTCTTTTATTCTTCATTCATGTATTCTTTTTGTAATAAGAAGTTGTAATAAAAGAAAGAATTTTTGTAACTTCATTCTTTTGATGAAATAAAGATAATCATTTGATTCTTTTATCTGCTGGCCACAGAATTTGTTTGCACAACAGATAACTTGTCATCAAAATGATTTAGTTGTTTAGGTACAGTTTTCCGAATCATACTGTCAGAGGTAAAAGTTTAACATGACAGGGTTTATGGGATTTTTAGCAAACCCCCGGCTATCAACGGATTTGATTAGCCTTTACCAACTACCGTTTGAGTTGGGCCAACCATGTTATTCCCCTCAACATGGTGAATTGTCGAGAATTTCGTTTGGAATTAAATGCCAAACTTTTCCTCTTCCCTTTGCCTTATCGGCGTTGGGTAATTCATATTTTTTACCCCCAACATGAAGGGGTTGGCGAGAAACTGGTTCTCTCCCCATTGCTTAGTTGGCGCTTGGTAATTTATATCTTTTAGGTCAGAGGCACTCAATTGCGAATGCCTAAAAGAAAGATTGGAGGCTGTTCAAGGCTCTCTCGCGTAACTTGAACTGGGCACACCAAATTTAGGTCAGAGGCGCTTCATTGCGCATGCCTAATAAAAGAGTGGAGGTGGTTCAGACTTGAGAACCAAGCACCCCAGGTTTAGGTCAGAGGCGCCAAACTGCGCATTCCTAAGAAAAGACTGGAGGTGGTCCAAACTTGAGAACCAAGCATACCAGGTTTAGGTCAGAGGCGCCAAACTGCGCATGCCTAAAAAAAGACTGGAGGTGGTCCAAACTTGAGAACCAAGCATACCAGGTTTAGGTCAGAAGCGCCAAACTGCGCATGCCTAAGAAAAGACTGGAGGTGGTCCAAACTTAAGAACCAAGCATACCAGGTTTAGGTCAGAGGCGCCAAACTGCGCATGCCTAATAAAAGACTGGAGGTGGTCCAAACTTGATAACCAAGCATACCAGGTTTAGGTCAGAGGCGCCAAACTGCGCATGCGTAAGAAAAGACTGGAGGTGGCTCAAACTTGAGAACCAAACACACCAGGTTTAGGTCAGAGGCGCCAAACTGCGCATGCCTAAAAAAAGACTGGAGGTGGTTCAAACTTGAGAACCAAACACACCAGGTTTAGGTCAGAGGCGCCAAACTGTGCATGCCTAAGAAAAGACTGGTGGTGGTTCAAACTTGAGAACCAAACACACCAGGTTTAGCTCAGAGGCGCCAAACTGCGCATGCCTAAGAAAATACTGGAGGTGGTTCAAACTTGAGAACCAAATACACCAGGTTTAGGTCAGAGGCGCCAAACTGCGCATGCCTAAGAAAAGACTGGAGGTGGTTCAAACTTGAGAACCAAACACACCAGGTTTAGGTCAGAGGCGTCAAACTGCGCATGCCTAAAAAAAGACTGGAGGTGGTTCAAACTTGAGAACCAAGCACACCAGGTTTAGGTCAGAGGCGCCAAACTGGGCATGCCTAAGAAAAGACTGTAGGTCGTTCAAACTTAAGAACCAAACACACCTAGTTTAGGTCAGAGGCGCCAAACTACGCATTCCTAAGAAAAGACTGGAGGTGGTTCAAACTTGAGAACCAAGCACACCAGGTTTAGGTCAGAGGCGCCAAACTGCGCATGCCTAAAAAAAGACTGGAGGTGCTCCAAACTTAAGAACCAAGCATACCAGGTTTAGGTCAGAGGCGCCAACCTGCGCATGCCTAAGAAAAGACTGGAGGTGGTCCAAACTTGTGAACCAAGCATACCAGGTTTAGGTCAGAGGCGCCAAACTGCGCATGCCTAAGAAAAGACTGGAGGTGGTCCAAACTTGATAACCAAGCATACCAGGTTTAGGTCAGAGGCGCCAAACTGCGCATGCGTAAGAAAAGACTGGAGGTGGCTCAAACTTGAGAACCAAACACACCAGGTTTAGGTCAGAGGTGCCAAACTGCGCATGCCTAAAAAAGACTGGAGGTGGTTCAAACTTGAGAACCAAACACACCAGGTTTAGGTCAGAGGCGCCAAACTGCGCATGCCTAAGAAAAGACTGGAGGTGGTTCAAATTTGAGAACCAAACACACCAGGTTTAGCTTAGAGGCGCCAAACTGCGCATGCCTAAGAAAATACTGGAGGTGGTTCAAACTTGAGAACCAAACACACCAGGTTTAGGTCAGAGGCGCCAAACTGCGCATGCCTAAGAAAAGTCTGGAGGTGGTTCAAACTTGAGAACCAAACACACCAGGTTTAGGTCAGAGGCGCCAAACTGCGCATGCCTAAAAAAAGACTGGAGGTGGTTCAAACTTGAGAACCAAGCACACCAGGTTTAGGTCAGAGGCGCCAAACTGCGCATGTCTAAGAAAAGACTGGAGGTGGTTCAAACTTGAGAACCAAACACACCAGGTTTAGGTTAGAGGCGCCAAACTGTGCATGCCTAAGAAATGACTGGAGGAGGTTCAAACTTGAGAACCAAACACACCATATTTAGGTCAGAGGCGCCAAACTGCGCATGCCTAAAAAAAGACTGGAGGTGGTTCAAACTTGAGAACCAAACACACCAGGTTTAGGTCAGAGGTGCCAAACTGCGCATGCCTAAGGAATGACTGGAGGTGGTTCAAACTTGAGAACCAAACACACCAGGTTTAGGTCAGAGGCGCCAAACTGCACATGCCTAAGAAAAGAGAGACTCGTACCTCCAGAGATATTAAGAATAGTATTTCTTCAGAAATTTGCCATTGATCGGCAATATCATCCTGTCGCCATTTTGATTCATTAAGCGATAGGCTCCACTGGAGTATACTGTCTCCACAACAAACGGTCCTCCTACTTGGGTTCAAATTTACCATTAGTCTTGTGGGTTAGCACCATTGGCCTTTTAACAGCCAAAACCATGTCTCCTTGTTTAAAGGTCCTTGGCTTAACGTTTTTATTGAACGTTTGAGAAATTCGGGCTTGATACAACTCAATTTGTTGTTGAGCCCTGAGACGCTTTTCATTCAACGCCTCTAGTTCTCTCAATCTTTGTTGATGATGGTCTTCTGTCGTCATCTTTGTGGCTAAAGCCACTCTTAATGAAGGAATCTGGACTTCGAGAGGTAAGACGGCCTCGCTTCCATAGACCAAAGAGAATGGAGTAGCTTTCGTAGGGGTGCGAACAGTGGTGCGATAAGCCCACAGGCACTCTCCTAGCTTTTCATCCCAATCTCGTTTATTAGAGGAGACAAACTTCCGAAGGAGTTTAATGATCGTCTTGTTGAAGGCTTCGGCCAACCCATTAGCTGCGGGGTTATATGGGGTTGAAGCAATATCGTTGATTCTGAACTTATTGCAGAATCTGGAGAATCTCTGACTGATGAATTGCGGACCATTATCATGAATAATCCGTCAGGGGACGCCGAAGTAAATGACATGATGCTTGACGAACTTGATCACATCTGTCGTTTTCACCTCTTTCATGGGCACGGCTTCGGCCCATTTTGAAAAATAATCGGTTATTGCAAAAATAAACCGATGTCCTCTGAATGACAGGGGAGTTATAGGCCCCACAATATCCATCCCCCATGCATCAAATGGCCAACTTGCAACAGTATTGTGCAAGTATTCTTGGGGTTGATGAATAAAATTGGCATGTATTTGGCATGCATGGCACCGTTTAGCGTATGCCATTGGTTCCGTGATCATGTTCGGCCAGTAGTATCCTAGCCTTCTTATACGGTCTCCAAGTTTGGGACCAGGCTGATGAGCTCCACACACTCCATCATGTGTTTCTCTCAGTACTTCATCTACTTCCGTTCTTGATATACAACGTAGCAGCAGACCATCTCTTGACTTTCTATATAAAGTCTGAAGCTTATGGTCATAATACAATCTTTGGGCCTTCCTCTTTATCGAGGTAGCTTCCTTAGGATCTTCTGGTAATATCCCATGTAAAACATAATCCACAAATGGAAATCGCCAATCACGGGGTTCCAAAGTTAGGCCTGCTTGGCATACTTCATTATTTTGAAGAACAGTATCTGGATGGAGGAGCTCTCTGCTTCCAATAGTGAAGCTTTTAGCCTTTCCTAGCGGGATCGCCAATGTTGCAGCTAATGCGGCAAGGGCATCCGCATATACATTCTCATTCCGAGGTATATGAGAGATGTAAAATTGCTCAAAGTAGCCTGCCAGTTCAATGGCTAGCTGATAATAGGGGATGAGGGCTTCATGTCTGACTTCATACTCGCCTGTCATCTGATTGACGATGAGTTTAGAGTCTCCATATGCCTCTAGACAGTTCACTCCCAGTTGTAGAGCCATCTTCAGGCCGATAATGAGTGCGTTATATTCCGCCACATTATTTGCGCACGGTTCTATCAGTGAGTAACCGTTAGGCAATATATGTTTATGTGGAGAGATTAGCACAACCACTACTCCAGCAGCAGATCGTCTGGCAGCACCATCAAAAAACATTTGCCATGTTTGTTCCTTGCTAACTGTGTTGACCTCTGACGTCTGTTTGAAATTAGACCCGATTGATGGTCTGCAAGAAAATCGGCGTTCGCCTGTCCCTTTGTGGCTTTTTGAGGGACGAAATGTATATCATATGGCGACAGCAATAATGCCCATTTCGCCAACCGGCCATTTAAGGATCCTGATTTTGTCATCAGAATTTTCAGGGGATTAACCCGTGATATGACATGAATTGTTTGCCCAGAAAGATAGTGTCGCATTTTCTGAATAGCGAACACTAGGGCTAAACATTCCTTTTCAATCGGGGTGTACTGTTGTTCGGCCCCAATCATTGTCCTGCTTAGATAATAGAGGGCATGCACATGGCTGTGCTCATTATATTGAGCAAGTAATGCTCCTAAGGCATTATCTATGGCCCTTACATATATAAAGAAGGGCTGCCCGTGGACTGGCGCCATAAGAACGGGAGGTTTGGTGAGGTATTCTTTAAGGTCATCAAAGGCCCGTTGACATGCCTCATCCCATAAAAAAGAAACCCCTTTCTTCATAAGTCGAGAGAACGGCTGGCATCGCCCTGATAGGTTGGAAATGAAGCGCCGAATAAAGGCAAGTTTCCCTTGTAACCCCCTCAATTCATTAAAATTGCGGGGAGGCGGCATCTCGCTAATTGCTTTTATCTTTTCAGGATCGAGAAAAATTCCTTTTGAAGTTATTATGAACCCAAGGAATTTCCCGCTCGACACCCCCAAAAATGACTTAGTGGGATTCATCTTCAAATGATGTTTCCTCATGAGATCGAAGACCATTCTTAAGTCCTGAAGGTGGTCCTCTTTATTTTTATTTTTGACTGCCAAGTCATCCATGTAGCACTCTATTGTCTTGCACAGATGTTCTTTGAATATAGTGCTCATCGCACGTTGATAAGTGGCACCAGCATTCTTCAGCCCAAATGGCATCACCGTATAGCAGTATACCCCCAGCGGTGTTCTGAAAGCTGTATGTTTTTCATCATCCGGGTGCATCTTAATTTGGTTATATCCTGAGAAGCCATCCATAAAGAACATCCTCTCATAACCACAAGTATTGTCTATCATCACGTCGGTGATGGGAAGTGAAAACTCATTCTTAGGACATGCAGCATTGAGATCCCGAAAGTCGATGCATATCCGGATTTTGCCGTTCTTTTTACGAACCGGCACTATGTTGGCAACCCAATCAGGGTGCTGTTCTTCACGGATGAATCCGGATTTTATAAGCTTATTGACCTCAGCAACTATTGCCTCCATCAACTCCGGTCAAAAACGCCTCTGTTGTTGTTTAACAGGTTTGACATCATCTTTTATATTTAACCGGTGTGTGGCAATTTGAGGGTCAAGGCTAGGTATGTCTTCATAATTCCATGCGAACACGTCTATATACTCTTTGATGAGAGATATAAGTTCCTCCTTTTCCAATGGGGTTAGCGTGTCGCTTATGAAGATGGGTTTCGGGTTTTCTTCCATTCCCATGTTGACTTGTATCAATTTGTCTTCAGTGGGCGGATCACGCTGCTCAAAGCGGACATCCCAAAGAGTGTCCATATGCTTAGCCCAGGAATCATCTTGGACATCAATTGGTTCCTCGTCGCTTTCTGGTGCGGCTGAAACCATATTGGCCGTCAAGGACTGAAACTAGGCGTCGGTACTTATATCCGAGTCATGATTGGGTGAAGATGTATCTTCCTTGGTCGAAGAACTCTCTTCGTGTCCGGAGGGTGATGAGGGAGGAGTAGATACATAGCCCAACCCTCTGCGAGTCTTCTGATAATAATCAGGGCTCTTTCCTCTCGGTCTGAACGAGGGTATAAGATTTCGTCGTCCTTTTCCAAAGTTCAATCCCGGTTTCTGGGTAAAATTATAACCCATCTTCTCCATTATCTGCCGGTATTTTTGTTCATACAGGTGAAATTGGGGTGATGTTTGTTCATCACTTTCACTGCTTTGTCTTCGCCGGGGTGACGTAATTACCCTGCCGAACATAATCGGCTTTTGGGATCCTCCCCGAGGAGGCACTTCGAAGCAGTGACCTTTTTCCTCAGCTATTTTAGACCGGGAGAGGAGGGATGACCTAAGTGGCCAATGATATGCCGCCAGAACTTCAAGTTCGGATAGGCCATCCACTTCAGTGGAAGTACAAGAGGGTTCAGATTCAGTAGCTACAGCATGCTCGTAGACTAACTTTATGTCTTCATTAATAACCCATTCACTCTCTATTACATCCACTATATTATCAAGACTCAAACTAAAATTTAAGGGTTGATTTCATAATCACCCCCATCATCTTCTCCAGGAAGCTCGTACTCAGTGTCGGCTTCATTGCCACCATCATCGGGCTTTGGAGGTTCGCTAGGATTGTCATTGGAAACTTCATGGGCTGGTTTATGCAGTGCAGCATCCGTGAAGTGATTCTCCAACCCTTTGAATGGTTGCTTGTCAGTAATTAGTGTCCGGACCTCTCCTTCCTCATCGCAATATTTCATGCATTGGTGGAGAGTTGACGGAACTATCATGTGAGCGTGGATCCAAGGCCGCCCCAATAGAATGTTGTAGGAGATATCTGCATCAATAACGTAGCATGTAGCCTCCGTCCTTAAATCCCCGATCCGACATCGGAGTCTGATTTTTTCGAGGGGACAGCTATTATTGGCATTAAACTCGTATATCATTGTATTGGTTGGTGTCAGACGATGGAGGGAAATTCCTAACAGCTGCATCAACCTTCTGAGTACGACACTTAGTGCAGAACCCGGATCAATCTGAATTCGGTCCACTTTTGTGGATCCGACATATCCGGTGAAATATAAAGGCCTGTTATGCTTTATATTCCTCACCTGCATGTCTTCTGGAGAGAAGATGATTTGTGGTACATGCCTCCTCACTTAGTGACAGCGGGGGCAAGAGTCATGTTCTTCTTCATTGGTCGGCTCGATAATATGAGCTAGGAATGACTCAGAATCTGCCAAGGCCTCTCTTAGAGCTTCACGTGTTGATTTTGATAATCTCAACAATTCGTAAAGCGTTACTCGTGCTGGGATATTCGCCAACTGAGCAATTATATCAAATTTGAAGGTAGTCTCGCTGGCCCCTTCCTCTCTAATAGGATTCTTCTGAAAATGAAGTCCTTTCTGCTTTGCTGGTTTTGCGAGTTCCGCATAGATGTCTTTTAGATCTACTCTAGTGTAGTCCTTAAAATATGTCTTCCTGGATCGAGTACCGAAAGGGCCTGCCCCATCTTGATGAGCGGCCATAGTTTCGAGTTCCTCTTCAGAATCTGTGAAGGCTCCCGAAGCTATATATTCTTCCTTTATATCTGCAGAAATGGCATTAACAGTCCGCTTCTTCCCTTGACCTCTTGTAGTAGTCCATTGCTCATCCTCTAGCAAATCGGGATGAACCCACATAACTTCCCCCTTTTGGGTCGTCATAGGGACAAGTCCTTCTCGGGCTTTGTTGTGAGGATCAAGGTTCTTCGTGACCATCTTACCTTTTGGGATTGGGGTCACTCCTGCGGGGAATTCATGGGTTCCAATCACTATGGTTGTCATATTGGCAGTGACCTTCTTCTGCTCTTCCTTAAGCGTCAGAACTCCAGCTTCTATTAGTGCTTGGATTCTGTTCTTAAGGGGAAAACAATCCCTAGTAGGGTGCCCAACATTCCAGTGATAGAGACAGTAGTTAGGATCTTTAGTCTTGCCAGCATCTTCTGGCTTCTTATTTTCTGAAAGTTTTAGCATTCCCTTTTTCTGGAGCAAGTGAAAGAGGATTGGCGTCTGTTCCGCCTTGAAAGTATAATTTCTCTCCTGCTGCGGTCTATTTTGCCTTGAGCCCTGCTGATTTTGGGGTTTCGGCTTCGATGGAGGGCTGGATTTCTGAGGAGCAGCTTCTGATGCCATCACTGCTTTTCCTTTATTCTTATTGCTGCTATTTTGGGTATATGACTTACTACCCCCAGCACTTCATGATCCACGAGATTCTTCAACTCGACGAATCAAGTCCTCAGCTTGCTCTCCCTGTTTGAGCAAATCCCTCCATGTCTTAGACTCTACGGCCCCCATTTTTAGGAGCACATTGGTCTTAAGATTGTGTCGACAAGTTTCGACAAGAGTTTCCTGAACCATTCCGTGTTTGCAATGCATGGACTTCTCCCGGAACCTTTCTATAAATTCTTTTACCGTTTCTTGTTCCCCTTGTCTAGTTGCATGGAGGGAATGAACCGTAATCTTAGTATCATCCTCAAAGAAACGTGAGAGAAATAATTTCTCTACATCTAACCAGGTATTAATAGTACCTGGGGGCAGCTGCATGAACCAAGTAAAGGCAGGCCCTCGCAAAGTACTTGCGAATATTTTAGTCATGATGGGGTCATTACCCATCAAATATTCTGCTTGGGACAAGAAGCAATAGATGTGCTGACTGGGCGATCCTTTCCCGTCATATGACACTAATTTGAGCGGCTAATACTTCTGTGGGTATGGTATCGTATCCCATTCAGGAGGATATGGTCTTGAAACCCCTGCATCTTTCAACTCCTTCTTACGCATCAAAGTTTTGAGTTGATTCTGTAATTTTTCAATCTTTTCTTCATGCGGATCATGAAAAGAAAATCTATCCTCGTCCTCGTGCATTGAGTGGGCTTTCTCCTCCTGTTCTTCTTCATTTGGAGTTTCCTTGCCCTTTTTGGCATTATCTTCAACAAATCTCGATAGCATGACTTTAAGGCCTTCAATCGTCTTTTGCTGCTCTCGAATCATTCTTTCTTGAGCTTCAAATCTCTGATTGATATCATCAGATTTATCTGCCATGTGAGATGCTGACTTCTGTAGTCGAGACGACGCAGATGAACGAGGTGAGGCTATGGCTGAATTATCACTGTCGTCATCGTAAGAACCCTTTGCAAGCCTCTTATAATTTCGAGGCGGGACGGCCCCTGATTTTAGTCGAGTAACACGATGAGGTTCTTCATCACTCGATTCTGAATCATCATCTGTCTCTACAATTTTCTTCCCTTTCCCCACCATATTGGAGGTTACAGCTCTCCAACGTTTTAGGGAAGTAGTCTTTGGTTTCTTAGTAGGGTTCTTGTTCGACTCGATTAATCGATCAAACACAGATACCCTGCTCTTGCTGGAGCCGCAGTTGTCCATTACGGCGGACACCGCTGTCAGACAGTGACAAACAGGTTCAGCTTGAAGTTGATCTATGCCTCTCTTCTTGGACAGATACTCCCTGAGATCGGCGTCTTTAACCATAGGAACCCACTAAAGCCTCTTTGACTGATCAATCCTGATTCTATAGTCAGATTGATCCTCGCGGGGCTTAGAAGTAGCCTCACGTTTTATATTGCAGGCCTGAAGGGTAGCTCCGCGTTTATCATCGCGAGCCTGAAGAGTAGCTCCGCGTTTATCCACGCTAGCCTCGCATTTTACGCTGGCTTGGCGTGTTTTCAGAAGTTTCTCTTCTGTAATCTTAGCCTCACGTGGAATAAGATTCCTATACGCTAGCTTACCCTTGTGGTTATCACATGTTATAACTTCGCGTCTTGCACAATTTTTACGACTGACAACTGTTTGCCAATCACTTCGCGTTCCTCGTGAGTATTAGATATCTTGCGTTTCTCGCAAGCATTACTGGCCTCACGTTTCTCACTTGGCTCAGTATCAGCCTCGAGTGGAGAATCACACGTTGGCTTTACAGAATTTTTACACTCGCGTCTCTCGCGAGTGTCATAAGTCTTGCGTTTCTCGCAAGTAGCCTCGCATTTCTCGCTTAGCTTAGTATCAGCCTCGCGTGGAGAATCACACGCTGGCTTTACAGAATTTTTATACTCGTGTCTCTCGCGAATGTCAGATATTTTGTGACTAGCGCAAACTTCACTGGCTTCACGTCTCTCGCTAAGCTTAGCGGTAGCCTCGCGCGGAATATCACGCGCTGACTTTTCCTTGCTTTTAAGGCAAGTGGTAACTTCGCGTTTAATGCGGTAGAGACTGGTCTCACGGGTAGCGCGAGCCAGTTTGCGAGGGACCATAGCTTCACGTCCTCTGGTATTAGCTCTGCATCCAAGGCGGGCTTTGAGGGCTCTACGCCTCGTTCTCTGGTTCCTATTTCGGAGTTGGGTTCTGGTCAATCCAGTCCCCAGGTCTTCTTCGTCAGTCGGAAGCTCACCCTCTGTTAGGATTTCTTGTGCGAACTCCGACCCTATAGTCTCCAAGGATCCACGTCTCTCGGTGGATACCTTTTTACCCGTTGCTTGGGTATTGGAGTACATGCGACGATAGTGTCGCGTCTCATCCAAGTCACCTGATTCAGAGGAGAGGAACTCCTCATACTTCTGCTGGTTGATTTTAACGACCAGCGTGTCTACTTCGGATCCGATCGTATCAACGTCCGATTGCGCCACAATCTTTCATCAGTGAAAGAGATGGCTCCCACTGTGGTCGCCAGTTTGTTCGCCGCAAAAGTTTCTTTGCTTCCTTCCATTGAATTAACTTAAATTACAATAGAAGTGAACAAGATATAAAGAAGAACAAACGAGAGGATTTTATAGTTCAATCTCTCTCTTTTACAATATAAACGTGGGATCAGTGACGATGGGATCTATAGTAGTTCCTTTGGACGATCGGTACGTTAAAATCTTCTCTTTTGAAGATATCGGCCGACTGTAGACGATCTTCTTGGTCTTTTCTCTTCACGAATCCAAGGCTCTATGCGTAACTTGAATTCTCTAAGAGGAAGATGATCACAAAAAGGCTCCAAGGCTCTCTCGCGTACTTGAATTGCCAAAGGATCGAAAGAAGGAAGAAGAAGACCTCTGATCTCTGGTTTTGATTCGTTCAAGGCTCTCACGCGTAACTCGAACTTTACCAAAACTTCCAAAAGATCCCCTAGGATTTCACCAAGAAGGTATTTATAGCCCCAGGAAGATTTGAGAGAGTTTCTATCTGAATAGAATTTGCTCTCATCAAGGATTCCAATCAAATATTTAATATTGATTTAAATCTCTTCATTTAGAATTCTGAGTGGATTTGATTTGGTATTTTGATAAGCCCAAATCTTAATCTCAATCAGTTTGAGATTCTGGTTATCTACTCACGCGAAGCTTTAATCGCATCAAAACGCGGCGCTAAATAACCAGTGCGCGGAGCTAACGCGGAGCTATCGAACCTCTCCGCGTTTACTCAAACGCGAGGCTAAAAACAGCCAAACGCGGAGCTATGGATTAGCTCCGCGTTCTGTCGTGGAAAACTCTTTTTATTCAGAAATTTTCACTGCCAACAGTTAGGACAAAACAAGTATGCTAAATGTATAGATGAATAAAATTCTTGTATCGATCTATACATCAAGTATTACATCCAAAGTTCGATTCAAATTACATCAATTGTTCTGAGGATTACAATAAATTCATATGTTATAAATGTTCCAATGAGTTCATTTGTTCTGAGCATTATAATGAATTCGTAATTCGATTTGTTTAACGCAAGTCATACAAGGAAAAAAAAATTCAAGGAGTTCAAGTAGACTGCAGATTCGGTAAGGTCCACAGCATAAACTTGAAAAGGCGAACCGATTCCTTGGATGAGTTGTTCCCGGGAAAGCCTCAGCGCACACTCCAAAATGCTTGCCTTCTAGTAATGGACAAGGCAGAGGCCATCTAGAAGGCTGTGATGGCCTTTGAAAAACAACAAGGATGCTATGGCCTTTGAAAGTCCACGAATCCCTGGAACAGAAGCCCTAGCTAAGATGTCATGCTACTAGAAACTACTAAGCCCTTGGTAGCTCAATGCACCAAGAGGACTTGTAAGTGAGAAGGTTGTGGCTACCAACCAATAATGCTACCTTAAATATGGAAGTTGGACCAGAAAAGCAATTTTCCTACCATGCCATGCCAAGGCAGCATGATCAGTTAGTTCACTGGTTAGAAAAAACTTGTCACTTCCTGAAGATTTGAATCCGGGAGGTGCACTGCAAAGCTAAAAGCACACAAAAAAATCAAATCAGAAAAAAAAAGATGAAGATGGAGGAAAGGAAAAAATGAGCCTTACTCCATTAATGCAGATGAGTAGCCTGATTTGTAGATCTTTATTCAGATTTGAAGGTTTCATCCCCTCATCATCGGTCTGAGGGTCCATGGATATGGAACCCTCCATTGCAGAAAGGACAAGGCTATGCGAAGTTTTTCGTCCAAAATAGCAAAAAAAGCCAAGCCAAGGAATTCAAAGGGAAGAAAAAGCTCGATTCTGGAAGTACCCATTCCCCTCGGGGATATTTATACCTTCAGAAAGGAAGATCCATGAGCCATAATACCGGATCTCTGGGGCACGACTAAAGAAAGGATGACATTAACGCCAAGTAATTTCCAAGGCAGAATTTCGGCATGACACTCGCCCCAAAAAGTGATGTGATGCCTGATGCTTCAGATCTTGCGAAGACCGTGGTCGATTCGATTCTTCAGTAACTAAAAAAGAGAGAGAAAGAGAAGCCAGCAAGTTTTCGCTTACCTTCCTTCGCCACAAGTACAAATTGCGATTGTTTGGCAAGGTAATTCTCAAAATTCTCCAAGCTTATCAAGTTAATACCAAACCTCTGAAAAAACCCAAAATTCCTCAAGCCCATCAAGTTCAATATCAAACCTCTAAAAGGCCTAAAAATTTTCAAGTTCGATACCAAACCTCTGAGAAAAGCCCATATTAGTAAACCCACAAGTTAATACTTAACCTCCGGGATGACTTAAATTAGCCAAGTCTAACATGTCCAGTATTGAACCTATTAGATTTCCTGCTGAGTCAAAAGAAAACTATAAGTTTCTTAACGGCTCAAAATACTTACCAAGTGTGAAGGCATACCTCTGATAGCCGACAGAATTTTGATAATAAGTTGTCCATTATACCTCTGTCAGATAAATCCTATAAAGACTAAGTTCAATACAAAATCTCTAGTCTACAATGTCAAACCACAAGTTCAATATCAAACCTCTGGCCAACATGATACTGAAATATCAAGCCAATCCAAGTTCAACACTAAACCTCTAGCACCACCAAATCAAACGAAAAAAATATTCAAGCGTTAACCTCATCAAGCAAATCATGGGCCGCATGCATAGAAATAAAAATGTGATGCAACCATAAAATAAACAAATCAAAGGCTAAATGCCTAACAAGAAAAATGAGGATGAATGAATAAATGGAGAGTTTAACTTAAACATTGCTATCAAATAAAAATATTAGTGTTTAAGATCATTTTAACTACCAAAGTTTAGCTCCGGTGAAATTTTTGAGCTCCTCTTGAGCAGCTTGGACGTTCTCTTTAGCCAACAAACTTAACTCCTCCAGTGAATCCCATGGAATTTGGCTTAACTTTGTCTTGAGAGACTCATGATGGGCTTTCAACTGTGCGATGAATTCCTAATGATGCTGAATCCTCTCTTCAATCTCGAGATGTTGGGTGGATAAGTCCTGGATTTTTATCTCACCGGTATGAATCTCCACCAACAATTCCTCCACAGTTGCCTTCAAGTTAGAAAGATTATTGGTTTGCTGTAGCAAGCTGAGATCAGTCACTCTCATCTCTGATAAGAAAACTTGGCCCAATAATTTGGTTTCTGCCAAAAATTGAGTCACTGTCTCCTGTTCTTTCAAGAGAGCTTGAGATCTTCCTTCAGACTCTCCCATGAGGTGTTGAAATTCGGTTTTCACCCTACCAAAAGGAAGACTTCAAAGAGAATTCTTCCAATCATGACTGGCTAACAAAAAATCCACAACCAGAGCTCGGAGTGGTATTGACTCTTTTATGATTATCAAATTTGTACTACTAGACATCGAGGATAGCAACATCTTTGTCAAACCTTCGCCCAAGACATGTTCAATAGTCTTCACAGTTTCCACACAATTCCTCAAAGTTTCATATAAAGTGATGATGAGTACCATATATTGCATATTTATAGCTCTATATTATCTATTTTTGTATTTAAACAATGCTATTGGGATATTTTTAGTGTATTTTCAGGTAAACCTATTCCTTCAAGGAGATGGTATAAATTTAGATCCGGATTAGGAAACCAAGTCTAGAAAAGAGTTAAAAGTGAGCAAAACTACAAGACCATGATACTAAAGAGAGTCAAACATCAATGCAGTCAATCCAATCAAAGGAAAAGAACAAAATATTCATGCAGAAGAAAGTTAAAGCCTAGACGAGCTACTTTTGCCGCTATTTGGTGGCATTTGCCGCCACTTGGTGGCTAATGGGGCCCACTTGAAATGAAATTTTTACGGGGGCTTCGATATATTTTTTTAGTTTCTCACTTGTACTCAAATCAGGGTTTTATTCTCCGAAGCCTATATATTGGGCATATCTTTGTAATCTAGGGTTTTATGATGTAATTTTGTACTCGAATTTTATTGAATAAAATTAGGGTTTGCTAAAGGGGTGACGGCCACCATACGAACACCAAAGGTACCATATTCTATTTATCATTGTTTTGTAGGTAATCTTCTTCTAGTTGCTTTCTAGATAGATTTATCTTGCCTTCTAGTAAACTTTAATTGCTTTTTAGGAAAAAAAATATGATCATTTTAATTAGGAGTATTAATAGCTATTTTAGTTTAGCTCTAGGATGTAGATGAAACTAGGAATCCACCATATAGTTGCTCTCTAATATTTTTTTTTTAAATAAAATAATTAAGATAAAATTTTTCAATGAAAAGATTAAAATATAACAACTCGTAGATTAATATTTTGATAGGTTATACTTGAATTAGATTTCTTGATAGCCTATACTTACTTAGGGTTTGGAGTTGTTACTTTTCATTTTTGTCATAGAGTATCTAATGATTTAGTTTATTTTTATGAAACGTTGTATTTTTTATGCGTTATACTTGCACACCACTTGATAACACATGCTTAGAACACTTTTAGTAAAGATTAAAACTAAAAGATCAATTTTTAAAATAGGAAGAAGATAATAGAAGTAATACATTCTGCAAACTAGTGGATTCTATCTCCTAGGCGAATTCGTATAACTCAAATCTAACTTAAAACCCATAGTTAATCTGCTAGGACTAAACAATTAGTGAGAAAGCAAAAACACCCTAAATCCCTGTGGGAACGACCTGTACAGCGCTACACCAACACTGTGCGCTTGCAGTAGATTTTTCACATCAAGTTTTTAGCGCCGTTGCAGTAGATCTCTGTGAGAATCGATGGTGTTTTTTTTTGCTTTTTCTAGCATTTTACAGGTTAACAGTGTGTGTTGAGTGTGTAGGGATCAGAAATTGCATATACAGGAAAACAATAAAGATCGGAGGAGCTTCAGTGTTGCATAGCAGAAATCAGAGAGACAATCTCTCTGGTTATGCCGCTACTTGGAAGCAAGAACCGCCAAATAGCGGGAGCTCAGGTTATTCATGACCCCCTTTTTTCTCCAGTTCTGTGTTTTAGTTCTTTGGTTTTGTAAAAAAATTTTAAAAAAAAAAGGTAAAAACAGTAAGAATCACATCTTTTCTTTGATCATATCTCTTCCACTGTTTTATATTTACCACACCCCACTTCTTGCATTAGTTTAGGAAATTCACGCATCCACTCATGGTCACTGGTTCATGCCACATTGGATCCGTAAACAATTTGGTTGACTAGTGAGATCAAATTTGTTCATGAGAGACAAGATGGACCAACCGAACATGATCCTTCAGAATTGATGTTACCCATTACGCACATTACTATCATCATGCATCAAACTCCTACATGTAGCAGGTAATCACTATGAACTGAAACCGCAGTACATCAGTATACTTTCTAAATTCACTGGTTTTAATTCGGAGGATGCATCTCTTTATTAGTGAATTTCAGGAAGTGTGCTTGATGATAAATCTGCAGCACTTGTCAGAGGATGCAATTAAACTCGGCTTCATTTCATTTGCTCTTAAAGATAATGCCAAGAAGTGGTTGTACAATATGCCAACTGATGCAATCACTACTTGAGATGAATTCCTCACGATATTTCTTAAGACGTATTATCCCACATACAAGACGATAAAAATTCGAAATCAAATTAATCAATTCCATCAAGTGCTGCAAGAACCCTTCTAGAAATATTTAGAATGGTTCAAAGATCTATTAGCTCAATGCCCCCACAATGAGATAAATAAGTGACAGTTGTGTCAAATTATGTACAAAGGACTCAATTACACATCCAAAACTCTTCTTGACTCCATGTGTTTGGGGAAATTCATGAGAAAGAATGAGGATGAAGCATGGGACTTTCTTGAGGACCCATCATGGAAAACTATACAGTAGGAGAGTCCTACTGAGAAACCCAGCGCATCAACTTCTACACACAAGGGTGGGGTTCATAGCATTGACAGCTCGATAGCTGCCGAGGCTAAGATTGCAGCTCATATGCGGAGAATTGAGGCATTGGAGACTCCTAGTGCTCCATCAGTGGGTCAAGTGAATCAAATACAAAGTCCCAAATACTTTAATTGTGGAACTCCAAATCACGTTATGGAGGAGTGTCCACTGTTAGTGAATCCTATGGGTCCCACATTTGAGCTAATGCTTTATATCAAAGACCCATAAATAATCCATACGCTCCTACATACAAATCTAGCTGGAAAAACCATTCAAATCTCTCTTGGTATTAAGGGCAATATCAAGGAGTCCCGAACCCTAACATGCAACCTCCAGCCAATAGTCAGTTCCTAAGACCAAAGTGGGTGCTTATCAACACCCAAATGCTTCAAATCAAGGGAACAACCAGAATAGACCACCTGCTATCAATCACATAGATCCACAACAGGGGTCTAACAATGATTAAGAAAAACGACTACAGTCACTTGAGAAGGGCGTTGAAAATCTACTCAAGTTCTCGTCCAACCTTGACACACATATGTATAATCTCATGAAAGTGTCAACTGATTTCATTTAAAGAACATATCAGCACTTGCTCGTGAACTCTCAAGCTATTAAGAATTTAGAGCAACGATTGGATAATTAGCGCAAATGAGTGAACATAGTGATGAATATCATATATTGTATTTTTCCTCTCATACTTTATCTGTTTTTGTATATAAATAAATGCTACTTGGGTATTTTTAGTGTCTTTTGCAGGTAATCCAAATTATACAAGGAAAAGGGATGAAACCAGAGTTGGACTAGGAAATCAAACGCCGAAAAGATTCTAAAGCGGGCGAGACTACAACATCAAAGTACTGCAGGAAGTAGAAGTTAAATACAGTCAAGAAAGTGAAGAGTACAAGAGAAGATACTTCTGCAGAAGAAATTTTAATGCAATTGCTCAAAATTGAGCCGCTAAACAGCGGTTCATAAGTGGCCGTATCAGAGTAATTTTTGTCGTGGGCTTAACTGTAAATTGATAGGTCTTGTGGTTCTGCTAGAAATAGGGTTTGGTTTCCGATGCCTATTTAGGGGCTAACCCTTGTATTTTGACGGGCTACTGAACGCTGGAACTTTTTGTATTCGAATTTTTCTGTTCAATAAACTTGGGGTTTTTGCTGAAGGTCGACGGCCACAACACCGTGTCCAGAGGTAACCCATTGTTCTTGAGATTCTTATTTTCTTTCTGCATAGATTTGATTGCATTCTATTTAGGGTTTACTGCTTTCTAGATTAGGGTTTATCATTGTATGAATTAAATTTGATCTTCCTTAGCAAAAATCATGAGTAGCTAATTAGATCAGCTCTAGGATGTAGATGAAGCTAAGATCCACCATGCAATTATTTTCTAATATTTTTCTTCTTAATTAAAATTAATAAAGCCATGATTTTTCAAATGAAAGATTAAAATATAAGGACCCGAAGTTTAGAACTTTGATAGGTTATACTAGAATTAGGATTCTTGATAATCTATGCTTAGTTAGGGATAGGGGTTGCTGGTTTTGTCTTTTTATTTGAATTTTCTAAAAGAATTAGTTTATTTTTTATAAGAAGTAGCATCTTTTGATGAGCTATACTTGCACAACACTTGATAGCTCATGCTTAGGGCACTTTAAGTAAAAATTAAACTAAAAAGATTGAATTTTTATGATAGAAGAAAATAGTAGAAGTAAGAACATGGTTGGAAATTAGTGGATTCTATATCCTAGGCTACTTAGATTAATCCGACCTCAACCTAGAACCTTTGGTTAGTCCATTGAACTATAGAGAAAGTAAGAACACAGAAACACCTTAGATCCCTGTGAGACGACCTGTACAACGCTACAACGATACTGTGCGCTTGCAGTAAATATAACACATCAAGTTTTTGGCGCCGTTGCCGGGGATCGACGGTGTTTTTCTTGCTTTTTCTGACGTTTTACGGAATTAACAGTTTGTGTGAGTGTGCAGGAAATAGATATTGTAGATACAGGAAGCTTTGAAGGATTGGAAGAGCCTCTGGACCAAGTGGAAAAACTTCACAAATCAAACTCTATAGCTTAGCCGCTATTCAGCGGCTCAAACCGCTATTTAGCGGCCTGAGAGGTATTTGCTGAACCCAGTTTTTCTCTGTTTCTGTAGTTTTATTTTCTGGTTCGGCAAAAAAATTAAAAAAAAAATTTAAAATTAGGAACAGTAGAAATCACATTTTTATTTGATCATATCTATTCCACCGTTTTATCTCTCCACCACACTCCACTTCTTGCATTAGCTTAGAAAGTTCACGCATACACTCACGGTCGCTGGTTCATGCCACATTGGACCCGTGATCAATTTGGTCGACTTGTAAGATCAGATTTGTTTATGGGAGACAAGATGGACCAGCAGATCCCGATCCTTCAGGATCGATGTTACCCGTTGCGTACTTCATTACCATCATGCATCAAACTTCCACACGTAGCGGGTAATCACTATGAATTAAAACCGCAGTACATTAGTATGCTTCCCAAATTCACTAGCTCTGATTCAGAAGATGCATATCCTTTATCAGTGAATTTCAAGAAGTGTGCATAATGATTAAACTGCAAAATTTATCGGAGGACGCAATTAAGCTCCGCTTCATCCCTTTTGCACTTAAGGATAACGCCAAGAAGTGGTTGTACAGTATGCCTACTGATTCAATCACTACTTGGAATGAATTCGTTACAGTGTTTCTCAAGAAGTATTATCCTACGCACAAGACGGCACGATCAGAAATCAAATCAATCAATTCCGTCAAGTGCCAGGAGAACCCTTCTGGAAATACTTAGAACGATTTAAGGATTTATTAGCTCAATGCCCCCACCATGCAATAGAAGAGTGGCGGTTGTGTCAAATCATATACGAAGGACTTGATTACACATCCAAAACTCTTCTAGAATCCATGTGTCAAGGGGAGTTTATGAGGAAAAATGAGGATGAAGCATGGGACTTTCTTGAGGACTTATCATGGAAGACTATGCAGTGGGAGAGTTCCACTGAGAAGCCCAGTATATCAACTTCTGCTCAAAAGAGTGGGATCCATAGCGTCGACATCTCTATAGCTGCTGAAGCAAAGATCGCAGCTCTTATGAGAAGGATTGAGGCACTGGAGACTCCTAGTGCTCAGTCTCCACCAGTGGGTCAAGTGAATCAACTCCAAAGTCCCACATGCTTTAATTGCGGAATTCCCAACCACGTTATGGAGGAGTGTCCATTGTTAGTAAATCCTATGGGTCCCACACTTGAGCAAGCTAACGCTATGTATCAAAGACCCGTCAATAATCCATACGCTCCGACATACAATCTTGGTTGGAGGAGCCATCCAAATCTCTCATGGGGTCAAGGGCAATATCAGGGAGCCCCGAACTCCAACATGCAGCCTCCAGCTACTGGTCAGTTCCCAAGACCAAATATGGGTGCTTATCAACACCCAAATACTTCAAATCATGGGAACAACCAGAATAGACCACCTGCACAAAATCACTCATATTCACAACAGGGGTCTAATAATGATAAAGTAAAGCGACTTCAATCACTTGAGAAGAATGTTGAAACTCTTCTCAAGTCTCAGTCCAACCTTGACACATACATGCAGAATCTTATGAAAGTGTCAACTGATTTCATTCAAAGAACAGATCAGCACCTGCTCGTAAACTCTCAATCCATTAAGAGTGTAGAGCAGCAGGTTGGATAACTAGCAAATCAAATGAGTGAACGTGGTAAGGGCACTTTTCCAAGTCAACCCATAACAAATCCTAATGTCAGTTCCTCAAATTTGAATCAGTCGCATGTCAACCAAATTAATGTCATTCACACACTTCGATCTGGCAAACTGGTTGACAATCACGTAGCCATGCCACCTGATTCCAGTCCTATTGTACGGCAAGCTACACTCCCTGATACCACGATTCCATCACCACCTCATGATTCATCATCATCATCCCACGATCTACCCACTGGCACGACAGAAGAATCTGATCCTTCTAATTCTGATCCTCCAATTGACCATACTTATAAGCCAAAGGCTCCCTATCCAAATCGTTTGAAGAAAAATTCTCCTCAGGTGGAGCACATGCTTGAGTTATTCAAGCAAGTTAAGGTTAATGTTCCTCTTCTTGATGCAATCCAACAAGTACCTGCTTATGCAAAATTCTTAAAGGATTTATGCACAAAGAAGAGAACAACCAATGTTCCAAAGAAAGTCTTCTTAGCTGCTAACATATCTAGTATCCTCTCTCAGTCAGCACCTGTAAAGTATAAAGACCCTGGAAGTCCTACTGTCTCCTGCACTATAGGGACTACAGTGATTGAAAGGGCTTTACTAGATTTAGGAGCAAGTGTCAACTTGCTTCCTTATTCAGTATACCAGCAGTTAGGACTGGGAGAGTTGAGACCAACAAGGATTACGTTACAGCTAGCTGATAGATCCGTAAAGACACCTATGGGAGAAATTGAGGATGTCTTGATTAAGATTGGGGAGTTTATCTTCCCAGTTGATTTCATAGTTCTCGAAACTCAACCTGTAGTGAATCCACACCATTGTATCCCAGTTATTTTGGGACGTCCATTCTTGGCCACTTCCAATGCTGTTATCAATTGCCGGAGTGGATCGATGAGACTTTCCTTTGGAAATATGACACTTGACTTGAATATATTCAATTTAGGGCACCAACCCAGTGATCCACATGACGAGCCCCTAGAAGTGAATATGATCCAAGGGTTGTCTAGTGAACACCAAGAGGAGAAATTCTTTGATGAGCTGAATGGTTTAGTTAATGAGAGTGCATCCTTGGAGACGCTCGATGAATCATCTAACTATGTGTCTTCCACTCAATGGAAACTTCCACTTGAGCCATTGATGACTGAACCACGAGTTCAGTTACGACCATCTATTGAGTGTCCACCCGAGCTTGAGATGAAGGCCCTTCCGAGTCATCTCAAGTACGCTTTCTTGGGTGAGCACGACACACTACCAGTCATTATCTCTTCAGAATTGACTAACGCTCAGGAAGAAAAACTCATATCAGTGTTGAAAGCACATAGGGAAGCCATAGGCTGGAGTATGGCCGATATTAAGGGGATAAGTCCTTCTATAGTGCAACATAGAATTCATTTGCTAGACAATGCACGACCTACAAGAGATTCTCAGCGCAGGTTGAATCCGGTAATGAAAGAAGCTGTGAGGAAAGATATTCTTAAGTGTCTTGATAATGGGATTATCTATCCTATCTCTGATAGCGCATGGGTAAGCCCAGTCCAGGTAGTGCCTAAGAAGTCCGGAATCACTGTAGTCAAGAACGATGCAAATGAACTTATCTCGATGCGTTTGCAGACGGGATGGCGAGTCTGCATTGATTATAGGAAGCTTAATGCTGCAACTAGGAAGGACCATTTCCCCTTACCATTCATTGATCATATGTTGGAACGGTTGGCCGGACATGAGTTCTATTGTTTTCTAGATGGATACTCTGGGTACAACCAAATTCCCATCGCTCCGGAGGATCAAGAAAAGACCACGTTCACATGTCCATTCGGCACCTTTGCATACAGACGCATCCCTTTGGGTTATGTAATGCACCTACCACGTTCCAAAGGTGCATGGTAAGTATTTTCTCTGACATGGTTGAACGATTTCTTGAAATTTTCATGGATGATTTTTCTATCTTCGGAGATTCATTCCAAGAGTGTCTGCATCATCTAGAGTTAGTTCTTACACGTTGTAATGAGAAGCATTTGACACTCAATTGGAAAAAATATCATTTTATGGTCAAAAATGGCATAGTGCTAGGGCATGTCATCTCGAAGAACGGTATCGAGGTTGACAAAGCCAAGGTAGACCTCATCAATAATCTGCCACCTCCGCGATCAGTGAAAGATATACGATCCTTCCTTGGTCATGCTGGTTTTTATAGAAGATTTATCAAAGACTTTAGCACAATTGCTAGGCCTTTGACACATTTACAAGCCAAGGAAGTACCATTCAATTTCATGCCTGATTGTCTAAGAGCATTTGAGCAGCTCAGGAAGGCGCTGACCACCACTCCTATTATTCATGCGCCAGACTGGAGCTTACCCTTCGAACTCATGTGTGATGCATCTGATTACGCTATCGGTGCCGTCCTTGGTCAACGTATTAACAAGCAGCCACATGTGATTTACTATGCAAGTAGGACACTTAATGACGCCCAGTTGAACTACTCTACCACAGAGAAAGAGCTTCTGGCAGTCGTTTTTGCACTTGAAAAGTTTTGTTTCTACTTGATTGGATCACGAATTACAGTATACACTGATCACGCTACTTTGAAATACTTGTTAACCAAGAAAGATGCAAAAGCAAGGCTTATTCGATGGATCCTCTTGCTACAAGAGTTTGATCTTGAGATATTAGACAAGAAAGGTGCGGATAATTCAGTAGCTGATCACTTGTCTCGTCTGCCCAATGCTCCAACTAATTTGTGCCCCATAAACGAATCATTTCCTGATGAGCAACTGTTTGCATTGATGCACGAACCATGGTTTGCTGACATTGTGAACTATCTTGTGACTAAGGAGATTCCATCCCATTGGTCCAAGCAGGATCGATATAGATTCTTATCCCAAGTAAAATTCTTTTACTGGGATGAACCATATCTGTTCAAATGTTGTCCAGACCAAATCATACGTCGATGCATACCTAACGATGAGATACAAAGTGTCCTCTCTTTTTGTCATGATCTAGCTTGTGGAGGACACTTTGGTCCCAGGAAAATGGCCGAAAAGGTATTGCAGAGTGGTTTCTATTGGCCAACTATTTTCAAAGACGCCGTGGAATATTGCAAAGCATGCACACGATGCCAATTCGTTGGCAAAATTTCACGGCGCAATATGATGCCTCTGCAACCCATCCTTGAGGTCGAAATCTTTGATGTATGGGGTATAGATTTTATGGGACCGTTACCTAACTCATTTGGAAACCAATACATATTAGTTGCTGTTGATTATGTTTCTAAATGGGTAGAGGCAATAGCCACAAAATCGAATGACAACAAAGTAGTTGTCAAGTTTTTGAAAGAGAATATATTTTCTCGATTTGGCGTTCCTCGAGCTATTATTAGCGATAATGGTACCCATTTCACCAACCGGTCATTTCAGGCGCTTATGCGGAAATATTCCATTACCCACAAGTTAGCCACACCGTATCATCCACAAACTAGTGGGCAAGTGGAAGTTTCCAATCGCCAAATCAAACTGATTTTGGAGAAAACAGTAAATCATAATAGAAAAGATTGGTCTCGTAAGCTAGCTGATGCATTATGGGCTTACCGTACTGCTTACAAGACTAATCTAGGTATGTCTCCATATCGTTTGATATTTGGAAAAGCGTGTCATTTACCGGTAGAGCTTGAGCATAAAGCTTTATGGGCAATCAAATTTCTAAATTTTGAGCTCGAAAAAGCTGGCGAGCAGCGGAGATTACAAATTAATGAGCTTGATGAGATAAGACAGGACGCATATGAGAGTGCCAAGATTTATAAAGAGAAAACAAAAGTATTTCATGACAAAGCAATCATTCGCAAGTCATTTGCACCTGGACAAAAAGTTCTCTTATATAATTCGAGGCTACATTTATTCCCAGGAAAATTGAGGTCAAGATGGAGTGGACCGTACATAGTACAGACAGTGCACCATCATGGTGCAGTTGATCTCGAGAATCCTAAAAATGGTAATTTATTCAAAGTAAACGGTCACCGATTAAAACCATTTTTAGAATCTCGAGTGAGCGATAACGTAGAGGTCGTGACACTTCACGATCCAATCTATGCATAAAGGCATGTAGTCATGTGTATAATAGCATGTATATTATGTTACTAACGTGATGCAGGGTTTTAAAGCAAAATTAGGGAAAGATGAGGAGCTGACGGTAATTTTCCATCCCTATATATACCCAAGCAGCCCTCATCTTCCCCCAAATCATTTCTTCCAAAACCCTAGCTGCCCCCCTTCCTTCCCCACTTCCTCCTTTGGTTTTTGTTTCTCTCTTTGCAGGATAGTATAGGATCTTCAACTTTTCTTCGACCAGAGGTGCTTCAAAGGTCCATATCACCAGCGTAGACAATCACCCCGAAGCTCTCGGCTAGCCGTGAACTCCAAGACGCCAAACCGTGGTATATACCGCTATTTAGCGGTCAAACTATGTTTTTTCCCCCTGAAACTTTAGGGGAGGTTGAATATCAATCGGGGCAACTCACGACACCAGTGAAACAATTCGATTGCAAATTGATAATTACCGTATGATATCATGGGTAGATTTGTTTGTGAGAAGTTTTTTGGAGAATTTTTTGCGGCATTTAGTATTTATTTTGCCGCTGCAATCGAAACTCTGGGTTGGAATTACCTCATTTATTCATCTAATGCATTCTACATCCCAGAGTTGGTGGAGGAATTTTATGCGAGTTTTGCGAAATCTGACATTTCACAAAACCATAAACCTCCATTGGCGCGGCCAATTATATGAAATGAACGCAGCGGCCATCTCGGCTTCTACGGGTATCTTCCTTCACACCGGGAATCACACTCCCGGTAGGATTGAGGATTATCTTACACGGATGGGCCCAAACTGCAAAATAACACGTGATAAAGGGATCAGCAGCAAGACACTCTATCGCAATATTCACGCAACTTGCCGCTGGGTCAACACTAATGTTATGGGCATTACACATATGTCGTCTTTTTACACGCCCACACTTTATGTTGTTGACTGTATTATGCGTCAAGATTATCACTTCTGTATGTGCACATAGCTACTCGACACTATTATTGATGCTAAGATGCGGTCGAGGACTAGTTTGCCTTTGCCGTGTTTAATTACACAGTTGTGTCGCAAGTTTATATCTAGTGCCGAATTTGACGCATACGCACCCTCACGCGTGTTGATCACTACCGAACATATTTCAGTGACATATCATGCTGCTGTTCCAGAAGATTGGAACAGACATGCTGATAACGAGGATATATATGCCACTGACTTGACACAAGAGGAGGAGGATGATGCCTTCTTTGACCAAGACTTGCCAGCTGATCCCACTGAGCAAATCAACGTCGTCTGGCAAGGTCTTGGAAAAATTTGGCACCGGTTGAAACAGATTGATAGGGGTGAGTCTTCTACAGCACGAGCACGTTCTGCACATGGTGAATCTAGTAGAAGGCAAAGAGGACGACACCAATGATTTGTGTATGAGGGCATACACAAGTTTAGGTGTGGGGGAGTGTATTAGGAGATGTTTATTTTATTTTATTTTATTTTTTCTTTTTTTAGGATTTTTAGGATTTTATTTTTATTTTATTTTATTTTTTTTAGGTTTTTGGGTTTCTTTATTTTACACTTTGGGTAGTTTTTAGGGTGACCAACAAAAAGATTAAAAAGATTAAAAAAAAAATTATTTTCATCAATAGATCAAACTAATTACAGATAAAAGAACAAAATTTAGATTTGAAATTGGATATGAGAGTAGATTGGACGATACACTTTGAATTTTATGAAAAAAAGATTAAAATCCAAAAAATAAATATCGCTAACAGTAGTTTTGAGGCAATTATACATCTATTTTTCACCTCACAATAGTTTATTAGGTTAAGGATAAAGATAATAACGAATGAGTAAGTTTTCTCTCTCTAAAAAAAAGTGAGAATAAAATAATGGGGTGCGCCTGGCAATAGCCTCAAGAGTAAAAAAAAAAAAAAAGAGTATGATCCAAGTAATCGGGTATTTTGCGCCTAAGCAAGCGTGAATATTCGCATGAAAGGTGAAATATTCTTAAAAAAAAAAAAGAGAAAAAAAAGAGTATGAACTAAGTAATCGGGTATTTTGCGCCTAAGCAAGCGTGAATACTCGCATGAAAGGTGAAATATTCTTAAAGAAAAAAAAAATTTATGAGAGAGGAGATGAATCATGAGTTAGAGTTGGAGTCCAAAAACCAAAGTAGACTATCACACATGCCCGTAGATGTATAGGAGCCAATAAATTATCTGTTAGTAGGTATTGAAAGATAAGATTTAAATTTTTGATTAAAATGATAAGTGTATCTTATATGATGCTCGATTTAAAAATTGATAATCTAAATGCGTTCTTAAGTTTGTATATTAGTGACACCAATTGACGAAAATATAAAAAAAGATTTTTTCTTTCTTTTGTATAAAATTTTTATTTTTCTTAATTTTCGGTTATCCTTATTTTTCTTTTCTTTATTCCTTAATCTATTTTCTTCTTGAATTTTGTGGGTATATTCACTGCAAACCCTCACGAGACAACACTCGTCCACTAGAGTAACCTAGGGGTTTAAAGGCTTGTTGCACGTACTAAGTGTAATCGCGATTCCTGCGAAAGTGAGTTAGGATTTTTGTTTTTCTTTTTAGGTTTAGGTTTTGCTCGAGGACTAGTAAAAGATAGGTGTGGGGGTGTGATGAATATCATATATTGTATTTTTTCTCTCATACTTTATCTGTTTTTGTATATAAATAAATGCTACTTGGGTATTTTTAGTGTCTTTTGTAGGTAATCCAAATTATACAAGGAAAAGGGATGAAACCAGAGTTGGACTAGGAAATCAAACGCCGAAAAGTTTCTAAAGCGGACGAGACTACAACATCAAAGTACTGCAGGAAGTAGAAGTTAAATACAGTCAAGAAAGTGAAGAGTACAAGAGAAGATACTTCTGTAGAAGAAATTTTAATGCAATTGCTCAAAATTGAGCCGCTAAATAGCGGCTCATAAGTGGCCGTATCAGAGTAATTTTTGTCGTGGGCTTAATTGTAAATTGATAGGTCTTGTGGTTCTGCTAGAAATAGGGTTTGGTTTCCGATGCCTATTTAGGGGCTAACCCTTGTATTTTGACGGGATACTGAACGCTGGAACTTTTTGTATTCGAATTTTTCTGTTCAATAAACTTGGGGTTTTTGCTGAAGGTCGACGGCCACAACACCATGTCCAGAGGTAACCCATTGTTCTTGAGATTCTTATTTTCTTTCTGCATAGATCAGATTGCATTCTATTTAGGGTTTACTGCTTTCTAGATTAGGGTTTATCATTGTATGAATTAAATTTGATCTTCCTTAGCAAAAATCATGAGTAGCTAATTAGATCAGCTCTAGGATGTAGATGAAGCTAAGATCCACCATGCAATTATTTTCTAATATTTTTCTTCTTAATTAAAATTAATAAAGCCATGATTTTTCAAATGAAAGATTAAAATATAAGGACCCGAAGTTTAGAACTTTGATAGGTTATACTTGATTAGGATTCTTGATAATCTATGCTTAGTTAGGAATAGGGGTTGCTGGTTTTGTCTTTTTATTTGAATTTTCTAAAAGAATTAGTTTATTTTTTATAAGAAGTAGCATCTTTTGATGAGCTATACTTGCACAACACTTGATAGCTCATGCTTAGGGCACTTTAAGTAAAAATTAAACTAAAAAGATTGAATTTTTATGATAGAAGAAAATAGTAGAAGTAAGAACATGGCTGGAAATTAGTGGATTCTATATCCTAGGCTACTTAGATTAACCCGACCTCAACCTAGAACCTTTGGTTAGTCCGTTGAACTATAGAGAAAGTAAGAACACGGAAACACCTTAGATCTTTGTGAGACGACCTGTACAGCGCTACAACGATACTGTGCGCTTGCAGTAAATATAACACAGCACATAGCAAGGGTACTTTCCCAAGTCAACTCTTAACAAACTCTAACATCAGTTCCTCAAACTCCAATCAGTCGCATGTCAACCAAGTTAATGTCATTCACACACTTTGATCTGGCAAGCTGGTTGACAATCATGTAACCATGCCACCTGACTCCATTACTTGTGCACGATAGGCTATACTCCTTGATTCCACGATCCCATCATCACCGTATGATTCATCATCATCATCATCCCAAGATCTACCCACTAGCACGATAGAGGAGTCTGATCCCTCTAAAAATGATCCTCCTATCGACCATACTTATATGCCGAGGGCTCCCTATCCAAATCGATTGAAGAAAAATTCTCCTCAGGTTGAGCACATCCTTGAATAATTCAAGTAAGTTAAGTTAATGTTCCTCTTTTTGATGCAATCCAACAAGTATCTGCTTATGCAAAATTCTTAAAGGATTTATGTACAAAGAAGAGAACAACAAATGTTCCAAAGAAAGTCTTCCTAACTACTAACATCTCTAGCATCCTCTCTTAGTATGTACCTGTGAAGTACAAAGACCGTGGAAGTCCTACTGTCTCCTGCACCATAAGAACTACAGTTATTGAAAGGGCTCTACTAGATTTAGAAGCGAGTGTCAACTTGCTTTCCTATTCAGTGTACCTGTAGTTAGAACTGAGAGAGTTGAGACCTACAAGGATTACATTAAAGCTAGCCGATAGATCTATGATGAAGCCTATGTGAGAGATTGAGGATGTCTTGATTAAGATTGGGGAGTTTATTATCCCTGTCAATTTCATTGTTCTTGAAACTCAACCTGTGGTGGATCCACATCATTGTATCCTAGTTATTTCGGGACGTCCATTCTTGGCCACTTCTAATACTGTTATTAATTACTAGAGTGGATCGATAAGATTTTCCTTTGGAAACATGACATTTGACTTGAATATATTCAATTTAGGGTGCCAATTGAGTGATCCACATAATGAGCCCCTATAAATGAATATAATCCAATGGTTGTCTAATGAGCACCAAGAGGAGAAATTCTTTAATGAGCTGGATGGTTTAGTTGATGAGAGCTTATACTTGGATACGCTCGATAAGTCATCTAATTATGTGGCTTCCACTTGATGGGAACTTCCACCTGAGCCATTGATGACTGAACCACGAATTTAGTTACAACCATCTATTGAGTGTCCATCTGAGCTTGAGATGAAGACCCTTCCGAGTCATCTCAAGTATGCTTTTTTTGGGTGAACACAACACACAACTAGTTATTATCTCTGCAGATTTGACTGAACTTAAGAGGAAGCACTCATATCAGTGTTGAAATCACATAGGAAAGTGATAGGCTGGAGTATGGCCGATATAAAGAGGATAAGTCCATCTATAGTGTAGCATAGAATTCATTTACTAGATAATGCACGACCTACAATAGATCCTCAGCATAGGCTGAATCCGGTAATGAAAGAAGCTGTGAGAAAGGATATTCTTAAGTGCCTTGATAAAGAGATAATCTATCTTATCTCAGATAGTGCATGGGTGAGCCCAGTTCAAGTAGTGCCTAAGAAGTCCGGAACCACTGAAGTAAAAAACGATGCAAATGAGCTTATTCCGATGCATTTACAGATGGGATGGAGAGTGTGTATTGATTATAGAAAGCTGAATGCTGCAAATAGAAATGACCACTACCCCTTACCTTTTATTGATCAAATGCTGGAATGGTTGGTCAGACATGAGTTCTATTGTTTCTTAGATGGATACTCTGGCTACAACCAAATTTCCATCACCCCGGAGGATCAGGAAAAGACCATGTTCACATGTCCATTTGGCAACTTTGCATATCGACGCATGCCCTTTGGGTTACGCAATGCACCTGCCACATTCCAATGGTGCATGGCAAGTATTTTATTCGACATGGTTGAACGATTTCTTGAAATTTTCTTTGATGATTTCTCTATCTTCTAAGATTCATTCCAAGAGTGTCTGCATCATTTAGAATTAGTTCTCATGTGTTGTCATGAGAAACATTTGACATTCAATCAGAAAAAATACCATTTCATGGTCAAAGGGCATGTCATCTCGAAGGAGGTATCAAGATTGACAAAATTATGGTGGACCTCATCATTAATCTTTCACCTCCGAAATCAGTGAAAGATATATGCTCCTTCCTTAGTCATGCTGGGTTCTATAATAGATTTATCAAAGACTTCAGCAAAATTGCTAGGCCTTTGACACATCTACTGGCCAAAGACATGCCATTCAATTTCACATCGGATTGTCTTAGAGCATTTGAGCAGCTCAAGAAGGTGCTTACCACCACTCCTATTATTCATGCACCAAACTGGAGTCTGCCCTTTGAGCTTTTGTGTGACGGATCTGATTATGATATCGGTGTCGTCCTTGGACAACGTATTAATAAGCAGCCACATGTGATTTATGATGTGATATTTACTGTAAGCTCACTGTATCGGTATAGCGCTGTTCAAGTCATCCCACAGAGATCTAAAGTGTTTTTGCGTTCCTCACTCTTTCCTTAGTCTAATGGACTAACTACGTGTTTCTAGATTAGATTTGTTATTATTTAAATAGCCTAAACTTTAGAATCTACTAATTTCCAACCATGTTCTTAATTCTATTATATTCTTCTATCATAAAAATTTAATCATTTTAGTTTAATCTTCATTTAAAGTGCCCTAAGTATGAGCTATTAAGTGGTGTGCAAGTATAACTCATCAAAGATACTACTTTTCATAAAAACAAACTAAATATTTAGATAATTCAACGAAAAAGATAAAATTAACAACCCCAAATCCTAACTAAGTATAGGCTATCAAGAAACCTAATTCAACTATAACCTATCAAAAACTTAATCTTCGAGTTCTTACATTTTAATCTTTTTATAGAAAAATCATGTCTTTATTTATTTTATTTAAAAAGAAAAATATTTGAAAGCAATTACATGGTGGATCCTAACTTCATCTACATCCTAGAGCTAAGCTAATTAGCTACTCATATTTTTAATAAGCAAAATCGAATTTTTATTCATGAATATGATTAACAATGGCTTATCTCTGGAGTACAGTGTTGTGGCCGTCACCCTTCAACAAAACCCTAATTTTATTAATGAGAAAACGAGTACAAAACTTACAGGATTCTTCCTAGAATATAAGGATACGGCCAATATATAGGATTCGAAAACCCAAACCCAATTATAATACAATTGTGAAACCAAACTACTACAATGAGGCTACAGGAGAAAACTCGAATGGTGGGGCCCACACTAGGCCACCATTTAGCTGAAATTACCGCTAATTAGCGGCTCAAATAATGAATTAATTTTTGAATTTTCTTCCTCTCGAGTATTTTCTCATTTTGAGTTGTTTTTTATGACTGTACTGCACTTTGACTCTGCAGCATCAAAGTCTCGTAGTCTTGCCCACTTTAGAAACTTTTCGGACTTTGATTTTCTACTCCAACTCTGATTTTATACCATCTCCTTGTATGATCGGATTACCTGAAAAAGAGACTAAAAATACCCGAGTAGCATTTATTTATATACAAAAATGGATAAAGTATGGGAGGAAAAATACAATATATGATACTCGTCACACTCCCACACCTATTTTTTGCTAGTTCGCGAGCAAAATCTAAACCTAAAAGAAAAAGAAAAATCTTAACTCACTTTTGCAGGTTGCATTTAGCACGTGCAACAAGCCTTTAAACCCCTAGATTACCCTAGTGGACTAGTGTTGTCTCGTGAGGGTTTGCAGTGAACATACCTACAAAATACATGAAGAAAATAGATTAAGAAATAAAGAAATGAAAAATAAGGATAACAAAAAATTAAGTAAAATAAAAATTTTATACACAAGAAAGAAAAATCTCTTTTTTTAATGATATTTTCATCAATTAATCTGACTATTATACAAACTCAAGAATGCATTTTAGTTTTCAATTTTCAAATTGAGCGGCCTATCAGATACACTTATCATTTTAATCAAAAATTTAAATCCTATCCTTCAATACCCAGTAACATATAATCCATTGGCTCCTATACAACTACGTGCATGTGTGATAGTCTACTTCGGTTTTGAACTCCAACTCTAACTCATGATTCATCTCCTTTCTCATAACACTGTTTTCTTTTTTTTTTCTTTTTTTTTCTATTTTTAAGAATATTTCACCTTTCATGCGAATCTTCACGCTTGCTTTGGCGTAACATACCCAATTACTCGGTTCATACTCTTTTCTTTTTTTTTTCTTTTTTTTTAGAATATTTCACCTTTCATGCGAATATTCATGCTTACTTAGGTGCAAAGTACCCGATTACTTGGATCATACTCTTTTTTTATTCTTGAGGCTATTGCCTTATTACCAAGCGCACCTCTTTATTTTATCACCCTCGAGACTATTGCCTTAATACCAAGCTCACTCCATTATTTTATTCTCACTTTTTTTTGTTTAGAGAGAGATGACTTACTCAATCGTTATCATCTTTGTCCTTAATCTAATAAACTATTGTGAAGTGAAAAATAGATGTATACTTGCCTCAAAACTACTATTAGCGGTATTTACTTTTCAGATTTTAATCTCTGTTATAAAATTCAAAGTGTATCGTCCAATCTACTCTCCTATCCAATTTCAAATCTAAACTTGTTCCTTTATATATAATTAGGTTGATCTATTGATAAAATTACATAAATTTGTTATTAATTTTTTTTATTTTTTTCAGTTTTTTTAAAAAAAATTTTCAGTTAGTTACCCTAAAAACTACCCAAAGTCTAAAATAAAGAAAACCAAAAATAAAATAAAAGCTCTAAAAAAACTATAATCTTAGAAAAACGCAAAAAAATAAAAAAATAATATCCTAACCCTCTCCCCCACACCTAAACTCGTGTATGCCCTCATACACAAACCAAGTGTGGTAAAATAAATATTAAAACTATTATACAAATACTATATAAATAATGAGAGTCGTAAAACTTACGATCTCAATATCATCACCCTATCAACGCATGGAAATCGGTTACGACCTCTCGATCGCTTAACACTTTCGTAGTGTGTGCATTTTAAACGTGAAGTGGGTGCATTATTATATCTCACCAACCTCCTACAAGTCACGAAATTACCTGTCTATAGCTTATGCCACCCTCGCTTTTTCTTTGTCCACATGTAAGCATTATCAATTGTTTGTCCACATGTAAGCATTATCAATTGGTTAAAGAATTCTTTATTATAAACCTGCCAATCATCGTTAGTAACAAGCATACATGTAGAAATATTGTGAGGTTAGAAGAGTGTTATAGGACCAAGTGACTGTGGTGGTGGCTCTTCTAACTCACGAAGTAATACGAGCTCCTTTGCAAACAAATCCTCAAAAGTTTGCTCATAAATCAATGGCACACTTGCACAAGTATCATCATGCATAAAATTAGTATGTGATGATTCATCAAATAATATGAGCTCATCTTGGAACAATTGCTAAAATGAGGATTCATCATCAGTGCAAGAGGTCAAATGAGAGTACAAATTATAAACCATGTTGACCTCAATGAGGAAGCTCGTTGCGTGCTTACCCATATTAAATATGTTCAATGCCACAGTCATATTCCCAAACGATAACTTCATGAGGCCACTCCTACAATCAATTAATGCATTTGATGTTGCAAGGAATGATCTACCCAAGATAACGGGAATTTGATTCTGTGGATTGGAGATCGGCTCAGTTTCTAAGACAATGAAGTCTACATGAAAGATAAACTCGCTGACCTTAATGAGCACATCTTCAACCATACCAAGTGGTCTCTTGATAGAATGATCAGCTAGCTGTAATGTGACGTTAGTAGGTTGAAGTTTTCCTAACCCCAGTTGCTGATAAACAGTGTAAAGAAGCAAGTTGTCACTCACCCCTAAATCAAACAACGCCCTATCAAATGTAGTGTTCCCAATAGTGTATGAGATTGTAGGGGAACTGGATCTTTGTACTTGATAGGCAAGGAGTTAGAGAGGATTTGCGATATATTTGCAGTAAGAAAAACTTTCTCAGGAATGTTTCTTCCTCGTTTCTTAGTATATAAATCCTTTAGGAATTTAGCATAAGTAGGAGCCTGTTGTATAATATCAAGAAGTGGAATATTAACCTTTACCTACTGAAATATTTCAAGAATCTTTTCTACTTGCGATGAAAGCTTCCTAAGCCGATTGGGATATGGTGCTTTCGGCTTAGGAATAGGTTCTTCCAAATGAGTATATGATGGTGATGGAAATGATGGAGATGGTTGTGAAGAAAGGGGTGGAAGAGATGGTGTAGCCTGCGATATAGTAGGAGTGGGATTAGTAGGCATGGCTACATTATTGTCCACTTACTTGCCAGATCTAAGCATGTGAATAGCATTGCATTGGTAGACATGCGACTGATTGGAGTTTGAGAAATTGGCATTAGGGTTTGCTATGGGTTGACTTGGAAAGATAACCTGGCCACGTTCACTCATTTGACTCGCTAATTGTCCAACCTGCTGCTCTACAGGCTTAATAGATTGAGAGTTCTCTAGCAGTTACTGACCTGTACTTTGAAAAAAATCAGTTGACACTTTATTAAGATTTTGCATGTATATCTCTAGGTTGGACATATGCGTGTCAAACTTGGAATGAGACTTGAGAAGATCCCCTGTTGTGGATGTGAGTGATTTTGTGTAAGTGGTCTATTTTGGTTGTTTTCAAAATTTGAAGCGTTTTGGTGTTGATAAGCACCCACATTTGGTTTTGGGAACTGACCATTAGCTGGAGGCTGCATGTTAGGGTTAGGAGCCCCATGATATTGCTCTTGACCCCATGATAGATTTGGATAGTTCCTCCAGCCAGGATTGTAAGGAGCGTAAGTATTGTTCATGGGTTGTTGATACAAGACGTTAGCCTGTTCAAGTGTGGGACCTATAAGATTTATTAATAATGGACACTCCTCCATAACATGATTCGGAGTTCGACAATTAAAATAGGTGGGAACTCGAATTTGATTTACCTGACCCACCAGTGCAGCATTAGGAGTCTCCAATAACTCAATTCTCCTTATAAGAACTGCAATCTTAGCTTCGGCAGCTATAAAGTTGTCGATACTGTGGATCCCACCCTTATGCACAGAAGTTGATGCATTGGGCTTCTCAATGGGACTCTCCCACTTCATAGTCTTCCACAATAGGTCCTCAAGAAGGTCCCATACTTCATCCTCATTCTTTCTCATGAACTCCCCCTGACACATGGACTCAAGAAGAGTTTGGATGTGTAATCGATTCCTTCACACGATTTGATACAACCGCCACTTTTCTATAGCTTGGTGGGGGCACTGAGATAAAAGATTTTTGAATCGTTCCAAATATTTCGAGAAGGGTTCTCCCGGCACTTGACGGAATTGATTGATTTGATTTCTAATCTTTGCCATCTTATGCGAGAGATAATACTTTTTGAGAAATACTGCAATGAACTCAACCCAAGTAGTGATTGAATCAGTAGGCATACTGTACAACCACTTCTTGGCATTATCCTTAAGTGCAAAGGGGATGAAGCAGAGCTTAATTGCGTCCTCCGATAAGTAGTACAGTTTAATCATTACGCATACTTCATGAATTCATAGATAAAGAGATATGCATTTTCTGAATCAGAACCAGTGAATTTAGGAAGCATACTAATGTACTGCGGTGTTAACCCATAGTGATTACTCGCTGCGTTTGGAAGTTTGATGCATGATGGTAGTGATGTATGCAACGGGTAATATCGATCTTGAAGGATTGGGATGGGTTGGTCCATCTTGTCACCCATGAACAAATATGATCTCACTAGTCGACCAAATTGATCACGGATCCAATGTGGCATAAACCAGTGACCGTGAGTGTATGCGTGAATTTCCTAAACTAATGCAAGAAGTGGGTGTGGTGGAGATAAAACGGTGGAAGAGATATAATCAAATAAAAATGTGATTCCTACTGTTCCAAATTTTTTTTGGATTTTTTTACAAAACCAGGGAAAAAAATACATAACTGGAGAAAAGTAGAGACCCAAATTTACCTGTGAGGCCGCCAAATAGCAGTTTTAGCCGCTAAATAGCGGCCTAACCAGAGAGGTTTTACTCTCTAGTTTCTACTGCGCAGATTTGAGGCTTCTTTGATTCTTTTTGTCTTTCTGTACCTGCAGTTTCTGGTCCTGCAGTTTGTCTTCTTTTTGTCTTCCTGTACCTGCAGTTCCTGATCCCTGGAAACATAACACACACTGTTAACCCGTAAAATGTCAGAAAAAGCAAGCAAAACACCGTCAATCTCCGACAATGGTGCCAAAAACTTGATGTGATATTTATTGCATGCGCACAGTATCGGTGTAGTGCTGTACAGGTCGTCCCATAGGGATCTAAAGTGTTTTTGCGTTCCTTACTCTTTCCTTAGTCTAACGGACTAACTATGAGTTTCTAGATTGGATTTGTTACTATGTAAATAGCCTAGAATCTAGAATCTACTAATTTCCAATCATGTTCTTACTTCTATTATATTTTTCTATCATAAAAATTTGATCTTTTTAGTTTAATTTTTATTTAAAGTGCCCTAAACATGAGCTATTAAGTGGTGTGCAAGTATAACTCATCAAAGATACTGCTTTTCATAAATACAAACTAAATCTTTAGATAATTCAATGAAAAAGATAAAATCAAAATCCCTAAATCCTAACTAAGTATAGGCTATCAAGAAACCTAATTCAAAGTATAACCTATCAAAGTTTTAATCTTCGAGTTCTTATATTTTAATCTTTTATAGAAAAATCATATCTTTATTTATTTTATTTAAGAAGAAAAATATTAGAAAGCAATTATATGGTGGATCCTAACTTCATCTACATCCTAGAGCTAAACTAATTAGCTACTCATATTTTTAATAAGCAAAATCAAATTTTTATTCATGAATATGATTAACCCTAATCTAGAAAACAGTAAAACCTAAACTAGGAAGCGATTAACTCTATCTAGAAAGTAAGTAAAGATCTCAAAATAATGGCTTACCTTTGGAGAACGGTGTCGTGGCCGTCACCCTTCAGCAAAACCCTAATTTTATTAATGAGAAAACGAGTACAAAACTTACAGGATTCTTTTTAGAATATAAGGATACGGCCAATATATATGCTTTGGAAATGAAAACCCAATTCTAATACAACTGTGAAACCACAAAACTACAATGAAGCTATGGAAGAAAACTCGAATGGTGGGGCCCACATTAGGCTGCCATTTAGCTGAAATTATCGCTAATTAGCAGCTCAAATAATGAATTAATTTATGAGTTTTCTTCCCCTCGAGTATTTTTTCCTTTTGAATTTATTTTCCTGATTATATTGCACTTTGACTCTTTGCAACATCGTAATCTCGTAGTCTTGCCTACTTTAGAAACTTTTCGGACTTTGATTTCCTACTCCAACTCTGATTTCATGCCATCTCCTTGCATGAATCGGATTACCTGAAATAGACACTAAAAATACCCGAGTAACATTTATTTATATATGAAAATAGATAAAGTATGGGAGGAAAAATACAATATATGATAGTCATCAATTTACTATGAAAGTAGGACACTCAATGACGCCCAGTTGAACTACTCTACCATAAAGAAAGAGCTTCTAGCAGTCGTATTTGCACTTGAAAAGTTTCACTCCTACTTAATTAGATCACATATTATAGTTTACACTGATCATGCTGCTTTAAAATATTTGTTGACCACGAAAGACGCAAAAGCAAGGCTCATTCGATAGATCCTCTTATTACAAGAGTTTGATCTTGAGATATTAGACAAGAAAGGTGCTGATAATTTAGTACCTGATCATTTGTCTCGCCTGCCCAACGCTCCAACTAATTCTTGCCCTATAAATGAATTATTTCCTGATGTGCAATTGCTTAAATGAACACATGAACCATGGTTTGCTGACATTGTGAACTATCTTGTGACCAAAAAGATTCCATACCATTAGTTCCAAGCAAGACCGATATAGATTCTTATCCCAAATAAAATTCTTTAACTGGGATAACCATATCTATTCAAATGTTGTCTAGACCAGATCATATGTCGATGCATACCTAATGATGAGATATAAAGTTTTCTCTCTATTTGTCATAATCTTACTTATGGAGGATACTTTGATCCAAGGAAAATGGCTGAAAAGGAGTTGCAGAGTGGTTTTTATTGGCCAACTCTTTTTAAAAATGCTGTAGAATATTGCAAAATATGTATACGATGTCAATTCGTAGGCAAAATTTCACTGTACAATATGATGCCTCTGCAACCTATCGTTGAGGTCAAAATATTCGATGTTGATGTGATAAATTACTGCAAGAGTATAGTGTCAGTTGTAGCGCTATACAGGTCGTTCCACAGAGATCTAAAGTGTTTTGCGATTCTTACTATTTGTTTAGTTCAAGTGGATTAACTAAGAGTTTCTAAATTGAGGGAAGATTGGTCCTAAATTCTAAAAATTAGCCTAGGATTTCGAATCTATTAGAATAATAGCCTAACAATGAATTATCTCTTACTTCCTAACTTTTAATTATGCACGGTCAAGTAACATATTAAAAAGGTGATCTTTTAATTTAATTTTAATTAAGTGCCCCTAAGTATGACCTATCAAATGATGTGCAAGTATAGACCATCAAACATAACACCTTTCTTAAAAACGAATTATGTCAAATAGAAAATCTTATAAACACAAGCAAAGAAATAAACTTCAAACTCTAATCTAAGCATAGGCTATCAAAAGACCGAACTTAAGTATAACCTATCAAACAATTTAGATTTACAAGTTTATTTAAGTTAATATATTTATAGGAAACTCTTGTTAATGATTCTAGAAATAAACAAAGAATATGAATTCCAAATCTCATCTAAGCATAGATTATCAAAATATTAATTAAACATAATCTATCAAAGAATTATGATTGACGAACTCTATATTTTATTTATTTATAGAAAAATTATAACTTTATTTTTTTTTTTCTAGGAAGAAGATGAGATAAATCTATATTAGAGCTATTAAACTAACTACATCTACATCCTAGGGCGAAAGAAAATTAGTTGCACATAATTCTAGTAAGCAAAATCCTATTTTTTTTTAATAAACGCAATTAAAGCTAATCTAGAAAGCGAATAAATCTATACTAGAATGCAATTAACTCTATCTTAAAAATAATGATTAGAAAGTAATGGCGTACCTCTGGAGTACAGTATTGTGGCCGTCACCCCTTTAGCAAAACCCTAATTTTATTAAAGAAAAATGTGTACAAAAATTACCGGATCCTCTTCTATAATATAAAGATATGACCAATATATAGGTTTCGAAAATCAAACCATAATTCTAACGGAACTGAAAAACTACAAAATTACAACGAAGCCCTCAAAGAAACATCAATGCATGGGCCCACCTTTTAGCTGCTATGTGGCGGCTAAAACCGCCATTTGGCAGCTAAAATATAGCCACTGGTTCTGATTTTTCTCCTGCACGAGTCTCTTGTCTTGTATGCTTGATTTTCCTTATTAGACTCTGCAGTATTTTAATCTTTTAGTTTTACTCTCTTTGAACTCTTTTCTGGACTTGATTTCCTAATTCGGCTCTGATTTCAAGCCATCTCCTTGTATGAATCGGATTACCTGAAAACGACACTAACAATACCCGAGTAGCATTTATTTATATAAAAGAATAGATAAAATATAGGAGAAAAAATACAATATAGGATACTTATCATATCCCCACACCTATCTTTTGTTAGTACTAGAGCAAAACCTAAACTTAAAAAGAAAAAAAATATCCTTACTCACTTTCGTAGGAATCGCGATTGCACTTAGCACGTGCAACAAGCGTTTAAACCCCTAGGTTACCCTAGTGGACCAATGTTGTCTCGTAAGAGTTTGCATTGAATATACCCACAAAATTCATGAAGAAAATAGATTATGGAATAAAAAAAAATATGGATAACTGAAAATTAAGAAAAATAAAAATTTTATACAAAAGAAAGAAAAATCTTTTTTATTATATTTTCATCAATTAATCTCACTAATATACAAACTCAAGAATGCATTTAGATTATCAATTTTAAAATCGAGCTTCATATCATATACACTTATCATTTTAATAAAAAAAACTCAAATCCTATCTTTTAATACCCAATAACAGATAATCCATTGACTCCTATACATCAACGTGCACGTGTGATAGTCTATTTTGGCCTTGGATTCCAACTCTAACTCATGATTCATCTCCTCCCATATAATAATTTTTTTCTTTTTTCTTTTATTATTTTTTTAGAATATTTCACCTTTCATGCGAATATTCACTCTTACTTTGGTGCAAAGTACCCGATTACTTGGATCATACAATCTCTCTTCTTTTTTTTCTTTTTGTTAAGAATATTTCACCTTTCATGCGAATATTCACGCTTGCTTAGGTGCAAAATACCCAATTACTTGGATCATACTCTTTTTTTCACGCTTGAGACTATTGCCTTAATACCAAGCGCACCCCATTATTTTATCACTTTTGAGGCTATGCCTTAATACCAGGCTCACCCCATTATTTCATTCTGACTTTCTTTCTTTGTTTAGAGAGAGAAAACTTACTCAATCGTTATCATCTTTATCCTTAACCTAATAAACTATTGTGAAGTGAAAAATAGATGTATACTTGCCTCATAACTACTATTAGCGGTATTTATTTTTCAGATTTTAATCTTTTTCATAAAATTCAAAGTGTATCGTCTAATCTACTCTCCTATCCAATTCAAATCTAAATTTGTTCATTTATCTGTAATTAGGTTGATCTATTGATGAAAATACATAAATTTGTTGTTAAAAATTCTTTTATTTTTTTAGTTCTTTTTTTAGTTTTTTAATTTTTTTTAATTAGTCACCCTAAAAAATACCCAAAATAAAGAAACCCAAAACTCAAAAAAAATAATAAAATAACGATTCTAAAAAACAAAAAATCTTAGAAAAACACGAATAAAATATCCAAATCCACTCCCCCACACCTAAACTCATGTATGCCCTCATACACAAAGGGTGGTAAAATAAAAAACTATTATATAAATATTATACAAATAATGAGAGTCATAAAAATTTACGATCTCAATATCGTCACCCTATTAACGCAAAGAAAGCGGTTACGACCTCTCGATTGCTTCCCACTTTCATAATGTGTGCATTTTAAACATGAAGCGGGTGCATTATTATATCTCATCAATCTCCTACAAGTCACGAAATTACCTGTCTGTAGCTTATGCTGCCCTCGTTTTTTCTTTGTCCACATGTAAGTATTAACAATTGGGTTAAAGAATTCTTTATCATAAATCTGCCAATCATCGTTAGTAACAAGCATACATGTAGAAATATTGTGGAGTGAGAAGAGTGTTATAGGATCAAGTGAATGTGGTGGTGGCCCTTCTAACTCACAAAGTAATTCGAGCACCTCTACAAACAAATCCTTAAAAATTTGCTCATAAATCAATGGCATACTTGCACAAGTATCATCATATATAGAATCAGTATGTGCTAATTCATCTAATAATATGAGCTCATCTTTGAACATTTGCTCAAATGAGGGTTCATCATCATTGCAAAGAGGTCAAATGAGAGTGCAAACTGTGAATCATATTGACCTCAATGAGGGAGCTCGTTGTGTGCTTATCCATATTAAATATATTCAATGCCACAGTCATATTCCCAAATGATAACTTCATAAGACCACTACTGGAATCAATTAATGCATTTGATATTGCAAGAAATGGTCTATCTAATATAACGGGAATTTGATTTCGTGGATTGGAAATCGGCTCAGTTTCTAAGACAATAAAGTCTATAGGAAAGATAACCTCGCCGACCTTAATGAACACATCTTCAACCATACCAAGTGGTCTCTTGATAGAATGATCAGCTAGCTTTAATGTGACCTTGGTAGGTTGAAGTTTACCTAACCCAGTTGCTGATAAACAATTTAAGGAAGCAAGTTGACACTTGCCCCTAAATCAAGCAACGCCCTATCAATTGTAGTGTTCCCAATGGTGCATGAAATTGTAGGGGAATCTTTGTACTTGATAGGCAAGGAGTTAGAGAGGATTTAAGATATATTTGCAGCAAAAAAAACTTTCTCAGGAACGTTTCTTGCTCGTTTCTTAGCACACAAATTCTTGAGGAACTTAGCATAAGTAGGAACCTATTGTATAATGTCTAGGAGTAGAATATTAACCTTCACATGTTGAAATATTTCAAGAATCTTTTCTACTTGCAGTGAAGGCTTCTTAAGTCGATTGGGATATGGTATTTTCGGCTCTGAAACAGGTTCTTCTGAATGAGTATGTGACGGTAATGGAGGTGATAGAGATGGTCATAGAGAAAGGGGTGGAAGAGATGATGTAGTCTGCAAAATAGTAGAAGTGGGATCAGGGGGCATGGCTATATTATTGTCCACTTGCTTGCCAGATCTAAGCGTGTTAATGGTATTGTATTGGTGAACATGCGACTGAATGGAGTTTGAGAAACTGGCATTAGGGTTCATTATGGGTTGACTTGCGAAGGTACCCTAGCCACGTTCACTCATCTGACTCGCTAATTGTCCAATCTGCTGCTCTACATTCTTAATAGATTAAGAGTTCATGAGCATTTGTTGACTGTACTTTGAATAAAATTAGTTGACACTTTCATAAGATTTTGCGTGTGTGTGTCAAGGTTGGACATATGCGTGTCAAACTTGGAATGAGACTTGAGAAGATTTTCAACGTGCATTTTAAGAGACTGAAGTTGCTTTTCTTGTTCATTATTAGACCCCTGCTGTGGATGTGAGTGGTTTTGTACAGATGGTCTATTCTTGTTGTTCCCATAATTTGATGCATTTGGGTATTGATAAGCACCCATATTTGGTCTTAGGAACTGACCATTGGCTGGAAATTGCATGTTAGGGTTAGGGCCCCTCTGATATTGCCCCTGACTCCATGATAGATTTGGATGGTTCCTCCAGACAAGATTGTATGTCAGAGCATATGGATTATTCATAGGTCCATGATACAAGGTGTTAGCCTACTCAAGTGTGGGACCCATGGGATTAATTAATAATGGACACTCCTCCAAAACATGATTCAGAGTTCCGCAATTAAAACTTGTGGGAACTTGAATTTGATGTACTTGACCTACCTGTGGAGCACGAGTGGTCTCCAATACCTCAATTCTCCTCATAAGGGCTGCAATCTTAGCTTCAGCAGCTATAGAGCTGTCGGCGCTGTGGATCCCATCCTTATGTGTAAAAGTTGATGCGCTGGACTTCTCAGCGAGACTCTCCCACTGCATAGTCTTCCACGATAGGTCCTCAAGAAAGTTCCATGCTTCATCCTCATTTTTTTCTCATAAACTCTCCCTGACACATGAACTCAAGAAAAGTTTTGGATGTGTAATCGAGTCCTTCATATACGATTTGACACAACCGCCACTTTTCTATCGCATGGTGGGGGCACTGATCTAAAAGATCCTTGAACCATTCCAAGTATTTCCAGAAGGGTTCTCCCGGTACTTGACAGAATTGATGATTTGATTTCTAATCCTTGTCATCTTATGTGTGGGATAATACTTCTTGAGAAATACTGCAACAAATTCATCCCAAGTAGTGATTGAATTAGTAAGCATACTATACAACCACTTCTTGGTATTATCCTTCAGTGCAAATGGGATGAAGTGGAGCTTAATTGCATCCTCTGATAAGTGTTGCAGTTTTATCATCATGCATACTTCTTGAAATTCATTGATAAAGAGATATACATCCTCTGAATCTAAACCAGTGAATTTAGGAAGCATACTTATGTACGGCGGCTTCAACTCATAGTGATTACCCACTGTGTGTGGAAGTTTTATGCATGATGGAAGTGATGTGCGCAAGGGGTAACATCGATCATGAAGGATCGTATCAGCTAGTCCATCTAATCTCCCATAAACAAATCTGATCTCACAAGTCGACCAAATTGATCACGGGTACAACATGGCATGAACAAGTGACCGTGAGTGTATGCGTGAATTTCCTAAAATAATGCAAGAAGTGGGGTGTGGTGGAGATAAAAACGGTGGAATAGATATGATCAAATAAAAATGTGATTCCTACTGTTCCTAATTTTTTTATATTTTTTTACAGACCCAAAGAACCAAATAGCGGCTAAACAAGAGAGCTTGACTCTCTGGTTTTTCCTACTTAGTCCAGAGGCTGTTCTGATCCCTTTTGTCTTCCTTTATCTGTAATTTCTATTCCCTGCACATCAACACGCACTGTTAACCCATAAAACTTTAGAAAAAGTAATAAAAACACTGTCGATCCCCGGCAACAGCGCCAATAACTTGATGTGATAAATTACTGCAAGCATACAGTGTCGGTTGTAGCGCTATACTTGTCATCCCATAGAAATCTCAGGTGTTTTGCGATTCTAAATATTTCTTTAGTTCTAGTGGATTAACTAAGAGTTTCTAAATTGAGGGAAGATTGGTTCTAAATTCTAAAGATTAGCCTAGAATTTTGAATCCATTAAAATAATAGCCTAACAATGAATTATCTCTTTCTTCCTAGCTTTGAATTATGCACGGTCAAGTAACATATTGAAAAAGTGATCTTTTTAATTTGATTTTAATTTAGTGCCCCTAAATATGACCTATTAAGTGATGTGCAAGTATAGACCATAAAAGATAACACATTTCTTAAAAAAAAATTATATCAAGTAGAAAATCCTATAAACAAAAGCAAAGAAATAAACTTCAAACCCTAATCTAAGCATAGGCTATTAAAAAACCAAACTTAAGTATAACCTATCAAAGAAATTAAATTTACAAGTTTATTAAAGTCAATTTATTTATAGGAAAATCTTGTTAATGATTCTAGAAATAAACAAAAAATATTAATTCCAAATCTCATCTAAGTATAGATTATCAAAATATTAATTAAGAATAATCTATCAAAGAATTATTATTTACGAACTCTATATTTTATTTATTTATAGAAAAATCATAACTTTATTTCATTTTAGGAGGAAGATGAGATAAATCCATATTAGATCTATTAAACTAACTTTATCTACATCCTAGGGCTAAAGAAAATTAGTTACACATAATTCTAGTAAGCAAAATCCTATTTTTATTTATGAACGCAATTAAAGCTAATCTAGAAAGCGAATAAATCTATACTAGAAATAAATTAACTCTATCTAAAAAAACAAATAAAGATTAGAAAGCAATGGCGCACCTGTAGAGCACGGTATTATGGCCGTCACCCCTTCAGTAAAGCCCTAATTTTATTAATGAAAAACGAGTACAAAAATTACCAGATCCTCTTTTAGAATACAAGAATACGGCCAATATATAGGCTTCGGAAATCAAACCCTAATTCTAACATAACTGAAAAACTACAAAATTTCAACGAAGCCCTCGAAGAAACATCAACGCGTGGTTCCACCTTTTGGCCGCTATGTAGGGGCTAAAACTGCCATTTGGCAGCTAAAATATAGCCAATGGTTCTGATTTTTCTCCTGCACGAGTCTCTAGTCTTGTTTACTTGATTTTCCTAACTGTATTTGATTTTGACTCTCTGCAGTATTTTAATATTGTAGCTTTAATCTCTTTGAACTCTTTCCTGAACTTGATTTCCTAATTCGACATTGATTTCATGCCATCTCCTTGTATGAATCGGATTACCTGAAAAAGACACTAACAATACTCGAGTAACATTTATTTATATACAAAAATAGATAAATTATGGTAGGAAAAATACAACATATGATACTTATCAGATGTATGGGGTATAGATTTTATAGGACTGTTACCCAACTCATTTGGAAACCAATACATATTGGTCGTTGTCGATTATGTTTCCAAATGGGTAGAGGCAATTGCCGCAAAATCAAATGATAACAAAGTTGTTGTCAAGTTCTTGAAAGAAAATATTTTTTCTCAATTTGGCATTCCTCAAGCTATCATTAGTGATAACGGTACCCATTTTACTATCCGGTCATTTGAAGAGCTCATGCGGAAATATTCCATTACTCAAAAGTTAGCTACATCGTATCATCACAAACCAGTGGGCATGTGAAAGTTTATAATCGCCAAATCAATCTAATTTTTGAAAAGATAGTCTATCACAATAGAAAAGATTGGTCATGTAAACTAGTGGATACATTATGGGTCTACCATACCGCCTACAAGACCAATTTAGGCATGTCTCCATATCAGTTGATATTCTGAAAAGCATGTCATTTACCGGTGGAGCTTGAGTATAAAGCTTTATAGGCCATTAAATTTCTTAATTTTGAGCTAAAAAAGCTGGCGAGCAATGATGACTACAACTTAATGAGCTTGATGAGATTAGACGGGATGCATATGAGAGTGCTAAGATTTATAAAGAGAGCACTGAAGTGTTTCATGACAAAGTGATCATTTGCAAGTTATTTACACCAAGGTAAAAAGTTCTCTTATATAATTCAAGGCTACATTTATTTCCAGAAAAATTGAGGTCAAGCTGGAGTTGACTGTACATAGTACGGGCGCACCATCACGGTGCAATCAATCTCGAGAACCCTACAAACAGTGATTTATTCAAAGTTAACGGTATTAAAACTATTTTTAGAGACTCGAGCAGAGGTCGTGACACTTCACGACCCAATCTATGCATAGAGACATGTATTCCCTAGTTTCATCTAAAATCAAACCCTAGTAGCCCTCAATTTCTCCCCAAAGCCTCCATTGCCCTTCTTGTTTTTTTTTTTTTTTTTTTTTTTTTTTTTTTTTTTTTTTTGTAGATCAGTCGAGATCTCCAAATTTGAGCCCAAACCAGTGATAACCAGCAGTTAGATCTCCTCCTTAGCTTCCTCCTCTAAGTGGCTGAGCCCCAATTCAGATCACTTTGCCCCCAATCAGTGGCCAAAGCAGCCAAATAGCGGCATTCTGGTGGATTTTCCCTCTGAAACTTCAGGGGAGGTGAGCTTACTGGATTCTTTGCTTACTTTTATTTAGAATAATTTTTTATTGTCTCTGATAGAATCTAATGGCACCGTTTGCTTGTGAAAAATTCTTTGTTGAGATTTTGCTGCATTTACTATATATATTTTATCCACTAGCAAAACTTTGGGATGGAATTATCTAATATACATGCCAAATTCATTCTACATTCTAGAGTTAGTAGAGAAGTTTTATACAAGTTTTACAAAAATTGATATTTCGGAGAATCGTAAAACCATTAAACTCCACTGGCGTGGAGAAATCCATGAAGTGCACGCAGCGGTCATCTCTGCATCTACCAGTATCCTTCTTCACCCTGGAAATCAAACCCTAGATGCGATTGAGGACAATCTTACACGGATGGGTCTGAATTGCAGAATGACATGAGATAGAGGGATCAACAGCAAGACACTTTATGGCAATGTACACACGACTTGCCGCTGGATCAACACTAATGTAATGGGAATTACACACATGTCATCATTTTACACACACACTACACATTGTTAATTGCATCATGCGTCAGAACAATTATTTTTGTATGCGCACACAATTAGTCGATACCATTATAAATGCCAAGATGTTATTAAGAACTAGTTTGCCTATGCCGTGTCTAATTACATAATTGTGTTGTGGATTTATTTCTGGAGCAGAGTTTGATGCATATGCACCCTCACGTATGTTTATAGTCATAGAGCACATTTCAGTGACATATCACGCTGCTATTCCAGAGGATTGGAATAGAAACACGGATAATAAAAATATATATGCCACTAAGTTAACACAAGAGAAGGAGAATGACACCTTTTTTGACCAAGACTTACAAGATGATCCCACTGAGCAAATTAATATTGTCTAGCATGGTCTTGGAAAAATTTGGCGTCGATTGAAACAAATTGACCATGGAGAGACTTCTACTGCACGTGCATGTCATGCACCCAAAGAGACAAGTAGTAGGAAAAGAGGACTACACCAAGAATTTGTGTATAAGGGCATACACAAGTTTAGGTGTGGGGAAGTGAATTAGGAGTTTTTTATTTTCTTTATTTATTTTTTATTTTTCTAGGATTTTTAGTTTTTATTCTAGGATTTTCATTTTTTTTAGATTTTTTTTGTTTCTTTATTTTACACTTCGGGTAGTTTGTAGGGTAACTAACTAAAAAAACTGCAAAAAAACAAAAGTAAAAGAAATTATTATATTTTTTTTCAATAAATCAACCTAATAACAAATAAAAGAATAAATTTAGATTTGAAATTTGATAGAAGAGTAGATTTGATGGTATACTAAGAATTTTATTAAAAAGATTAAAAACCATAAAATAAATACCGCTAACAGTAATTTTGAGGTAAGTAATGTTAAATTTCTACTGCAAGCGCAAAGTGTAAGTTGTAGCGCTGACAGGTCATTCCCACAGGGATGTAGAGTGTTTTGCATTCTTACTAATTTTATTATCTTGACGAGCTAACTCTGAGTCTAGATTGATGAGATTTGCAATTCTAATTAGCCTAGGATATGGAATCCACTAGTTCACAACCAAATATTATCTATTCGTCTTTCTTAATTAATAAAACTCTGATCTTTTAGTTTAGTTTCTACTTAAACTATCCTAAGTATGGACTATTAAGTGGTGTGCAAGTATAATCTATCGAAGAAGTTGCTTTTTATAGAGATAAAGTAATTGTTAGATAAATTCAACAAAACAAATAAAAACCAACAACTCCAAACTCTAACTAAGCATAGGCTATCAAAATATTTAAATTAAGAATATCATATCAAAGTTTTAATGAGTTCTTGTGTTTTCATTGTTTCATAGAAAAATCCTATCATTTTTATTTTTATTTTAGAAAGAATACAAATAGATTAATATGAGATTGATTCCTAGTTTAATCTACATTCTAGGACTAAACTAATTAGCAACTCATACTCCTAATTGAAAGGATCCTATTTTTCCTAGAAAGCAATTAACGTTTTACACTAGAAAACAAGATAAATGTATACTACAAAGCAAATAAATCTATACTAGAAAGCAATGGAATTACCTCTGGAGCTCGGCATAGCTGCCGTCACTCCTTCAGTAAAACTCTAATATTTATTAATCAAAAGTACATCTAAAATTATATCTAAAATGCTCTTCTCAATTTGCAAAGAGTCTTGGAGTATTTATAATCCAAATACAATCCTACTCCTACTCAAACTCAATACAAAAAATATAATTCTAATCCAACACAAACTAATATCAAGATATATAATCTTAATCCAATATATAGGTTTTACCAATGGTTGAGATTAGATGGCATAAAATACTAATTTTCGGGTCCAAAACTCGAAATTAAGTTCAGTAGACCCATAGCCCACTGGATCGAATTTTCCACTCTGCAGTGTTTTAGTAAAAGGGCCATAACATTTGCATTCGAACTCGGATTGAGATGTTCTTAGAATTTTTTCAAAAATAATTCCAAGATCTACAACTTTTTCTTACACAATATGTTTTACTTTAAGCTTTATCTTGGTCGAATATGCTCATAAAGTTGATACTACTGCACTTGAGTTTCTGTCTTCACCAAAATTTACTTTTTATGCTTGTTTTTGACAAATTTGCATCTTCTTCTTCACTTACTTGTGAAACCTTTCTTACCTATAAAAACACACTAAATATACCCGAGTAGCAATTATTTATATACAAAAATAGATAAAATTTGGGAGAAAAAATATAAAATATGATACTAATCACACCCTCACACCTATTTTTTGGTAGTTCACGAGCAAAACCTAGACTTAAAATGAAAAAATCCTAACTCACTTTCGCAGGAATCGCGAATGCATTTAGCATGTGCAACAAACGGTTAAACCCCTAGGTTACCCTAGTGGACGAGTGGTGTCTCGTGAGGGTTTGAAGTGAATATACTCTCAAAAATCATGAAGAAAATAGATTAAGGAATAAAGAAAAAAATAAGGATAACCAAAAATAAAAAAATAAAAATTTTATACAAAAGAAATAAAAATATTTTTTTATGATATTTTCTTCAATTAATCTCATTAATATACAAACTCAAGAACATTTAGATTATCAATTTTCAAGTCAAACGTCATATCAAATACATTTATTATTTTAATCAAAAATTCAAATCTTATCTTTCAATACCCACTAATAAATAATTCATTGGCTCCTATATATCTATGTGCACATATGATAGTCTACTTCAGTTTTGGACTCCAACTTTAACTCATAATTCATCTTCTCTCTCATAACAAATTTTTTTGTCTGTTTTTTAATAATAGTTCATCATTCATGCGAATATTCACGCATGCTTAGGCGCAAAGTACCCGTACTCGGAAAATACTCTTTTTTTCTCTGAGACTATTGCCTTAATACCAAGCTAACCTCTTTTTTTCTTTTTTTTCATTTCTGAGACTATTATCTTAAACCAAGCTCACCCCCTTTTTTTCTTTTTTTGCTTTTTTAGAGAGAGAAGACTACTCAATCGTTATCATCTTTGTTCTTAACCTAATAAACTATTGTAAAGTGAAAACTAGATATATACTTATCTCAAAATTACTATTAATAGTATTTATTTTTCGGATTTTAATCTTTTTCATAAAATTCTTAGTGTATCATCCAATCTACTCTCTTATCAAACTTGAAATCTAAATTTATTTTTTTATTTAAGAAAATATTTTTGAATTTATTTACATTTTTTCAGATTTTTTAAACTTTTTTTTAATTTTTTTAATTACCCTAAAAACTACCTAAAGTATAAAATAAAGAAACAAAAAAAATCTAAAAATAAAATAAAAATTCTAGAAAAAACTTAAAATCCTAGAAAAATATGAAGAAAAATCTCTTAACCCATTCCCCCACACCTAAACCCATGTATGCCCTCATATACAAATAAAGGGTGGTAAAATAAATAAGAAAACTAGTATATAAATATTATACACTTAATACAAAATTCAAACCAGTTACGACCTCTTGATTACTTTCCACTCTCATTATGTATCTTTTTATATTTTGATATGGATGAACTTAGTATTTTTGTCAATTTTACATTTAATCTCTCCATCTTGTTTTTTTGTTTATCTCAATTTATTCTTACCCTTCTTTCTCTTATTCAATAGTAAAATTTTGAAGTTGGAAATCGTTCTTTTATTGTCCATATTTGACCCATGAGTATCTTTCATAGCAGTAAGTATTTTGGTCTTATCAACATATAAAATAATATACTCATTTTAATGTGGCGGAATCATGAGTTTGATTTTGGATCGCTGTTTCAAATCATTAGATACAATGACATCTTCCTTTTGCAGTTCCTTCAATCTTTCTAGTGTTATGGGCTCGTCATGCAAATTTTCATCAAACCTGTCATCAAAATTCTCAAAAGAAAATGCCATACTAGTGAACTTATCATTAGTCAAGTTAATATGAAGGGATAAAAATTCTTCTTCACAAATATCTTCACAATTTTTAACAAAAGAATCAGAAGATAATATGTCACTAGCAAGCTCATAAGAAAAAAAAATCACCAAGAAAATTTTTCTCTTTATCACAAGTTTCTTCATAATTATTTTCAAATGGTCTCTAATAGTTTGATCGTAATGTCGATGTATGGACTCATCACACACAAACTTATTTGACTCATTTTGAATCATATCTACTTCAAAATATGACTAAAGTGGTTACTCTTTGGAGTTAGATATGTTCAAAAAATTAGATGGTTGATTTTCAAAAAGTTTAGTAGATGAAATCATTTTGAGAAAATCTTCCATATAAAATGTAGTTTGAGAGGATAATTTTAGCAAAACTTCCATACCTTCTTCTATTCTATGCGCTCGCTCCTCAGTCTCATGATTGTAATTTTTATTGTTTTCTTCGAATGATTGCATCTCAAGATCATGAGTGAAATTTGAACAAGGATATGATGGATCCATCTATATATTTGATGACAGATATGAAGTGGTTGTAGGTAGATTCTCAAAACATGCATACCCCGATTCTAATCTTTTTATTCTTTCATCTAACATATTCAATTAAATATTTTGTTCATGATTGAATTTAGAATATGAAGATGAATAGTTTATGATGAAAGGATCAGAGGGAGAACTCTCTTGATATGACTCTTGATTAGAATAATTCATCCATTCACAATTGTAATTTTGTATATAGGAAGCGCTCGTAGGTTCATTATATGTGGTGTGAATTTGATCATGATCTAATCCTAGCGAACTTCCTATCCATGAACACTGATGATAATTATGATATGGTTCACGACAATAATGGCAACCAATTTGATTTTGAAACATATTTTTTTAGATTTTTTTTTTGAAAAGGTGGAGAGGGAAAGAGATGGAAACGAAAAAGAAAAATAAGAGAATTTTTTTAGATTTTTTTAGAATCAAAGAGCAAAACCACAAAACAAGAAAAAAAATAGTGCGGAGAATTGAAAATTTTGCCGCTAAATAGCGGCAATTGCTGTTGTTTAGCGGCAAAATGAGGGAGTTTGACTCCTTATTTTTTTGCAGTAATTAGCAAATATTTCTCTTATCCCTTTTAACTTTCTATATTTATAGTTTCAGGTCCAAGCACACTCAACACAGACTGTTAACCGGTAAAACATAAGAAAAAGCAAGAAAACACGGTTGATCCCTGGCAATGGCGCTAAAAACTTGATAAGTTAAATTTCTACTTTAAGCTCATAGTGTCAGTTGTAGCGCTAACAAGTCGTTCCCACAGATATATAGGGTGTTTTGCAATCTTACTAATTTTATTATCTTGATGAGCTAACTGTGAGTCTAGATTGATAAGATTTGCAATTCTAATTAGTCTAGGATATGAAATCCACTAGTTCATAACCAAATATTATCTATTCGTCTTTCTTATTTAATAAAAATCTGATCTTTTAGTTTAGTTTCTACTTAAAATATTCTAAATATGGACTATCAAGTTGTGTGCAAGTATAATCCATTAAAAAAGTTACTTTTATAGAGATAAATTAAATCGTTGATAAATTCAACAAAACGAATAAAAAGTAACAACTCAAAACTCTAACTAAGCATATGCTATCAAAATATTTAAATTCAGAATAACCTATCAAAGTTCTAATCTATGAGTTCTTGTGTTTTGTTTGTTTCATAGAAAATCCTATATTTTTTTATTTTTATTTTAGAAAGAATACATATAGATTAATATGAGGTTGATCCCTAGTTTCATCTACATCCTAGGACTAAACTAATTAGCTACTCATACTCCTAATTGAAATGATCCTATTTTTCCTATAAAGCGATTTAAGTTTTACACTATAAAGCAAGATAAATCTATACTACAAAATAAATAAATCTATACTAGAAAGCAATGGAATTACCTCTGAAGCGCGGTATGGCTGTCGTTAACCCTTCGGCAAAACCCTAATATTTATTAATCAAAAGTAAATCTAAAATTATATCTAAAATGCTCTTCTCAATTTACAAGAATTATTGGGGTATTTATAATCCAAACACAATCCTACTCTTACTCAAACTCAATACAAAAAATATAATCCTAATCCAACACAAACTAATATCAAGATATATCATATTAATCCAATCCATAGGTATTAGAAACCAATGGTTGAGATTAGATGGCATAAAATACTATTTTTCGGGTCCAAAATGCGAAATTAAGTTCAACAGACCCGTAGCCCATTGGATCGGATTTTTCACAATACAGTGCTTTAGTAAAATAGCCATAACGTTTGCATTCGAACTTGCATTGAGCTGTTCTTGGGCTCGTTTCAAAGATACTTCCAAGATCTACAATTTTTTCCTACACAAATTTTTTTAGTTTAAGCTTTATCCTAGCCGATATGCTCTTGAAACTGCTAGTGCTGCACTTGAGTTTCTGAATTCATCAAAATTGATTTTCTATACTCATATTCTTAACAAATTTGCATCTTCTTCTCTCACTTGCGAAACCTTTGTTACCTATAAAAACACACTAAATATACCCGAGTAACAATTATTTATAAACAAATATAAATAAAATATGGGAGAAAAAATACAAAATATGATACTAATCAGTAAGAATACATTTATTTTTTTACTTCACAATAGTTTATTAAGCTAAGGACAAAGTTGATAATGATTGAGTAGTCTTCTCTCTTTAAACAAAAAAAAAGGCCTGGTATTAAGGCAATAGCTCCAGACCTGAAAAAAAGGAAAAAAAATTGTGAGCCTAGTATTAAGGCAATAGCCTCAGAAATGAAAAAAAAGAAAAAAATGGGTGAGACTGGTATTTAAGACAATAGCCTCAGAGAAAAAAAGAGTATGATCCGAGTAATCGGGTACTTTGCGCCTAAGCAAACGTAAATATTCACATGAAAGGTGAAATATTCTTAATAAAAAGAGAAAAATTATTATGAGAGAGGAGATGAATCATGAGTTAGAGTTGAAGTCCAAGGCCGAAGTAGACTATCACGTGCACGTAAATATATAGAAGCCAATGAATTATCTATTAGTAGTTATTAAAAGATAGGATTTGAATTTTTTATTAAAATGATAAGTGTATTTGATATGATGTTTGACTTAAAAATTTATAATCTAAATGCGTTTTTGAGTTTGTATATTATTAGATTAATTGAAGAAAATGTCATAACAAAAAGATTTTTCTTTTTTTGTATAAAATTTTATTTTGCTTGATTTTTTGTTATCCTTATTTTCCTTTTCTTTATTTCTTAATCTAACTTCTTCACGAATTTTGTGGGTATATTCACTGCAAACCCTCACGAGACATAATTCATCCATAAGGGTAATCTAGGGGTTTAACAGCTTGTTGCACATGCTAAATGCAATCGCGATTCCTGCAAAAGTGAGTTAGGATTTTTTTCTTTATAGGTTTGGGTTTTGCTCAAGTACTAGTAAAAGATAGGTGTGGGAGTGTGATGAGTGGCATATATTGCATATTTATAGCCTCCATAATATCTATTTTTGTATTTAAATAATATTACTCGGGTATTTCTTGTGTATTTTCAGCTAAACCTATTCCTACAAGGAGATGGTATAAACTTAGAGTTGGATTAGGAAACCAAATGTAGAAAAGAGTTAAAAGTGAGCAAAAATATAAGACCATGATAATGCAGAGAGTCACAAATCGATACAGTTAATCCAATCAAAGGAAAACAACAAAATATTCATGCAGTAGAAAGTTGAAGCCCAAAAGAGCTACTTTTGCCGCTATTTGGCGGCTAAGTGGGGCCCACTTGTCATGAGATTTTTATGCGGATTTCGATGTAATTTTGTAATTTCTCACTTATACTCAAATTAGGGTTTGAATCTCCGAAGTCTATATTGTGGTCGTATCCTTGTAATTTAAGGTTTTATGATATAATTTTGTACTCGAATTTTATTGAATAAAATTAGGGTTTCTTGAAGGGGTGACGGCCGTCATACTGACTCTAGAGGTACCATTTTCTGTTCGTCATTGTTTCTTAGATAATCTTCTTCTAATTATTTTTTAAATAGATTTATCTTGCTTTCTAGTGTAAATTTTAATCGCTTTCTAGGAAAAATATGATATTTTTAATTAAGAGTATGAGTAGCTAATTTAGTTTAGTTTTAAGATGTTGATGAAACTAGGAATCTACCATGTAGTTGCTTTCTAGTGTTTTCTTCCTAAATAAAATAATAAAGATAAGATTTTTCAATGAAAAGATTAAAATATAATAACTCGTAAATTAATACTTTGATAGGTTATACTTGAATTAGATTTTTTGATAGCCTATGCTTAGTTAGGGTTTGGGATTATTACTTTTTAGCTTTATCAGAGTATCTGATGATTTAGTTTATTTTTATGAAAAGTTATATCTTTGATGCATTATGCTTGCATACCACTTGATAACACATGCTTAGAACACTTTAAGTAAAGATTAAAACTAAAAGATTAATTTTTATGATAGGAAGAAGATAATAGAAGTAACACATGGCTGGAAACTAGTGGATTATATATCCTAAACTAATTAGTATAACTCAAATCCAGCTTACAACCCGTAGTTAATCAACTAGGACTAAAGAATTAGTGAGAATGCAAAAATACTCTAATCCCTGTGAGAATGACCTGTACAATGCTACACCGACCTGTGAGCTTACAGTAGATTTTTCATATCAAGTGGCCTCAACACTTTTGATTAAGTTGGTATAGATGGACCTCAGTGATGCTAATTCAATCACATGCTATATAGACTCCAGTGGATATAGAACTCCGGACATCAAATCATCCAAGTTGAAATTTAAAGATAAACCGTCAAGGGGCAATCCTAGAAGTTGAAATACTTGGTTGGATGTGTGGAGAACCCACTATAGGTGTTATCACCAGCATGACAGGGATGACGGGCCTCTCTCTCTCGTAGCTGGATCGTCCAACACAAGAGTAGAACCCATCATAGATTCTACAACATGCTGAGGGACGATGGGTATGTATAAGAAGGAAAATAAGCAAAGGAGATGTCAAATACTAAAACAACAACATTTTTGATGAGGCAACGAAAGCAAAGGCCACAAGTAATCAATATCTAAAACTTTAACCACTATATATATGTCAGTAGGCTCTAAAGAAGCACATCACTTGCTCCTGTCGGAACATTCACATGGCCAACTTGGCTATGGCCATTGCTGTTAGTATCCTCAATCAGGATAGTCTTTCTTTCTTTGATGGTGGGACCCAAGGCTGTCAGATCCTCCCTTCCTAAGTCCTCCCCAGCATGGTGCATGGGCTCCCTAACATCGTCATTGAGTATTAAAGATTCCCACAAAGGATTGCAAACCGATGTGGTAGCTGCATCGTGAGTAACAGGGGAGCATCTGAAAAAGATTGCAAATATGCACTGCTTGCAACTACACTCATGTCTCGTGGAATTGTGGGCATGTCCTTTCTCATACCAGCTGCAGCTTCACTAGGTACAGATGAAGTAAGTATGGCAACCTGAGGATTGGAAGAAACAGGAGAAAGGGGCAAGAGATCCAAAGTGATGGAATTTAGGAGAGTTACCACCTTCTTCCTTGCAGAGGCATTGGCTTGTGCCGCTTCCTCCAAAGCTTATCCATGCTTGGTTAAGTGGCTGTAGTAATCCTCCCGGATGTCGCAATCATAGCCAACATAGAAGGTATCTAAAGGGCCTAACCCAATGCATGAGCCGTTCATTTCTTCTTCGGCCATGGTGGTGGTGAAATTACAGTAGTCGTAGTCACTAAAGCTTGAAGTAAAGGTTGAACTGAAGACGGCGAAGGCCAATACTATAGGTAACCTGCATCACATTGCCAACTAGAACTGGAAGTATATCGTGAGCGAGAACTGGAAGTATATCTCCAACAACAGTAATCAAAGAGGGTGGATCACTAGGATCATCCGCTCCCACCTTTCCTATTTTGAATGGCGAAACACACTAAAGGAGCATCATCAAGATCTACTTCTGGTGCATCACTCTTACCGTCCCCAACTTGTTGAACTAGACTGAGTCCTAACCTACTAGCACTTCCTCTTGTCCTTTGGCCGCACTGGAAGAAATATCTTCAGTGGTCAAGAAAGGGTAAATTTTTCAAGTACTCCTTGAACCCCACAATTCTGAAACTTTTAGGTTTAGCTGCAGTCTTAGTAAAATGCCTGTCAATGTGCACCAACTTAGCATGGAAAAAATCATACTCTTACTTGGTGATATTATTTTGACATTACCATTGATAGAAAGCTACAACAGTCAACAGTGGAGGATCTCTGGTTGGCATTCGGAAAGTAACGGCAGTGGAAGACATGGTAAAATAACTCCACAGTTTGGCACCATCAATCAAACTGTCGTTGTGTGCCAAGGCCCTATAGAGATTGCCTACATACAACTGGTTAATGAGTGTTATATTTTGCATATTTCCGCCTAGATTTTATCTATTTTTGTATATAAATAATTACTATTCAGATATATTTAGTGTGTTTTTATAGGTAACAAAAGATTTACAAGAAAGAGAAGAAGATGAACCAAATTTGTCAAGAATATGAGAAAAAAAGTCAATTAAGCTAAAGATAGAAACTCAAATGCAGTAGTAGAAACTTCAAAAGCATATTCGGCCATGATAAAACTTAAACTAGAAATATTTACGTGAGAGAAATTTGTAGATATTATCTTTGAAGCAAACCTAAGAACAGCTCAATTCGTGTTTGTATGCATAAGTTATGGCTATTTTACTAAAGTGTTACAGAATGAAAAATCCGATTCAGCGGGCTATGGTTGTGATAAACTAAAATTCTGGTTTTGGACCTGAAAATAGTATTTTGAGTTATCTAATCTCAACCATTGATTTCTAATACCTATGGATTGAATTAGGATTATCTTCTTGAGATTAGTTTGTATTTGATTGTATTATATCTTTTGTACTGAGTTTGAATAGGGTAGGATTGTGTTTGGATTATAAATACCCCATGAATTTTTATAAATTAAGGAGAACTTTTTAGATGCAATTTTGAATTCTTGATTATCAATAAAGATTAGGGTTTTGCTAAAGGAGTGACAGCCATCATATCGCACTCTAGAGGTAACTCCATTGTTCAGAAGTGTTTTTTTAGTGAGTAGAGATATTTTTCTTAGCCGTTCAGATAGATTTATTTGCTTTCTATTATAGATTTCTTTTGCTTTCTAGGAAAACAGAATTTTTATGGTTTTCATAAATAAATATAGGTTTTTAATAATTAGTAGTATGAGTAACTAATTTGCATTAGCAATAGGATTTAAATGAAATTAGTTTACTAGATGTAAAATGGATTTATCTCATCTTCTATCTAAAAAGAAATAAAGTCATGATCTTTCTATGAATAAAATAAAGATAGATTTTGTAAATTATAATTCTTTAATAGATTATACTTAATTCATATTTTGATAATCTATAGTTTGATGAGATTTGGAATACATATTCTTTGTTTTTACTTATGGAATTATTAATAAGATTTTTCTATAAATAAATTGAAGAGAATTAACTTATAAATCTAATTGTTTAGATAGATTATACTTAAGTTTGGTCTTCTGATAGCCTATGGTTAGATTAGGGTTTGAAGTTTTTTCTTTGCTTTTATTTATAAGATTATCTACTAGATATAATTTGTTTTTAAGAAAAATATTATCTTTGATGATCTATATGCACACGTCACTTAATAGGTCATACTTAGGGGCTCTAAATTAAAATCAAATTAAAAAGATCACATTTTTAATGTGTTACTTGATTTTGCATAATTTAAAAATTAGGAAGAAAGAGATAATTCATTGTTAGATTATTATTCTAATAGTTTCAAAATCCTAGGCTAAAGTTTAGGAATTTAAAACTAATATTTTTAATATAGAATCTCATAGTTAAGTTGACAGAACTAAAAGAATTAACAAGATAGCAAAAAACTCTAGATCCTTGTGGGAACGACCTATAAAACGCTAGAACTGATAATGTACGCTTGTAGTAAATTTATAACATCAAGTTTTTGGCTCTATTGCTGGGGATCGACACTATTTTCTTGCTTTTTCTAACATTTTATGAATTAACAGTGTGTGTTGAGTAACGCTCCTGTTTCTTAGTTGCTTCCCAAAACGGAGAATGCTACTTAATATTTGTACTAGACAATCTAACAGTCACAGAATCTTGGAATAACCATAACTACTAGCATAATCAAATGAATAAATAACACATCTGAAACTGAAAAGATTTTATTTATACCAAGAGTTAGGCACATAAGATAGTTGATGTGATATTTCTATTGCAAACGCATAGTGTCGGTGTAGAGCTGTACAGGTCGTCCCATAGGGATCTAAGGTGTTTTGCTATTCCTACTAATTCTACTATTCTAGCGAGTTAACTATGAGTTCTAAATGGGAATTTGGTTGTTCTAATTAGCCTAGAATATAGAATTCACTAGTTTCCAACCATGAATTGCTTCTATTATCTTCTTCCTATCATAAAATTTTGATCTTTTAGTTTAGTTTCTACTAAAAGTATAAGTATGGACTATCAGTAGTGTGCAGTATAATCTATCAAAGAAACTACTTCTCATAAAAATAAACTAAATCATTAGATAAATCTATGATAAAGATGAAAACCAATAACTCAAAATCCTAACTAAGCATAGGCTATCAAGAAATCTAATTCTAGTATAATCTATCAAAGTATTAATCTATGAGTTGTTATCTTTTAATCTTTCATTGAAAAATCATATCTTTATTAATTTATTTTAGGGAGAAAATAGTAGAGAGCAACTACATGGTGGATCCTAACTTCATCTACATCTTAGAACTAAACTAAATTAGCTACTCATAATTCTAGTTAGCAAAATCATATATTTTTCTAGAAAACAATTAAAGATTGCACTAGAGAGCAAGATAAATCTATCTAGAAAGCAATTGAGAAGAAGATTACCTAAGAACAATTAAGAACAGTAAGAAATACCTCTAGAGCTTGGTATTGTGTTCGTCACCCCTTCAGCAAACCATAATTTTTATTCCTTAAATCCGAGTACAAAAACTTGGCATAAAAATCCTATAATACAAGGATACGACCAATATATAGGCTTCGGAAATCAAACCCTAATTTTAATACAACTGAAAAACTAAAAAATTACATCGAAGCCCTCGAAGAAAACTCAGCATGTGGTCCCACTTTTGTACCGCCAATTGGCGGCAAAATGCCGCTATTTAGCAGCAATAATAAGGAGATAAATTCTGATTTTTCTTCTACATAAGTCTCTTGTCTTGTTATCTTATTTATTCTGACTTTATTGCACTCTGATTCTTTGAAGTATTTTAATCTTATAGTTCTGTATCTTTGAACTCTTTTTCGGGCTTTGTTTCCTAATCCGGTTCTAATTTCATGTCATCTCCTTGTAGGAATCGGATTACCTGAAAAAGACACTAAAAATACCCGAGTAGCAATTTATATACAAAAATAGATAAAATATAGGAGGAAAAATAAAATATATGATACTAATCACACTCCCATACCTATCTTTTGCTAGTCCTTGAGCAAAACCTAAACCTAAAAAGTAAAAGAAAATCCTAACTCACTTTTGTAGGAATCGTGATTGCACTTAGCACGTGAAACAAGTCACTAAACCCCTAGGTTACTCTAGTGGACGAGTGTTGTCTCGTAAGGATTTGCTGTGAATATATCCAAAAAATTTAAGAAGAAAATAGATTAAAAAAATAAAGAAAAGAAAAATAAGGATAACTGAAAATTAAGAAAAATAAAAAAATTGCAAAAGAAAGAAAAATCTTTTTTTAATAATATTTTCATCAATTAATCTCACTAATATAAAAACTCAAGAACGCATTTAGATTATCAATTTTCAAATCGAGAATATCAGATACACTTATCATTTAATCAAAAATTTAAATCCTATCTTTCAATACCTACTATTAGATAATCCATTAGCTCCTATACATCTACATGTACGTGTGATAGTTTACTTCGGCCTTAGACTCTAACTCTAACTCATAATTCATCTCCTCTCTCATAACAAATTTTTTTCTCTTTTTTTCTTTTTTTCTTATTTTTAGAATATTTCACCTTTCATGCAAATATTCACGCTTTCTTAGGTGCAAAGCACCTGATTACTCGAATCATACTTTTTTTTCACTCTTGAGACTATTGCCTTAAAACCAGGTGCCCCCCATTATTTTATCACTCTCGAGACTATTGCCTTAAGACCAGGCGCACCCCATTTTTTTCATTCTCACTTTTTTTTTTCACTTTTTTGTTTTTGTTTAGAGAGAGAAAACTTACTCAATCGTTATCATCTTTATCCTTATCCTAATAAACTATTGTGAAGTGAAAAATAGATGTATACTTGCCTCAAAACTACTATTAGCGGTATTTATTTTTTGGATTTTAATCTTTTTTCATAAAATTCAAAATGTATCGTCCAATATATTCTCATATCCAATTTTAAATTTAAATTTATCCCTTTATCTGTAATTAGGTTAATCTAGTGATGAAAATATATAAAATCAAAGGTTTTTTATTTTAGTTTTTTTAATTAGTTACCCTAAAAACTATCCAAAGTACAAAATAAAGAAACCCAAAAATCTAAAAATAAAATAAAAATTCTACAAAAAATAAAAATCCTTAAAAAATACTAAGAAAATATCCTAACTAACTCATTCCCCTACACCTAAACTCGTGTATGCCCTCAAACACAAACAAAGAGTGGTAAAACAAATATGAAAAACTATTGTACAAATATTATACAAAATAATGAGAGTCGTCAAGAGTTATGATCTTAATATCGTCACCCTATTAATGCATGGAAAGCAGTTATGACCTCTCGATTGCTTTCCACTTTTATAGTGTGTGCATTTTTAACATGAAGTGGGTGCATTATTATATCTCATCAACCTCCTACAAGTCACAAAATTATCTATCTGCTTCTTATGCTATCCTTACTTTTTCTTTGTCCACATTTAAGCATTAATAATTGGGTTAAAAAATTCTTCATTATAAACCTGTCAATCATCATTAGTAACAAGTATACATGTAGAAATATCATGAGGTAAGAAGAGTGCTATAGGATCGAGTAAATGTGGTGGTGACTCTTCTAACTCACGAATTAATATGAGCTCCTCTGCAAACAAGTCCTCAAAAATTTGCTCATAAATCAATGGCACACTTGCATAAGTATCATCATATATAGAATCAGTATGTGCCAATTCATCTAATAATATGAGCTCATCTTTGAAAATTTGCTCAAATGAACGTTCATCATCAATGTAAGAGGTTGAATAAGAGTGTAAACTATGAATCATATTTAGCTCAACGAGGGAGCTCATTGTATGCTCATCCATATTGAATATGTTCAATGCCATAGTCATATTCCCAAATGATAATTTTATGAAGATACTCCTACAATCAATTAATACATTTGATGATATAAGGAATGGTCTACCCAAGATAACAAAAATTTGATTCCGTGGATTAAAAATCGGCTCAATTTCTAAGACAATGAAGTTTACAGGAAAGATGAATTCACTAACCTTAATGAACACATCTTCAACCATACTAAGTGGTTTCTTGATCAAACAATCATCTAACTGTAATGTGACCTTCGTAGGTTGAAGTTTTCCTAACCCCAGTTGCTGATAAATAGTATATGAAAGCAAGTTAACACTTGCCCCTAAATCAAGCAATGCCCTATCAAATGTAGTGTTCTCAATGGTGCATGAGATTGTAAGGGAACCAGGATCTTTGTACTTGATAGGTAAGGAGTAAGAGAATATTTGTGATATATTTACAGTAAAATAAACTTTCTCAAGGACGTCTCTTGCTCGTTTCTTAGTACACAAATCTTTGAGAAACTTAGCATAAGTAGGGATCTGTTGTATAATGCCTAGGAGTAGATTATTAACCGTTACCTGCTGAAATGTTTCAAGAATATTTTCTACTTGCAGTGAAGGCTTCCTAAGCTGATTGGGATATGTTACTTTTAGTTCAGGAACAGGTTATTCTGAATGAGCATGTGATGGTGATAAAGGTGATAGAGATAGTCATGGAGAAAGGGGTGGAAGAGATGGTTTAGCCTACGAAATAGTAGGGGTAGGATCAGGGGGCATGGCTACATTATTGTCCACTTGCTTGCTAGATCTAAGTGTGTGAATGGCATTGCATTGGTGGACATGCGACTGATTTGAGGAACTGGCATTAGGATCGTTATGAGTTGACTTGGAAAAGTACCTTGGCCATGTTCACTCATCTGACTCGCTATTTTTCCATCCTGCTGCCTATATTCTTAATAGAATGAGAGTTCACGAGCAGTTGCTGTCCTGTGCTTTGAATAAAATCAATTGACACTTTCATAAGATTTTGCATGTGTGTCCAGGTTGTACATATGCATGTCAAACTTGGAACGAGACTTGAGAAGATTTTCAATGTTCTTCTCAAGTGACTGAAGTCGCATTTCTTGATCATTATTAGACCCCTATTGTGGATGTGAGTGGTTTTGTGCAGGTAGTCTATTCTAATTGTTCCCATAATTTGATGCATTTTGGTGTTGATAAGTACCCATATTTAGTCTTGGAAATTGACCAGTGGCTAGAAATTGCATGTTAGGGTTAGGGGCTCCCTAATATTGTCCTTGACCCCATAATAGATTTGGTGGGTTCCTCCAGCCAGGATTGTATGTCAAAGCGTATGGATTATTTATAGGTCCTTGATACAAGGCGTTAGTCTGCTCAAGTATGGGACCCATGGGATTGACTAATAGTGGCACTCCTCCATAACGTGATTTGAAGTTTCGCAATTAAAGCATGTGGGAACTTGAATTTGATTTATGTGACCTACCTGTGGAGCACGAGTAGTCTCCAATGCCTCAATTTTCCTCATAAGAGTTGCAATCTTAGCTTTGTCAGTTATAAAACAGTCGACACTATGGATCCCACCCTTATGCGCAGAAGTTGATGCACTGGGCTTCTTAAAGGGACTCTCCCACTGCATAGTCTTCCATGATAGGTCCTCAAGAAAGTCCCATGCTTCATTATCATTCTTTTTCATGAACTCCCCTTGACACATAGACTCGAGAAGAGTTTTGGATGTGTAATCGAGTCCTTCGTATACGATTTGAAACGACCACCACTTCTCTATCGCATGGTGGGGTCACTGAGCTAATAAATTCTTGAACCATTCTAAGTATTTCCAAAAGAGTTCTCCCAGCACTTGATGGAATTGATTAATTTGATTTTGAATTCTTGCCATCTTGTGTGTGGAATAATACTTCTTGAGAAACACTATAACGAATTCATCCCAAGTAGAGATTGAATCAGTAGGCATATTGTACAGCCACTTCTTGGCATTATCCTTTAGAGCAAATGGGATGAAGCGGAGTTTAATTGCACCCTCCGATAAGTACTGCAATTTAATCATTACACATACTTCATGAAATTCACTGATAAAGAAATATGCATCTTTTGAATCAGAACTAGTGAATTTAGGAAGCATACTGATGTACTGCAGTTTCAACTCATAGTAATTACCCACTGCGTGTGGAAGTTTGATGCATTATGGTAATGATGTATGCAATGGGTAATATCAATCCTGAAGGATCGGGATCGGTTGGTTCATATTGTTACTCATAAACAAATCTGATCTCACTAGTCGACCAAATTGATCACGAGTCCAATGTGGCATGAACCAGTGACCGTGAGTGTATGCGTGAATTTTTTAAACTAATGTAAGAAGTGGGGTGTGGTGGAGATAAAAACAGTGGAATAGATATAATCAAATAAAAATGGGATTCCTACTGTTCCTAAATTGATTTTTTTTTTTGTTTTTTTACAGAACCAGAGAACCAAATCACAGGACTGGAGAAAATTTGGGTTCAGGAGTTACCTTTACTGCTGCTAAATAGCGGTTTTGGCTGCTAAATAGTGGCAGAACCAGAGAGTTTGACTCTCTGATTTATGTTGTGCAGTTCTAAGGCTTCTCTGATCTTTTTTGTCTACCTATATCTGCTCTCTGCACACTTAACACACACTATTAACCCATAAAACATTAGAAAAAGCAAAAAAAACACCATCGATCCCTGGCAACAATGCTAAAAACTTGATATGATATTTCTACTACAAGCGCATAGTATCGGTGTAGTGCTGTACAAGTTGTCCGACAGGGATCTAAGGTGTTTTGCTATTCATACTAATTCTACTATTCTAGCAGGTTAACTACGAGTTCTAAGTGAGATTTTGGTTGTTTTAATTAGCCTAGGATATAAAATTTACTAGTTTCCAACCATAAATTACTTATATTATTTTCTTCCTATCATAAAAGTTTTATCTTTTTGTTCAGTTTCTACTTAAAATATCCTAAATATGGACTATCAAGTAGTGTGCAAGTATAATCCACTAAAGAAACTACTTCTCATAAAAATAAACTAAATCAATAGATAAATTTATGATAAAGATGAAAACCAACAACTCCAAACCATAACTAAATATAGGCTATTAAGAAATCTAATTCAAGTATAACCTATTAAAGTATTAATCTACGAGTCGTTATCTTTTAATCTTTCATTAAAAAATTATATCTTTATTAATTTATTTTAGGAAGAAAATACTAGAGAGAAATTACATGGTGGATCCTAACTTCATCATCATCCTAGGACTAAACTAAATTAGCTTCTCATAATTCTAATTAGCAAAATCATATACTTTTCTAGAAAGCGATTAAAGATTACACTAGAAAGCAAAATTAATCTATCTAGAAAGCAATTGAGAAGAAGATTATCTAAGAACAATAAGAATAGTAAGAAATACCTTTGGAGCTTGGTATTGTGGCCGTCACCCCTTCAGCAAACCCTAATTTTTATTCCTTAAATCCGTGTACAAAATTTTGGCATAAAAACCCTATAATACAAGGATATGGCCAATATATATACTTCAGAAATCAAACCCTAATTTTAATACAACGGAAAAGCTAAAAAAATACATCGAAGCCCTTGAAGAAAACTAAGCATGTGGTCCCACTTTTGTGCCACCAATTGGCGGCAAAATGCCGCTATTTAGCGGCAATAATATGGATAAAGTTCTGATTTTTCTTCTGCTTGAGTCTCTTGTCTTGTAATCTTGTTTCTTCTGACTGTATTGTAATATGACTCTCTGAAATATTTTATTCTTATAGTTTTGTCTCTTTGAACTCTTTTCCGAGTTTTGTTTCCTAATCTGACTCTGATTTTTTGCCATCTCTTTGTAAGAATCGGATTGCCTGAAAAATACACTAAAAATACCTGAGTAGCATTTTGTTATATACAAAAATAGATAAAATATGGGAGGAAAAATACAATATATGAAACTAATCAATAGTACATTATGCTGAATATGAATACAAAAGAAAAAAGCAGTATACAAACAAAAGGAAATATAAACAAATATATACAAGGTCCTCCAGAAAATACTTCACTAACTACTATCGCTCGGTCTGATCAATGAAGTTTGGGTATTTAGTTGGGCTGGTTCTCCTTCTTCGTCTCCTAACGCTGCTTCAAAATTCAGGAAGTTATACCCAATAAGTAACGCAAGAAAAATATATATGTACTATCACCGAACTAAAGATAGAGAATTGGTGAATAAGTTGTGTTTGCGTCAAACGTGCCACGTGAATAATGAATAATAGAACAACAAGACTATATAAGTCATTTGCAATTATCAGGTAAATATCATGTAAAAATGATAAGTCTAGATTATATCCTTGTTAGCATTTGAAACTAAATAATGGATAAGATATCACACAATTTTTCATATTGTACAAGTGCTCGTGCATACCCGGGACCCGGCCACAATTTTCATGGCACTGAACCATGACATGTTGCTAGACATAACAATCCAATTCCTGTACTATATTACAGTAATGGACATACTACTCTGGGTATCAATTATCAATTGGTGATCTAATAATCACTCAGGCCGCTGTAGTAAAAGAATCTCAACCTCAATCAAAAAATTGGCCAACAAGTTCCTAATATAATACAGTTCATATCTATCATGTAGCTTTTCCAATCCCCCATGTCAATAATACATGACATACATAAATTAATGGGAACACGTTATTTGTCAAGTCAAATTATGTACATGTCCTTATGACGAAAAATAAGAATTTAGGAATCAAAATTCAAGATCATATACCCACGTATCACAAAGATACTTCATGTCATGTAATCAAGATAAAAGAAACTTATTATCATATTCCTATGAATGATCATGCTCATCGTGTATCAAGTATTCAAATAATTCATTCAAACATGTCATGTATTGGATTCGAGTGTATATATATATGAATTACGTGTCATGTATGACGTAAACTGTATCATTCATGTAAGAATCTTGTAATACACTGTATAATTAACAATTATCACATACCACGCTTCATGTTATCCATCGTATAGTTTCTCACATCTCTGGGTTCATAGTACATTATGCACATAATAATTTTATTTTATATTTGTTGGTTTATTTTTCTTTTCCTTTCTTTAATTATTTTTCAATTCATGCTAACATGCTTGCATTTCCACGACTGTACTTTACATGTAGAATTATAGCACATGACTTGTAATATCAAATCACAATACTTGTACCATGATGATTAGATATCCGTGTTATCTCAATAATATTAGTGCACAATTACATCGCAATATATCTATTATCAAAATTGACTTAATAATCTTGTCTAGTTCCCAATACCACTCAATAGCCTAATTTGTGAACCAAGTGCATCATGTAATAATACTGTATTATTTTTAAGTCCAAACTTATGAATTTATTTCATTTCTAGGTTCAATCATACATGTTTATATAATTTTCTTTGATTGATTTCCATTTAAAGTCCAAACCTAATCCATCAATTATTTATTTATTTTATTATTGTTAACGTTATTTTTTTTGTTTTCCTTTCCTTTCTCTTTGCAGTCTAGCCCACTAAGCCTACTAATCATATTATTTTTTTCTAATTTTCTTTCCTCTCTCCTTGCAGTCCAACCCACTCAGCCCACTGAAAAAAAATTTCTTTCATTTTTTCGGCCCAAGTCCAAGCCTAGTGATTTTATTTTTGTTTTTATTTCTTTTTCTTTTTCTTTTCCGGCCCAAGCCCAGCCCATGTTTAATTTTTTTTTCTTGTCTTATCCTTTTCTTTTTCAATCCAGCCCAACCCATAATTTCACTCCTTTCTCTTCTCTCTCTCTCTCTCTCTCTCTCTTGTTCAGCCACCCTTCTCTTTTTCAGCCACCCTTCTCTGTTTCTTCTTCCTCTTCTTCTTTTTTTCTTTCTTTTTATTTTAGTTTTTCACCCATTTGCAACATTTGTTATGAAGAACATAATTATAAATATGAGCACTCTCATACCAAAAATAAAAGTCCTACTCCAAATCAAAACATAATTTAATGAAATGACCAACATTTAATCATTTCTATAACCATATAATCAACAAAAAATTATATAATTAAGAGAAAATAATCAATTCGATATGCACTAGAAAAAAAAAAGTGTGTTACTTACATTGGGTCCTCTTTAACTTTCTTCGATCGTTTTAATCCCCGTTTTCTTTCTCCTTCTCCTTCCTTTTTTTTTTTTTTTTCCTTTTCTCCTTTCTGTTCTGTTGGTGCGGGCGAGAGACAGAGAGTGAGATGATCTGGGGAGAGAGTGAGACTGAGGAATAGAGAGTGTGTGCGTGGCTTTTATTTTTATTTCTTTTTGTCTTTATCTTCAAACTTATTTTTTATTGGCCCCCTTGGTGGCCACCACTTTTTCCCTCAAACCCCACAGTATCTCTCATGTGTAAATAATTTAACTTATTTTATTTATTTATTTAATAATTTAACAATTTTGATTCCGTGTAAAGTTCTCTGAATACTACCAAATTAATGTAGCGCATAGTTCTCAACGAGAGAAATATAAAAAATTATCTGTTTGTCATTTCAATGTCGAAAATAAATGAACCGAAATTCTAATGTAATTAGAAAGAAAATTTTAATATTATTAAATTGACAATTTTGGAAGTTTTTGGGCCTTATAAGGAAAATTTTTAAAAATTCTAAATATTATAAACCTAATTATCGTGAAGACCAAATATCATTTGGAGTTACGGATTTAAAATTATGTCTAGCGAAAGTTATTTCGGTGTCTAAAATTAACTTCGGTAGAGTTATGTGGTACGACTAGGCTCAAAAGATGAATACGGGTAGCTCAAAGTTTGTGGTATTACATCCTACCCATCTAATAAAAGAATTTCACTATCAAATTCCAAATTGAAAGACATGCCACTATATATGGATATTATTGATAAAATAAATTCAATTGGCATATCTTATCATGAGAAAAAAATGGGTATTTTATCCTAATACCTTTATCAAGTTTCCAAATAGAATTTCTCAGTGATTGTGCATCCCACAAAATAAGAACTAATAATATTACTTGATTCTTTAAAACTTTCTCTCGTTGGTTAATGATTCTTACATGTCGCTCCTAATATTTTAGGCACAATCTCAAATATACCTTTGATAGATCCATTACTCTGTATTTTTACCTATGTGTTTTCTCAATTATGACACATGAAATACATCACAAATGATTTTTGTATTTGGAAGGAATGATAATTGATAGACATTTAATGATGATGGGTAGACAAGATTTTCAATTTATCCTTAAAATTTTATTTGAGTGAAGGAACGTAAAAGCAAGATAGAGTTTAATCAGGAATAATTGCTACTAATTTGGAGTGTCTCACCATCCTGATTAAGTAATTGGTAAGATACAGGTGATAAATATTTTTTTTGAGCCCATTCCCAAGGTCCTATTACATGTTGTAATGGACCCTGGAAGTGAAAATAAATATGAACTATTACAATACTATTGTAAAAAAGACTATAAATAGTAGGGATATAAGATAAGAAATGAATTCATGACTAGTTACAGAATTCAATCACACACAACAATCTTATCAAGCGACTACAGTTACTGACGCAAGAGAATATATCTCTATAATTATCTCGCCGACTTAATAAGACTTGTGATATACAAAACGTTCAAAACATGAATCATTCTATGATAGTGATCAGATGAAAGATACAAAATATTGAATGCGAATGATCAACAAAATTAATAGAATAAGACGATCATTTGGGAAGATAAACTTAACAAGAGTAACAAGATATAATGTCATGATCTGACTTGATAAAATTTGTCTTCTTTAAATATAGTACGTTATCAATTTCTTTTTCTTTACTTTCAACTTAACTAATTCTACAAAAACTTTTAGCCTTCTTAAATCTCTTTATATTCTTACATTCACCCTTTCGCAGGTTGTTATTGATCTCCTAACTCATTTGCCTAGTTAACCTCGTCAGCTATACTTACTCTGCCAAACCTACCAATATCGATTATTGTAATTCAATAATATTTATGTCTCCCCCAATCTCCTAAAAATACAAGCATGACATCTTTTTTTCTTTTTCTCAAGGAACTTAACAGCAAGATCTAAATTCAATCTCTTCCATTCTATATCAACACACCATAATCCCTGAATTGAAACATCACTATAAACCTTTATGCCTTTATGCATCTAGAGTTATCTAGAGGTGTTTTTGTTAACTTTCATTTCAATTCTTCAAATATTTTGTCACACTCTTCCTCCAGAGATATTCCACTCCTTTTCTAGTCTGTTTATTTAAAGTGATACAGTCTTACAAGGTTCTACATAAATGTTCAATAATATCCAGTCATCCTAGAAAATTCTGAATCTTCCAAACTGGTTTCGGTATATGCCATTCCAACATAACTGCAATCTCCTTGGAGTCAGCTGATACACCATCTCCAGAACTATATGTTATCCAATCAAATTTCACATTTGTTTAATTTTCTATATAACTTCTACTCTCTAGAAATCTGCAAAACTATTTTCAAATACTCAGCATGTTCTTCTCTATTCTTAGAGTAAATTAATACATAAATACTACTACAAATTTATCTAGATTCTAACCAAAATCATGGTTCAATAAATTTATAAATAATGTTGGAGAATTAGTCATTAGAAATGACATCACCAATTATTCATAGTGACCATGCCTGGCTCTAAATGTAGTTTTTGAAATATTTTCTGTTCAGACCCTTACTTGATGGAATCTAGAATAAAGATCTATTCTCGAGAATATTTTTGCTCCTTCAATTGATCAAACAAATTAGTTATCCTTGGTAATGGGTATTTATTCTTGATTATTGCTGCACTCAAACCCTTATAGTCCATATACAATGTTTGACTCCCATCTTTCTTTCCTACTAATAATACTGGAGCTCCTCAAGGTGAAATACTAGATCTCACAAAATCTAATAGTTCATCTACTTGTCTCTTAAATTCTTTTAATTCTTCAACTCTCATTCGATAAGGTGGTATATAAACTGGTTCAGCTCTAGAGATAATATTAATAGTAAATTCTAATACCCATACTGGTGGTAATTCAAGTATCCCTTCAGAAATTATGTCTAAAATTTATAATACTACTCAGATTACTTCTCTTTGTTTCTTCCAAAACACCTCCTCTTAGAAACACGATGATTCTGCTTGTTCTAAAAATTGGCTTTCACCAAAAAACTCAAGGTCTGAACGACCAGGAATTTAAAATATTACTCTTCTTCTTTTGCATTCTATCACCGTATAGAAAGTGCTCAACTATTCCATGTCTAGGATAATATTATATCTTCTTCCATTTATAATTAATAAGTTGGCATAAAATTTTCCACCATTAATCATTAAGGGACATATTGATCGAAAATTGGATCAATATTATTCTACAATGGATAAGATAGAAATCAATAATGGAATTCCAAAGATAGATGTTTCAAACAAATTTGATATGGTAGGATAGGCACGATACTAGATTAGATAGATATCAAAGAATAAGGAATAATTATTAAGAATGAGTCATAAATATATTCTTATATGGCAGTATATGATCTTCTACCTAAACCTAAGCTCTCAAACCATCCTGTAACGCCTCATTTTTCAGCTGCTTCCCAAAACAAAGGACGTTGCTTAATATTTGCACTAGACAACCCAATAGTTCATAATCTTAGAATAACCGTAACTGCTGTCGTAATCAGATGAATAAATAACATGTCTGAAACTAAAAAAAATTCATTTATACAAAGAGTTAGGTACATAAGATAGCACACTGCTCTAAACATGAACACAAAAGAGAAAAACAGTGTACAAACAAAAGGAAATATAAACAAATATATACAAGGTCCTCCAGTAAGTACTTCACTACCTACTATCAATCAGTCTGATCAATGAAGTATGGGTTTTCAGGTAGGCTGGTTCTCCTTTTTCGTCTCCTAAACCTGGATTCAAAATTCAAGAAATTAAATCTAGAAAGTAATGAAAGAAATATATATATATATATATATATATATATATATATATATATATATATATATATATATATTAATATATTATCACAGTACTAAAGATAGAGAATTGGTGAATAAGTTGTATTTGCGTTAAACGTGCCACGTAAGTAATGAATAATAGAACATCAAGACTATATATGTCATTTCCAATTATCAGGTAAATATCATGTAAAAATGACAAGTTTAGATAATATCCTTATTAGCATTTGAAACTAAATGACGGATAAGATAGCGCACAGTTTTTCGTATTGTACAAGTGCCCGTACATACCCGCGTCCTTGCCTCAATATTCATGGAACTGAACTATGACATGTCGCTAGGCATAACAATCCAATTTTCATACTGTATTACAGTAACGGACATACCACTCTGGGTATTAATTATCAATTGGTGATTCAGTAATCACCCAGACCGCTGCAGTAAAAGAGTCTCAGTCTCAATCAAGAAGTTGGCCAACAAATTCCTTATACAATACAGTTCTTATCCATCATGTAGTTTTTCCAATCCCCATGTCAGTAATACAAGATATATGAATTAATGGAACACGTATATGTTCTTATTACGAGAAATAAGAAATTAAAAATCAAGATTCAAGATCATGTACATACGTATCACAAAGATACTTCATGTCATGTAATCAAGATACAAGAAACTTATAATCATGTTCCCATAAATGATCATACTCATCGTGTATCAAGTATTCAAATATATCATTCAAACATGTCATGTATTGGACTCGAGTGTATTTATACAGGAAGGGGTATTAACAGATTTGTCCCTTAAATCTTTATAAATTATAATTTAGTCCCCAAAATCTTCATATTTAGGATTTAGTCCCCCAAATCCTCTAAATTACTACAATTTAGTCCCCCTCTCTAACTTCCGTTAGTCCAGTTTTATTATTTGACCTGATTTTTCCATTTTACTACTCCTTAATTTTTTCTTCCCTCTTCCTCCTCTCTTCTCCTTCCCTCTTCCTCCTCTCCTCATTTTCTTCATTCTTCCTCCTCTATTCTCCTTCCCTCTTCCTTCTCGCTTTTCCTTCTCTCTTCTCCTTCTCTCTTCTTTCTCTCTTTTTCTTTTCTTTATTAGGTTCATTGGCTTCCCCCTTCTTCTTCTTCTCTTCTATTTCTCTATTCTTCCCCTTTTATCATAGGGGTATTTAAGTCATTTCATTATTTAAAAAACTAAAATTTAAATTATGCCATTTATTTGGATGGAGAAACTAATGGAGGGACTAAATTGTAATAACTTAGAGGATTTGGGGAACTAAATCCTAAATATGAAAATTTGGGGGACTAAATCATAATTTATAAATATTTAAGGGACAAACCTGCCCCCATACAGGAATTACATGTCATGTATCACATAAACTGTACCATTCATGAAAGAGTCATATAATACACTATATCATTAACAATTATCACACACCACGTATCATGTTATTCATTGTATAGTTTCTCCCATCTCCAGATTCATAATACATTATGCACATGATAATTTTATTTTATATTTTTCTTTTCCTTTCTTTAATTATTTTTCAATTCATTCTAACATGATTGCATCTCCACGACTGCACATAACATGTAGCATTATAGCACATGACTTGTAACATCAAAATACATGACTTATAACATGATAAATTAGATATCCGTGTTATCTCAATAATATTAGTGCACAATTATATCACAATATATCTATTATCAAAATTGACTTATTAATCTGGTCAAGTTTTCAATACCAATCAATAGCTTAAGTTATGAACTAAGTGCATCATGCAATACTATTGTATTATTTCTAAGTCCAAACTTATAAATTTATTTTATTTTTAGGTTCAACCATACATGTTTATATATTTTTCTTTGATTGATTTCCATTTAAAAACCAAGCACAATCCATCAATTATTTATTTATTTTATTATTATTACTGTTATTATTTTTTTCCCTTTCTTTTCTCGTTGCAGTCTAGCCACTAAGCCTACTAATCGTATTTTTTTTCTAATTTTTTTCCTCTCGCCTTACAGTCCAGCCCACTAAGCCCACTGAATTTTTTTCTTTCATTTTCTTCGGCCCAGGCCCAAGCCCAATGATTTTAGTTTTAATTTTTTTTCCTTTTCTTTTTCTTTTCCGGCCCGAGCCCCAGACCATGTATAATTTTTTTTTCCTTTTTCTTTTCCTTTTCTTTTTCAATCCGGTCTAGCCCATCATTTCACTCCTTTCTCTTCTCTTCTCTTCTCTTCTCTCCCTCTCTCTCTCTCTCTCTCTCTCTCTCTCTCTCTCTCTCTCTCTCTCTCAGCCAACCTTTCTCTGTTTCTTCTTCCTCTTCTTCTTTTTTCTTTCTCTTTCTTTTTATTTTATTTTTTTCACCCAGTTGCAACATTTGTTATAAAGATCATAATTATAAAAAAGAGCACCCTCATACCAAAAATAAAATTTCTACTCCAAATCCAAACTTAATTTAATGAAATGGCCAATATTTAATCATTTCTACAACCATATAATCAACAGAAAATTATATAATTAAGAGGAAATAATCAATTTGATATGCACTAGAAGAAAGAAAGTGTGTTACTTATATTGGGTCCTCTTTAACTTTCTTCAATAGCTTAAATTCCCTTTTTCTTTCTCCTTCTCCTTCTTCATTTTTTTTTTCTTTTCTCCTTTCTACTCTGTTGGTGCAGGCGAGAGATAGAGAGTGAGAAGAGGTGGGGAGAGAGTAAGAGTGAGGAAAATAGAGAGTGTGTGCATGGCTTTTATTTTTATTTTTTTGTCTTTATCTTCAAACTTCCTTTTTATTGGCCCCCATGGTGGCCCTCACTTTTCCCTCAAACCCCACTCTCATGTGTAAATAATTTAACTTATTTTATTTATTTATTTAATAATTTTAGTTCCGTGTAGCATTCTCTGAATACTACCAAATTAATGTAAGGTATAGTACTCAAAAATAAATTAGAAGGAAAATTTTAATATTATTAAATTGAAAATTTTGGGAGTATTTTTCGGCCTCGTAAGAATTTTTTTTAAAAATTCTAAATATTAGAAAACTAATTATTGTGAAGACCGGATATCATTTGGAGTTATGAATATAAAGTTACGTCTACCAAAAGTTATTTTGTTGGTCAAAATTAATTTTGGTAGACTTATTCGGCATGATTAGGCTCAAAAGATAAATACAAGTAGTTAAAACTTTGAGGTATTACAGTGCAGGGACCTGGAAGTTCAAATACAAAAAGTAATAAAGAACCAGAGAAGATTCAAAAATACACTGCAAAAACTAGGGAGCCAAAATCTTTGGTTTTGCCACCAAGCAGTAGAAATAGCCGCCATTTAGCATCAAATTTGGTGAGTCTCTCCCCCTATTTATCTCTAGTTCTGTGTTTTGGGTCTCTAATTCTCTAAAAAAGTACAAAAAATAAAAAAGTAGAAATAGTAGGATCGCATGTTTTTCTTTGATCATATTTCTTCGACCGTTTTATCTCATCACACCCAACTTCTTGCATTAGTCTAGAAAACTCATGCATCCACTCATGGTCATTGGTTCATGCCACGGATCTCATTGGTTCATGTCACATTAGATCCATGATCAATTTGGTCGACTAGTATGATCAGATTTGTTCATAGAAGACAAAATGGACGAACCGATCTCGATCTCTCTGGATTGATGCACCCGTTGGGCCCATCACTACCGTCATGCATCAAACTTTCACACGCAGTGAGTAATCACTATGAACTGAAATCCTATTACATTAGCATGCTTCCTAAATTTATTGCTTCTAATTCTAAAGATGCATATCTCCTTATCAGTAAATTTTAGAAAGTGTGTGTGATGATTAAACTGCAACACTTGTTTGAGGATGCAATTAAACTCCACTTCATTCCATTCGCTCTCAAAAATAATGCTAAGAAGTTGTTGTACAGTATGCCTATTGATTTAATCACTACTTGGGATGAATTTGTTACAGTTTCCTCAAGAAGTATTATCCCACGCACAAGATGGCAAAAAATCAAAATCAAACTAATCAATTCCGTCAAGTGCCAGGAGAACCCTTCTTGAAATACTTAGAATGGTTCAAAAATTTATTAGCTCAGTGTCCCTACCATGCAGTAGAAAAAGTGGCGGTGGTGTCAAATTGTGTATGAAGGACTCGATTACATGTCCAAAACACTTCTTGAATCTATGTATCAGGGGGAGTTTATAAGAAAGAATGAGGATAAAGCGTTGGTATTCCTTGGTATTCCTTGAGGACCTATCATGGAAAACTATGCAGTGGGAGAATCCCACTGAAAACCCAATTCCTCAACTTCTGTGCATAAGGGTAGGATCTATAGCGTCGATAGCTCTATAACTGCCGAAACTAAGATTGCAACTCTTATAAGGAGAATTTAGGTATTGGAGACTCCTAGCACTCCACCGGTGGGTCAAGTCAACAAAATTAATGTTCCTACATGCTTTAACTGTGGAACTCTGAATTATGTTATAGAGGAGAGTCTATTATTAATGAATCCCATAGGTCTAACATTTGAGCAGGCTAACGCCTTATATCAATGACCCTTGAACAATCCTTACACTCCTGCATATAATCCAAGTTGGAAGAACCACCCAAATCTCTCATGGGGTCAAGGGCAACATCAGGGAGCCTCCAATCCTACCATGCATTCTCCATCCAATAGTCAGCTCCCGAGACCTAATATGGGTGCATATCAATACCCAAATGCTACGAATCAAGAGAACAAGCAGAATAAACTACCTACACATAATCAATCATATCCACAGCAGGGGTCTAACAATAATTATGATAGACGGCTAACGACACTTGAAAGGAATGTGGAGAACATTTTCAAGACAACGTTCAATTTAGACACACAAATGTAAAATTTAATGAAGGATCTACTCACTTTATATAATGAACCGACCAATAACTTCTTGCAAGTTCTCAGTCGATCAAGAATATAGAGTAATAGGTTGGACAGTTAGCCATACAACTGAGCTAGCGGGGGCTGGATATCTTTCCGAGCCAACCAATAATGAATCCCAACTCTAACTCATCTCAGTCTGTTTCATCTCATATTTACCAATACAATGCCATTCACATGCTCAGATTTGGCAAGCAAGTGGATAATAATGTAGCCATGTCTTCTGATCTCACTCCTACTATACCACAGGCTATACCATCTTTTCCATCTCTTTCTCCACATCCATCTCCATCACCTCCATTACTATCACACGCTCATTTAAAAGAACCTATTCCTAAGCCGAAAGCACTATATCCCAATTGGCTTAGGAAGCCTTCACCGTAAGTAGAAAAGACTCGTGAAATATTTCAGCAGGTGAAGGTTAATATTCCACTCCTTGATATTATACAACAAGTTCTTACTTATGCCAAGTTTCTCAAGGATTTGTGTAATAAGAAACGAGAAAGAAACATTCTTGAGAAAGTTTTTCTTACTATAAATATATTGTAAATGCTCTCTAACTCCTTACCTGTCAAATACAAAGATCCAGATCACCTACAATTTCATGCACTATTAGGAACACTACATTTGACAGGGCATTACTTGATCTATGAGCAATTATCAAGTTGCTTCCTTATACTGTTTATCAGTAACTGGAGTTAGGAAAACTTCAACTTACCAAGATCACATTACAGTTAGTTGATCGCTCGATCAAGAGATTGAAGATGTGCTCATTAAGTTTGGTAAGTTCAATTTCCTGTAGACTTTATTATCATAGAAACTGAGTATATTTCCAATCTACGGAATCAAATTTTTGTTATCTTTGGTAGACCATTCCTTATAACTTTAAATGCATTATTTGTTTGCAGGAGTGACCTAAAGAAACTATCATTTGAGAATATGATTGTGGTATTGAACATATTCAATATGGATGAGCACACAACGAACTCCCTCATTGAGATAAACATGGTTCATAGTTTGCACTCTCATTCTACCTTTTGTGCTAATGATGAACTCTCATTTAATCAAATTTTTGAAGATAAGCTCATGTTATTAGATGAATTGGCATGTACTAACTCAATGTATGATGACACTTGTGCAAGTGTGCCATCATTTATGAGCAAACCTTTGATGATTTGTTTGCAGATGAGCTCGCATTACTTTGTGAGTTAGAAAGGCCACCACACTTCATATTTGGTTCAGTTGATCATGTTGCACTCTTCACACCTCACAATATTCCTACATGTGTGCTTGTTACTAACGATGATTGACAGGTTTATAATGAAGAATTCTTTAACACAATTATTAATACTTACATATGGACAAAGAAAAACTAAGGACAACATAAGAAGTAAAAAAGTAATTTTATAACTTATAGGAGAATGATGAGACACAACAATACACCCACTTCATGTTTAAAATACATATACTATGAAAGTTTGAAGCGATCATGAGGTTGTAATTGATTTTCATGCATTAATATGGTGATGAAATTCAGATCGTGACCTATCTCGACTCACGTTATTTGTATAGAATTTGTATAATAGTTTTCATATTTTTTTACCACTTTTGATTTGTATGTGAGAGTATGCACAAGTCTAGGCGTGGGAAGTGGGGTAGAAGATTTTTGTGTTTTTCTAGGATCTTTAGTTTTTTTTCGTTCTGTAGGATTTTTAATTTATTTTTAGATTTTTCGTTTCTTCATTTTACACTTTGGATAGTTTTTAGGATATTAAAAAAAGAGAAAAAAAATCTGAAAAGGGGTTAAAAAAACTGAAAATAAAGAAATAAAAAATATCTTTTTTTCAATAAATCAACCTAATTACAAATAAAAGAATAAATTTAGATTTGAAATTTGATAAGAGAGTGGATTGGATAATACACTTAGAATTTTATAAAAAGATTAAAATACGAAAAATAAATACCACTAATAGTAAGTTTGAGATAAATATACATCTATTTTTCACTTCACAATAGTTTATTAGGTTAAAGATAAAAATGATAACATTCAGTAGTCTTTTCTCTCTAAACAAAAAAAAAAGAAAAAAACAATAAAGAGTTGAGTCTGGTATTTAAGGCAATGATCCTTACAAAAAAGAAAAAAAAATAGAATAAAGAGGTGAACCTGGTATTTAAGGTAATGATTCTTTAGAAATGAAAAAAAAAATGAGAATATGATCCGAGTAATCGAATATTTTCACCTAAGCAAGCTGAATCTTCGCATGAATGGTGAAATATTCATAGTATGATCCGAGTAATCGGATATTCGGCCTAAGCAACCGTGAATTTTTGCATGAAAGGTGAAATACTCACAAAAAAAGGAAAAAGTAAAAAAAGAAAAAAAATTATTTAGAGAGAAGAGATGAATCAAGAGTTAGAGTTTGATTCTAAAGCCGAAGTAGATTATCACACGTGCACGTAAATGTATAGGAGCCAATGAATTATCTATTAGTCGATATTGAAAGATAAGATTTGAATTTTTGATTAAAATGATAGGTGTATTTGATATGATACTTGACTTGAAAATTGATAATCTAAATGCGTTCTTGAGTTTGTATATTAGTAAGATTAATTGTAGAAAAATATAAAAAGAAAAAAAGAATTTTTCTTTCTTTTGTATAAAATTTTTGTTTCTCTTGATTTTGGTTATTGATGTGAAATATCTACTGCAAGCGCATTGTATCGGTGTAGCACTATACAGGTCATCCCACAGTGCCTAACGTGTTTTACTATTCTCATTAATTTTTTAGTTCTATCAAGTTAACTATGAGATTCTAAATTGAGAGGATTAGTTTTAAGTTCTAAATTTTAGCCTAAGATTTCGAATCTATTAGAATAATAGCCTAACGATAAATTATCTCTTTCTTCCTAAGTTTTTAATTATGCACAATCAAGTAACACATTAAAAGGTGATCTTTTTAATTTGATTTTAATTAAGTGTCCCTAAGTATGACCTATCAAGTGATGTGTAAATATATATCATCAAAGATAACATCTTTCTTAAAAACAAATTATATCTAGTGGATAATCTTATAAACAAAAGAAAAAAAATAAACTTCAAACCCTAATCTAAGTATAGGCTATCAAAAAACCAAACTTAAGTATAACCTATCAAGAAATTAGATTTACAAGTTTATTCTCTTAAATTTATTTATAGGAAAATCTTATTGATAATTCTATAAATAAAATCAAAGAATATGAATTCTAAATCTCATCTAGGTATAGATTTTCAAAATATGAATTAAGCATAATCTATCAAAAAATTATGATATACAAAATCTATTTTTTATTTGTTTATAGAAAAATCATAACTTTATTTCTTTTTAAGAAGAAAATGAGATAAATTCATGTAAGATCTATTAAACTAATTTCATTTACATCTTAGGGCTAAAGCAAATTAGTTACTCATAGTTTTAGTTAGCAAAATCCTATTTTTATTCATGAAATAAGGGAAATCTAATCTAGAAAGGAATAATAATCTAAACTAGAAAGCAATTAAATGAAAATTACTTAAAAAAATTGATGAACAGTAAAGGATACCTCTAGACTTTGGCATTAGTAGCCATCACCCCTTCGGCAAAGCCCTAATTTTATTTATAATTACGAGTACAAAATTACATCTAAAAAGCTCTTCTTAATTACAAGGATTCGTAGGGTATTTATAACCCAAACACAATCCTGCTCCTACTCAAATTTAATACAATAGATATAATTTTAATCCAATACAAACTAATGTCAAGATATATAATTTTAATCCAATCTCTAAGTATTAGAAACCAATGATTGAGATTAGATGGCAGAAAATACTAATTTTTGGGTCCAAAACTCAAAATTAAGTTTAGCAGACTCGTAGTCCGCTGGATCGGATTTTCCATTCTGCAGCATTTTTGTAAAATAGCCATGACTTTTGCATTCGAACATGGATTGAGCTGTTCTTGAGCTCGTTTCAAAGATAATTCCGAGATCTACAAATTTCTCCTACACAAATTTTCTAGTTAAAACTTTGTCTTGTCCGAATATGCTCTTGAATTTGCTATTGCTGTACTTGAGTTTTTATCTTCACCAAAATATACTTTGTTTTACTCATATTCTTGACAAATTTGTATCTTTTTTTCTCTTCCTTTCAAATCCTTTGTTACCTATAAAAACATACTAAATATATCAGAGTAGCAATTATTTATATACAAAAATAGATAAAATATGAGAGGAAAAATGTAAAATATGATGCTAATCACACCCCCATACCTATCTTTTGCTAGTCCTAGAGCAAAACCTAGACTTAAAAAGAAAAAAAAAATCCTAGCTCACTTTCACAGGAATCGCGATTGCACTTAGTAGTTGCAACAAGTTTTTAAACCCCTAACTTACCCTAGTGGACGAGTTGTGTCTCGTGAGGGTTTGTAGTGAATATACCCACAAAATTCGTGAAGAAAATAGATAACAAAAAAATCAATAAAAAAAATTTACAAAATAAAAAAAAATCTCTTTTTTATCATATTTTCTTCAATTAATCTCACTAATATACAAACTCAATAATGCATTTAGATTATCAATTTTCAAATTAAGGGTCATATTAGATACACTTATAATTTTAATCAAAAACTCAAATCCTATCTTTCAATACCCACTAACAGATAATTCATTGGCTCTAATACATCTACGTGCACATGCGATAATCTATTTCAGCCTTGGACTCCAGTTTTAACTCATGATTCATCTCCTCTCTCATAATAACTTTTTCTTTTCTTTTTTTAAGAATTTTTTACTTTGCATGCGAATATTCACGCTTTCTTAGGCACAAAGTACCCGATTACTTGGATCATACTTTTTTTCACTCTTGAAACTATTGCCTTAATATTAGGCTCACCCCTTTTTTTGTTTCTCTTTAGACTATTGCCTTAATACTAGGCTAACCTCTTTTTTCTTCTCACTTTTTTTTTCCATTTCTGAGCCTATTGCATTAGAGAAGAATATGAAGCAAAATTGTAAGAATATGAGTAAAGAAAGTCAATTAAGGTGAAGACAGACTCAAGTGTAGCAGTAGTAATTTCAAAAACATATTCGGTCAAGAAAAGTTTAAATTGGAATAATTTGTATAGGAAAAATTTATAGATCTCAGAATTATCTTTGAGATGAACCCATGAATAGCTCAATACAAGTTCATATACAAAAGTTAGGGTTGTTTTACTAAATTACTACAGAATGGAAAATCTAATTCAGTGGGCTACGGGTGTGATAAACTTAATTTTGAGTTTTGGACCTGAAAATGGTATTTTGAGCCATTTAATCTCAACCATTGGTCTCTAATACCGATGGATTGAATTACGATTATATTCTTGAGACTAGTTTGTATTTGATTAGTATTATATCTTTTGTACTGTGTTTGAGTAGGAGTAGGATTGTGTTTAGATTATTAATACCCCATAAATCCTTGTAAATTAAGGAGAGCTCTTTAGATGCAATTTTGTATTCTTGATTATCAATAAAGATTAAGATTTTGCCAAAGAGATGATGGCCGTCATATCGCGCTCCAGAAGTCCATTGTTCAGAAGTGCTTTCTAGTGAGTAGAGGTATTTTTCTTAGCCGTTTAGATAGATTTATTTATTTTCTATTGTAGATTTATCTTACTTTCTAGGAAAACAGAATTTTCATGGCTTTCATAAATAAATATAAGTTTTTGATAATTATTAGTATGAGTAACTAATCCGCATTAGCCATATGATGTAGATGAAATTAGGTTAATAGATTTAACATAGATTTATCTCATCTTCTTACTAGAAAGAAAAAAAGTCATGATCTTTCTATAGATAAAATAAAGATATATTTTATAAATTATAATTCTTTAATAGATTATAATTAATTCATATTTTAATAATCTATACTTAGATGAGATTTGGAATTTATATTCTTTGTTTTTATTTATGGTATTATTAATAAGATTTTTCTATAAATAAATTGAAGAGAATAAACTTGTAAATCTAGTTTCTTTGATAGGTTATACTTAAGTTTGGTATTTTGATAGCATATATTTAGATTAGGTTTTGAAATTTATTTCTTTGCGTTTATTTATGAAATTATCTACTAGATATAATTTATTTTTAAGAAAGATATTATCTTTGATGATCTATACTTTCACTTAACTTGATAAGTCATACTTAGGGGCTCTTAATTAAAATCAAATTAAAAAAATCACCTTTTCAATGTGTTACTTGATTGTGCATAATTAAAAGTTAGGGAGAAAGATATAATTCATTATTAGGCTATTATTCTAATGGAATCAAAATCCTAGACTAAAGTTTAGGAACTTAAAACAAATTTTCTCAATTTAGAATTTCATGGTTAATTTTATAGAATTAAAAGAATTTACAAGATAGCAAAACCCTCTAGATCCCTATAGGAACATGATGAGTGCCATATATTGCATATTTATAGCCTCTATATTCTCTATTTTTGTATATATAAATAATGCTACTCAGATAATTTTAGTGTGTTTTTCAAATAAACCTATTCCAATAAGGAGATGGAATAAATTCAGAGCTGGATTAAGAAACCAAGTCTAGAAAAGAGTTAAAAGTGAGCAAAGTTACAAGATCATAAAACTGTAGAGATCCAAACTTCAATACAATCTTTCATATAAAAAGAAGAGGACCAGAACTTCACGCAAAAGAATAATGGAGCCAAGACTTCACAACTTTGCTACTATTTGGCGGCAATTGTCGCCATTTGGTGGCTCAATGGGCCCCAATCTGGATGAGATTTTTATGAGATCTTTGATATAATTTTGTAGTTACTCATGTGTACTCAGATTAAGGTTTAGTTATCCGAAACCTATATATTAGCCATAACCTTGTAATCTAGGGTTTTGATCATGCAATTTTATACTCGTAATTATAAGTAAAATTAAGGTTTTGCTGAAAGGGTGACGGCCGTAATACCATGCTCCAGAGGTGCGCCATTGTTCAGAAGTGTGTTCTTGTAGCTTCAATTATTTTATTTGCTTTTAGGAAAATTTTATTATTTTCTAGTATAGATTATTTATAGCTTTCATAGAAAAATTGGATTTTTAATGCTTTCGAATAATAAAATTATGATTTTGATAGTTAGAAATATGAGTAGCTAAGTTAGTTTAGCTCTAAGATGTAGAAGAAATTAGGAATCAACCATGTAATTGCTTATTATCATTTTCTTTCTAAAATAAAATAAAAAGATATGATTTTTCCATGAAAATGTTAAAAAACAAGAACTCAGAAATTAATACTTTGATCGGTTATACTTGAGTTAAATTTCTTGATAGTTTATATTTAGTTAGGATTTGGGGTTATTGGTTTTCATCTTCTTCATCGAATTATCTAATGATTTAGTTTGTTTTCATGCAAAGCAGTTTTTTTGATGAGTTATTTTTGCACATCACTTGATATCTCATGCTTAAAATACTTTAAATAAAGATTCAAACTAAAAGATTAATTTTTATGATAGGAAGAAGATAATAGAAGTAATACATGGTTGTGACCTAGTGGAATCTATATCCTAGGCTAATTAGACTAACTCAATTTCAACTTAGAATCCTTTATTGGTCCGTTTGAATAATAGGATTAGCAAGAACGCAAAAGCACCTTAGATTCTCGTGGAAATGACCTGTTAGCTATACAACCAACACTGCATGCTTGCAGTATATTTATCACATCAGACCGACATGTAAAGCGCTACAACCGATACTGTATGCTTGCAGTAAATTTATCACATCATTGGTCATAGCCAAATTGCCTAATAAACTAACTGGGAAATTACGCAACCAACTCACAAGAAGGGCCACTGTGATACAACAAATGTGAAGAGCGAATATCTTGCAGGCATTCGAAAATCCCAGCAGGCAGCAAGCCCATGTCACAAAAGATACGCTCAATATCAATTGCTTCCAAATCGGAAAAGAATTGAAAGAATCTGTAAGTATTGTACTAATTTACAGCCTTCCTTGCTTCCACTATATATTGGTGTTTCTACTACCTTCTTTTAAATTGACAAAGAGAGGGAAGGCCCTCTTTGTCAATGTCGATCCCACCGAGTCATCAACCCATCACAATGGGTTGCAAACTATCCATCAAATAGGTATACGACATCTCAACTCGAGGGCTCTCTTTTAGCCCCCAATATAATGCTGGAAGAAAGCCCTCAATCCCCTCTGGATCCTGCAAATTATGGCTAGGACTAAATCCAAGGATCATTCACAAGCCAGCAAAATAGTAGGATAATGATCATTCAAAGTCAGACATTCTCTAGGCATGGAAAGAACATGATTAGCACCATATTTTGCATTTTCTACCATATTTATCAATTTTTATATATAAATAATTGCTATTCGGATATATTTAGTGTGTTTTTATAGGTAACAAAAGATTCGAAAGGAAGAGAAGAAGAAGATGCAAATTTCTCAAAAATAAGAGCAAAGAAAGTCAATTTTGGGTGAAGACAAAAACTCAAGTGCAGCAACAGAAAATTCAAGAGTAGTTTCAGCCAAGATAAATCTTGAACTAGGAAGATTCATGTAGGAAATATTTGTAGAGCTCAGAATTATCTTCTAAACGAGTCCAAGAACAGCACCATCTGAGCTCGAATACAAAAGTTATGGCCATGTTACTGAAGCACTATAGAGTAAAAAATCCGATCCAGCAGACTATGGGTTTGTTGAACTTAATTTAGAGTTTTAGACCCCGAAAATTAGTATTTTATGCCATATAATCTCAACCATTGGTTTCTAATACGTATGGATTGGATTAAGATTATATATCTTGAGATTAGTTTGTGTTGGATTAGAATTATATTTTTTGTATTTAGTTTGAGTAGTAGTAGGATTGTATTTGGCTTATAAATACCCCATGAATTCTTGTAAATTGAGGGGAGATTTTAAGATGTAATTTTGTACTCTTTTTAATAAATAAAATTAGGGTTTTGCCGAATGAGTGTCGGCCGCAATACCGTGTTCCAGAGGTATGCCATTATTTTTAAGTTCTTTATAGTAAGTAGAAATATTTAAATTACTTTCTAGTATAAATTTACTTGTTTTGTAGTATAGATTTATCTTGCTTTCTAGGAAAATAGATTTTTTCATGCTTTTCATAAATAAAAATATGTTTTTGATAATTAGTAGTGTGAGTAACTAATTTGCTTTAGCCCTAGGATGTAGATGAAATTAGTTTAATAGATCTAATATATATTTATCTCATCTTCTTCCTAAAAAGAAATAAAGTCATGATTTTTCTATAAATAAAAAAATGATAGAGTTCTTAAATCATAATTCTTTGATAGATTATTCTTAATTCATATTTGATAATCTATACTTAGATGAGATTTGGAATTCATATTATTTGTTTTTATTTATAGAATTATTAATAAGACTTTTCTATAAATAAATTGAAAACAATAAACTTGTAAATCCTATTTCTTTGATAGGTTATACTTAAGTTTGGTTTTTTGATAGCCTGTATTTAAATTAGGATTTGAAATTTATTTCTTTACTTTTATTTATAAGATTATCTACTGGATATAATTTATTTTTAAGAAAGATATTATCTTTGATGTTTATACTTGCACGTCACTTGATAGGTCATAGTTCGGGGCACTTAATTAAAAATCAAATTAAAAAGATCACTTTATTAATGTGTAATTTGATCGTGCATAATTAAAAAGTTAGGAAGAAAGAGATAATTCATTATTAGGTTATTATTCTAATGGATTCGAAATCCTAGGCTAATATTTAGAACTTAAAACTAATCCTCTCAATTTAGAATCTCATAGTTAATTTGATAAAACTAAAGAATTAGTGAAAATAGCAAAATATTTTAGATCTCTGTGGGACGACCAGTATAGTGCTACACTGATATTGTATGCTTATAGTACATATTTAACATCAAGTTTTTGGCGCCGTTACCGAAAATTGATGGTGTTTTTCTTGCTTTTTATAGCATTTTACGGGTTAACAGTGTGTGGTGAGTGTGTAGAGACTTGAAGGTTCAGATACAAGAAACAAAAAGGGACGAGGGAAGTTTGTGGAGTGCATTGCAAAAATTAGGAACCTATATTCCCTGATTTCGTCGCCAAATAGCGGCACTTGCCGCCATTTGGCTGCCTTTCAGGTACAAAACTCCACCAACTTTTCTCCAGTTTTGTATTTTGTGTCTCTAATTCTATAAACAAAATATAAAAAATTAGAAACAACAAGACATCACATTTTATTCTTTGATCATATTTCTTCCACCGTTTTATCTTCACTCCACCCCACTTCTTACATTAGTTTAAAAAATTCACGCATCCACTCATGGTCACTGGTTCATGCCATATTGGACTTATGATCAATTTGGTCGACTAGTGAGATCAGATTTGTTCATGGAAGACAAGATGGACTAACCGATCCCGATCCTTCAGGATTGATGTTACCCGTTGCGCACATCACTATCATGCATTAAACTTCCACACGCAGTGGGTAATCACTATGAATTGAAACAGCAGTACATCAGTATGCTTCCTAAATTTACTGGTTTTGATTCTGAGGATGCATGTCTCTTTATTAGTGAATTCAGGAAGTGTACCTGTTGATTAAACGGTAGTACTTATCGGAGGACACAATTAAACTCCGCTTTATCTCATTCGCTCTCAAAGATAATACCAAGAAGTGGTTGTATAGTATACCTACTGATTCAATCACTACTTGGGATGAATTCATTGTAGTGTTTCTTCAGAAGTATTATCTCACTCACAAAACGACAAGAATTCAGAATCAAATTAATCAATTCTGTCAAGTGTCAGGTGAATCCTTCTGGAAATACTTGGAACGGTTCAAATATTTGTTAGCTCAGTGCCCCCACCATGAGATAGAAAAGTAGTAGTTGTGTCAAATCGTGTACGAAGGACTCGATTATATATTCAAAACTCTTCTTGAGTCCATGTCTTAAGGGAAGTTCATGAGAAAGAATGAGGATGAAGCATGGGACTTCTTTGAGGATCTATCATGGAAAACTATGTAGTGGGAGAGCCCTGCTGAGAAACCCAGTGAATCAACTTATACGCATAAGGGTGGGATCTATAGCGTCGACAGCTCTATAACTGCTGAAGCTAAAATTGCAGCCCTTATAAGGAGAATTGAGGCATTGGAGATTCCTAGTGCTCCACCGGTTGGTCGAGTAATTCAAATTTCCACATGCTTTAATTACGAAACTCCGAATTATATTATGGAGAAGTGTCCATCTCTTTTTCCACATCTATCTCCACCACCTCCAGTCCGATCACATTATCGTCTGGAAGAACCTATTCCTAAGCCAAAAGCACCATATCCCAATCAATTTAGGAAGTTTTCACCACAAGTAGAGAAGATTCTTGAAACATTTCAGCAGGTGAAGGTTAATATTCCACTCCTTGACATTGGACAACAGGTTTCTACTTATGCCAAGTTTCTCAAGGATTTGTGTACTAAGAAATAAGTTAGAAACGTTCTTGAGAAAGGTTTTCGTACTACAAATATATCGCAAGTCCTCTCTAACTCCTTGGCTATCAAATACAAAGATCCAGATTCCCCCACTATCTCATGCACCATTTGGAACACTACATTTGATAGGGCATTGCTTGATCTGGGGTAAGTCTCAATTTGCTTCCTTACACTGTTTATCAGCAGCTGGATTACGAAAACTTCAACCTATAAAGATCACATTACAGCTAGCAGATCATTCGATCAAGAGACTACTTAGTATGGTTGAAGATGTGCTCATTAAGGTCTGCGAGTTTATCTTTCCTGTAAACTTTATTGTCTTAAAAACTGAACCGATTTTCAATCCACGAAATCAAATTCCCATTATCTTGGGTAGACCATTCCTTGCAATATCAAATACATTAATTGATTATAGGAATAGTCTCATAAAGTTATCATTTGGGAATATGACTGTGGCATTGAACATATTCAATATAGATGAGCACACAACGAGCTCCCTCATTGAAGTAAACATGATTTACAGTTTGCACGCTCATTCCACCTCTTGCACTGTGATGAACCCTCATTTCAGCAAATTTTTTAAGACAAACTCATACTATTAGATGATTTGGCACATGCTGATTCAGTGATGATGATACTTCTGCAAATGTGTCATTGATTTATGAGCAAACTTTTAAGGATTTGTTTGTAGAGGAGCTCACATCTCACAAAGGGCCACCACCACATTCACTTGATCATATAGCACTCTTCTCACCTCACGATATTTCTACATGTATGCTTATTACTAATAATGATTGGCAGGTTTATAATGAGAATTCTTTAACCCAATTATTAATGCTTGCAGGTGGACAAAGAAAAGTGAGGGAGGCATATGATATAGACAGGTAATTTTATGACTTGTAGGAAGATAATGAGATATAATAATGCACCCACTTCACATTTAATACACACACTATGAAAGTGGGAAGCAATCGAGAAGTCATAACCGCTTTCCATGTATTAATAAGGTGACGATATTGAAATCGTAACTTTTTACGACTCTCATTATTTGTATAGTATTTGTACAATAGTTTTCATATTTATTTTACCACCCTTGGTTTGTGTATGAGGGCATACACGAGTTTAGGTGTGGGGAGTGGGTTAGGGTATTTTCTTCGTATTTTTCTAGGATTTTTATTTTTTATTTAAATTTTTATTTTATTTTTAGATTTTTGAATTTCTTTATTTAACACTTCGGGTAGTTTTTAGGGTAACTAACTAGAAAAACATTAAAAATAGAATTTTTTATATATTTTTATCAATAGATCAAACTAATTACAAATAAAAGAATAAATTTAGAATGAAAATTTGAGAGGAGAGTGGATTGGATGATACACTCAGAATTTTTTAAAAAAGATTAAAATCCAAAAAATAAATACCACTAATAGTCATTTTGAGGTAAGTATACATTTATTTTTTACTTCACAATAGTTTATTAAGTTAAGGACAAAGATGATAACGATTGAGTAGCCTACTCTCTCTAAATAAGAAATAAAATGAAAGTGGGTGAGCCTGGTATTAAAGCAATAGTCTCAGAAAAGAAAAAGAATAAAAGTGAGAAGAAAAAAAGGGGGTGAGCCTGATCTTAAGGCAATAGGTTCAAGAGAGACAAAAAATGGGTGAGCCTGGTATTAAGTCAATATTCTCAAGAGTGAAAAAAGAGTATAATCTGAGTAATCAGGTATTTTGCACCTAAACAAGTGTGAATATTCACATGAAAGGTGAAATATTCGTAAAAAATAAAAAAAAATTGTTATGTGATAGGAGATCGAATCATGAGTTAGAGCTAGAGTCCAAGGCCGAAGTAGACTATCACACATATACGGAGATGTATATGAGCCAATGGATTATCTGTTAGTAGGTATTGAAAGATAGGATTTGAGTTTTTGATTAAAATGATAAGTGTATTTGATATGGTGCTTGATTTGAAAATTGATAATCTAAGTGCGTTATTGAGTTTGTATATGAATGAGATTAATTGAAGAAAATACAATAATAAATTGTTTTTATTATTATTGATTTTTATTTATATAAAATATAATAATAAAAAAATCTAAATGTGTTCTTTTGTATAAAATTTTATTTTTATTGATTTTCGGTTATCCTTATTTTTTTTTTTTTATTCCTTAATCTATTTTCTTCATAAATTTTGTGGGTATATTCACTGCAAACCCTCACGAAACACCACTCGTCCACTACGATAACCTAGGTGTTTAACAGTTTATTGCCATGCTAAATGCAATCGCAATTTCTGCGAAAGTGAGTTTGGATTTTTCTTTTTCTTATTAGTTCTAGGTTTTGCTCGAGGACTAGCAAAAAAGTAGGTGTGGGGTGTGATTAGTATCATATTTTGCATTTTTCTCCCATATTATATCAATTTTTGTATATAAATAATTGCTACTCCAGTATATATTTTTCTAGGTAACAAAGGATTCGAATGGAAGAGAAGAAGAAAATGCAAAATTGTCAAAAATACGAGCAAAGAAAATCAATTTTGTGTGAAGACAAAAACTCAAGTGCAGTAGTAGCAACTTCAGAGTATTTTCATCTAAGATAAATCTTGAATTGGAAATATTTATGTAGGGAAAATTTGTGAAACTTCGAAATGTGTCCAAGAATACTGTAATCCGAGTTTGAATACAAAAGTTATGGCCATTTTACTGAATCACTGTAGAGTGAAAAATCCGATTCAGTAGGCTACAGGTCTGCTGAACTTAATTTGGAGTTTTGGATCCAAAAATTAGTATTTTATGCCATCTAATCTCAACCACTGGTTTCTAATACTTAAGGTTTGGATTAAAATTATATATCTTGAGATTAGTTTGTATTGAATTAGAAATATATCTTTTATATTTTGTTTGAGTTGGAGTACAATAGTGTTTGGGTTATAAATACCATATGAATCCTTGTTAATTGAGGGGAGCTCTTTAGATATAATTTTGAACTCTTTTTAATAAATAAAATTAGGATTTTGCCGAAGTGGTGGCGGCAACAATACCATGCTCCAGAGGTATGCCATTAGTTTCAAGTTCTTTCTAGTAAGTAGAAATATTTTAATTGCTTTTTAGTATAGATTTATCTTGCTTTCTAAGAAAATAGAATTTTTCATGGCTTGCATAAATAAATATACGTTTTTGATAATTAGTAGTATGAGTAACTAATTTGCTTTAGCCCTAAGATGTAGATGAAATTAGTTTAATATATCTAACATAGATTTATCTCATCTTCTTCCTAAATAAATAAAGTCATAATTTTTCTATAAATAAATAAAAAATAGATTTCGTAAATCATAAATCTTTGATAGATTATGCTTAATTCATATTTTTATAATCTATACTTAGATGAGATTTGGAATTCATATTCTTTGTTGTTATTTATAGAATTATTAACAAGATTTTTCTATAAATAAATTGAAAAGAATATACTTGTAAATCTAATTTTTTTGATAAGTTATACTTAACTTTGTTAATATGATTTAAAGTTTATTTCTTTGCTTTTGTTTATAAGATTATCTATTAGATATAATTTGGTTTTAAGAAAGATATTATCTTTGATAATTTATACTTGCATGTCACTTGATATGTTTTACTTAGGGAACATATTTAAAAATCAAATTAAAAAGATCATCTTTTTAATATGTTATTTGATCGTGCATAATTAAAAAGTTAGGATAAAAGAGATAATTCATTGTTAGGTTATTATTCTAATAGATTCGAAATCTTTAGAACTTAAAATTAATCCTCTAAATTTAGAATTCATAGTTAACTTAATAGAACTAAAGAATTAGTAAGAATAGCAAACCACCTTAGATCTCTGTGGGACGACCTGTATAATACTACACCGATACTATGTACTTGTAGTAGATATTTCACATCAGAACTATGCATCATTTGAGACACAAAATCCAAGTAACTGGCTAAAGCTGCACTAGGCGTCAAACCGACACTGGCCTAATGATGATAACTAAGAAGGACTTTACCTGGGGTAAGACCTTCCTCGTCCTCATTAAATTTTCTCTCTAGAATATCAGACTCTTCGAAATGCATCTACAGCTCCCCAACCAAAGGTGGACTGTTGATAGTAAGGGGCTCTGGTCCATTGAGATTGGCAAAGAAATAGTATGCATATTTCTTATACTAGACGAAAGCTCCCTTCGACTCTGCACGTCGATACCAATGCGGAAGTGGAAGAAGTGGCAAACTAGTTCCACAACATCATTTAAACTGAATAGCTTTGATTTTTAAGCACTTCTAGTTCCTATGGTATCGGAAAATACTCTTCATAAGGATGACCCCATTGGCAGCCTTGAAACAATCCACATCTCTTGGATCCCGATACTAAGCTAACCATTAGGTGTGAGGGAAGTACCTGAAGATGGAGCATACATCTCCAGCAAAGCAAAAAACTGTGCAAGATTGTTATTAATCGCACACTGAGTAGCTTGTATGGCTCAGTAAAAGCCCAGCTCACGCAATTTGGTCGCATACGTATCCAAGATAAAACTAGTAAGGTGCACCCACCAATCGATTTAGCGGGAGTTAATTCATCCAGATGTGCGGAAATGCACTGTAGGATAATTACACCTTAACCTAGTTAGTTCATTCTTAAATCTTCTAACAATCACTGATTCCTCAGTCACCTGTATATAACAAGTAATTACTCTTGAGAGTAAACCCATCACCTTGATCAAAGAACCGCTCTAAACAAAATCACGTCCTCCTTTAGTGAATCACTCGACCAGAAGGAAATCTTGCCTCGGCGTGAGATCCCATCTCATCAGCTACTCCTATATGCATGTCCTGAAATACGATAGGGAGTTGTGGCATTCTAAAGGAGGAAGAGCGTTGACCACTACTTCTTAGTCATAATATAAGGTGTCAGTTTAGTGCCCTCGGTATTCAAGTAGTAAAGCTAAAATCATGCTATCGATTACATAATACTTTGTGATTATATTTTGGCACTGAGAAATATAGTTTACGAAACTAAAATTATGAATTGATTGAAAACTAATGACCTAAAAATTGGTTGTAAAATAAACTAGAGAGTTGTATAGGTTAGATGGGTTAATGCCTCCCAAATTGAATACTTGATGAATTAATATTTATTTTATCTTAATTAAATAGATCATGTGTTCTCATACAACCGGAAAATAAATCATTGAATCATAAAATTAAATAAAGTTAAAATTTTGATAATTGGTTAATTTCCTCAATTAATCCTCTATGAATTTTCAAGATAATACTAAGCATGATCTATGAATAATAAAAATAGTCATTAAAATTCTAAGTATACATTATGACTAAAGAGGCTATGGTATATCGAAAACTTGTCAAACTATAAACAATCATAGTTTTAAAAATTATGTTTAGTGCTTAATAAGATAATAGGGAACCAAAAACAACTAAACATAAAAAAACTCATATCATATCAAAATATAAGGTTTGTTATCTCATCAACACCAATGAAGAAATTTAGCCTCTCATGCACTTCATAGCTATCAAAGAATCGAAAAAAAAATCTATTATTAGATAACTATGAGAGAGTACAAAAACTAAAATCTCAAAAAAAATTCCCTTTAAAATAAAATAATCGTGATAATCCCTCTCAAAATTTTGGAATATATTTATTATTTATACTCTCTCAAAATCCTAATACAAGAATTCTATTTATTAGGAGTTCTTTTCTCTTTAAAACTCTTCATATTTGTGCTTCTAGCCGACTAGTTATTGAACTACTGTAACAGCTCCTCCTGAGTGGAAATTACAGCCAGCCAGCTTTTGACTGCCATTCTAGTGACTATCGACAGTCAGACATGGAAATTCAATTTATGGGCTGATAAGCACACGATACAATTCTTGCTCAATTTTCTTCTATCTAGAACCTTGTAAAAAGTTCATAAAACATTAAAATAGAAAATTTGAACAATAAAAAATAATTTATCATTAATTCTTATATCAATCATCAAAATTAGATTACAAGTACATAAAATAGATAGAGAAAATTATGTTTTTTTAACTCATAATCACAACCCTAATTTAAGTTTTGCTAGTCCCAGCAAATTAATTAAGAATGAAAATATCCTAATGATAAAATTCTAACTAAAGAAAAAAAATAAAAATCTAACTCATTTTCATAGGAATCATGAATGCACTTAACACGTGTAATAGGCCTTTAAACCCCCAGGTTACCTTATTGTATGAATTCTCATGATGGTTTTCAGCAATATTACCCACAAATACCAAAAAATATAGGTGTAAGAAAAATAAAACAAAAAAAAAAGGATAAATGTAAAATAAAGAAATTGAAAACTAAGAAAAATCTTTTTTAGTTTCCACTTCTTTCCAAATCAAGCTAAACTGAAAATATGCACATGAATAATTATAGGGCTACCAATTTTAAGACCTCACCATTACTCAAGTATTCTTAGCATTCTATCATGATAACTTAAATCATATTGTATATGCACTTAACTCTCAATTATCCACTCCTTTGCACTATTGTGATTGTGTACATGAACCAATTAAGTTCCTAATTCTTGGAAATGAATAGGAATCCTTTTCTTTTTTTTCTTTATTTTACTTACAGTTACTCACTATTCAATGTGAACACTTATATTTCTCCAATTACTAAGCTTATGTTTGTAATAAAAGTCTACAAACGTTGTTCATTTGAATCTGCATGCTTACTGAGATGCACATGTATCAGTCTGACATATGAGATATATACTATATTGAATAGAAATTTTATCAAATTACTATGAATCACTATAAAATTTTATATTCTATTATAGAAGTATGTTGATACTCTTATAATAATTTCATAGTAATTAGTTGAGATTTTAAGCTCAAACTAAAGATTTTTTATAGCTGCACTAGTATGAGTTTGGTATATGAACTGTATACTATATTGAGCAGGAATTATATCATAGTATTATGGATCACTATAGAATTTTGTATTCCATTTTATTAGTGTATTTTGAAACTCTTATAAGAATTTTACATTACTTGATTGAGATTTTGATCTCAAATTAAAAACTTCTTTCAGTTGCAACGGTATGAGTCGGATGCATGAGTTGTGTACTATACTGAGTAGAAATTTTGTCAAATCACTCTGGATCAATATAAAATTTTTATTCTATTTAATGATTATGTTGACACTATTATAATAATTTTAGAATAATGTTTTGATATTTTAACTCAAACTAAAGTTTTTTCTCAGCTGTACTCGTATGAATCTAGTGCATGAGCTGCGTATTTTATTGAGTAATATTATATAAAATTATTTTGGATCAGCATAAAATTTTGTATTTTGATTTAGGAGTATGTTTTATTATATTCACATAAAATTTTAATTTAATTGATTGAGATTTTGAACTCAAATTAAAAAAATTTCACAAGTGCACTGGTATTAGTATGTTGCATCGATTATGCACTATATTGAGTAGAAATTGTGCCAAATTATCATGCATCACTATAGAATTTTGTACTCACTTTTAAGATTATATTTTGGCACTCTTATAAAAATTTTCCTTTAATTGGTTAAGATTTCAACCTCAAATTAAGAATTCTTCTTAGCTGCACCAGTACTAGCCCAGTGCATAAACTGTGTACTATATTTAGTACATATTATATTAAATTATTATGAATCATCATAAAACTTTGTATTATAGTTAGGTGTATATTTTGACACTCTCATAAATATTTCACATTAATTTCTTGACATTTTGATCTCAAAAGAACAATTTCTCAACTGCACCAGTAAAAATCTAGTGCGCGAGCTGTATACTATATTGAGTATAAATTATATCAAATCATTATTAATTACTATAAAATTTATATTATCTTTTAGGAGTAATTTTTGTGTTCTCATAAAATTTTCACATTATTTTTTTGACATGTTGTCTTTAAACTAAAAATATTTCTTAACTGCACTAGTATGAGTCTAGTACTTGAGTAGTATTCTGTATTGAGTAGAAATTTTATTAAATCACTATGGAACACTATAAAGTTTTATATTCTATTTTTGGAGTAATTTGTTGAGATTTGATCACATACTAAAAATTTATCTCAGCTACATATGTATCAGTTTGGTGCGTGAGTTTTGTACAATATTAAGTAGATATTATATCAAACGATCATGGATCATGATAAAATTTTTCATTATGTTTTAGGAGTATATTTTTACACTCCTATAAAAAATTTATATTAATTTCTTGACTATTCGACCTCAAATTAAAGATTTTTCTGAGCTGCTCTATACTATATTGAGTATATAATAATCAAATCATTATAAATCACTACAAAGTTTTGTATTCCATTTAAGGCGAATGTGTTGACTCATTCGTAAAAAATTCACATTAATTAGTTAATATTTTGTTACAAACTAATATTTTTCTTAGCTGCACTGGTATCAGGCTAGTGTGTGAGCTGTATTGAGTAGAAAAATATCAAATTATTATGAATCACTATATAATTTGTATTATATTTAGGAGCATATTTTGATACTATCATAATAGTTTCAGAGTAATTGGCTAAGATTTTGTTCTCAAATTAAACATTTTCCTCAGCTGCACCCGTATTAGTCCAGTGCGTGAACTATGTTTTATATTGAATAGAAATTATATTAAAACTTCACGGATCACCATAAAACTTTGTATGAGTATATTTTTATGCTCTAATAAATATTTCATATTAATTACTTAACATTTCGATTTCAAACTAATGATTTTCTCAACTGCATTGGTGAAAGTCAATGTGTGAGTTGTATACTATATTGAGTATAATTGTATCAAATTACTATGGATAACTATTAGATTTTATACTGTATATTTTTATACTCTCATAAAAAATTTATATTAATTTCTTGGCATTTTGGTCTCAAAATAAAGATTTTTCATAATTACACCAGTATCAGTTTGGTATGTGAATTGTGTATTATATTGAGTAGAAGATGTTTTAAATCATTATGAATCACTATAAAATTTGTATTCTATTTAGAACTATATTTTGACACTCTTATAATAGTTTCATAGTAATTGGTTTAGATTTTGATTTTAAACTAAATATTTTTCTCAGCTATACCAGTAATAGTCTAGTGCATGAGCTATGTACTTTATCAAGTAGAAATTGTATCTAACAACCTAGATCACTAAAAAATATTTAATTATATTTTAAGAGTATATTTTGACCCAATCATAAAAATTTCACAACAATTAGTTGAGATTTTTATCTCAAACTAAACATATTTTTAGTTGCACCGGTATAAGTCCAATGCGTGAGCTGTATACTATATTAAATATAAATTATATCAAATCACTATGAATCACTATAAACTTTTATATTCTATTTTAGGATACATTTTTATACTCTTACAAAAATTTTACATTAATTTCTTGACATTTTGACCTCAAACTAATGATTTTTCTTAATTGCACTGTTAAAAATCTAGTGTGTGAGTAATATACTTTATTGCATAAAAATTATATTAAATCACTATAGATCACTATAAATTTTTTTATTGTTTTTAAAAATATATTTTAATACTCTCATAAAAAATTTACATTAATTGTTTTAGATTTTGACTACATATTAAAAAATTTCTTCAGTAGCACTGGCATTTGTCCAGTACGTGAGCTGTATACTATATTGAATAGAAATTATATCAAATCATTATGAATCATCATAAAACTTAGTATTTTCTTTTAGAAATATGTTTAGGCACTCTCATATATATCTCACATTACTTGTTTGACATTTTTATCTCAAACTAAAAAAATTTCTCAGATGCATGTACTAGATTTAGTAGATATTGTATTAAATCCTCAAAGATCACTATACAATTATGTATTCTATTTTAAAAGTATGTTTTGATAATCTCATAAGAATTTTACATTAATTCATTGACATTTCGGCCTTACACAAAAGACTTATCTCAGTTGTTCTGTTTAAATCTTGTGCGTGAGCTGTGTATTATATTGAGCAGAAATATTATCAAATCAATATAAATTACAATAAAATTTTGTATTTTATTTTAGGATTTTATTTTTCTATCCTCTCATAAGAATTTCACATTAATTTATTCACATTTTGATCTCAAACTAAATATTTTTCTTGGTTGCACTGGTATAACTTTGGTATGTAAGAAGTATATTTTACTGAGTAGAAATAACATCAAATCATTTTGGGTCACTATAAAATTTTATATTCTATTAAGAAATATATTTTGATACTCTCATAAAAATTTTATATTAATTGGTTGAGATTTCTATCATAAGTTCAATTTTTTTCTCAGTTTCACCAATGTTTGTTCTGTGCGTGAGTTATGCATTATATTGAATAGAAATTATATCAAATAATCATGGATTATCATGAAACATAGTATTATATTTTAGGAGTATATTTTTTGATACTTAAATAAATATTTTACATTAACTGATTGACATTTTGAGTTTAAACTAATGATTTTTCTCAGTTATATTGGTATAAGTCTGATGTGCACTGCGTACTAGATTTAGTAGATATTGTATCAAATCACCTATGATCACTTTAAAATTTTATATTCTATTTTAGAAGCATATTTTAACAGTCTCATAAAAATTTCACATTAATCCCTTGATATTTTAACCATAAACAAACGACTTATTTCAACTGGACGGGATTATGTTAGGTGCATGAACTATGTAGTATATTGAGTATAAATTGTATCAAATCTCTTTGAATCACTATAAAATTTTGTACTAAATTTTTGGAGTATGTTTTTAATACTCTCATAAGAATTTTATATTAATTTCTTGATATTTCAGTTTCAAACTAAATTTTTTGCTTAACTGCAATGGTATTAGCCTAGTGAATAAACTATATAGTATATAGAGTAGATATTGTATAAAATCATCATGGATCATTATAAAAAAATTTATTCTATTTTAAGAGTATATTTTGACACTCTCATAAAAGTTTTATATTAATTGGTTGACATTTCGATCTCAAAATAAATATTTTTCTCATAGTATAAGTATGGTGTATGAGCTGTGTACTATATAGATTAGAAATTACAACAAATGACTAAAAATCAGTATAAAATATTTATTATATTTTAGGGTTATTTTTTACAGTCTCATAAAATCTCACATTAATTTATTGACATTTTTACCACAAACCAAATATTTAGGATATGTTTTATACTATTTTAAAAATTTTACTTTAATTGATTAAAATTTTGACTTCAAACTAAATATTTTTCATAGCTGCATCGGTGCTAGTCCATTTTGTGAGCTGTGTACTTTATTAAGTAGAAATTATATCAAGTCACCATTGATGATAGTAAAGTTTTATATTTTATTTTAGGACTATATTTTTACATCCATATAAAATTTTTACATTAGTTGTTTGAGATTTTAGATTACAGATTTTTCTCAGCTATACTCATATTTGTCCAGTGCTTGAGCCATATACTATAATGAATAGAAATTGTATTAAATCCCTATAGATCATGATAAAATTTTACATTTTAGGAATATATATTAACTTTACCATAAAATTTTCTCATTAATTGGTTGAGATTTTTAGCTCAAACTAAAAAAGTTTCTCAACTATACAGATATAAGCCCGGTGCGTGAGCTATGTACTATATTGATTAGAAATTATATCAAATCATTATAGATCATGATAAAATTTTGTAGTCTATTTTATGAGTACATTCTTATAGATGTTTCATATTAATTGTTTGACGTTTCAATATTAAACTAAAGAATTTTTCCAGCTGCACCGGTATATGTCAAATGCATATGTTGTATACTATATTGAGTAAAAATTATATCAAATCGCCATAAATTACTATAAAATTCTGTACTCAATTTTAAGAGTATGTTTTGATGCTGTTAGAAAAATTTCACTTCAATTTTTTGACATTTTGGTCCCATCTAAGGATTTTTCTCAACTGCACTAGTATCAATTTGGTGCATGAGCGGTGTACTATATTGTGATAAAATTTTATCAAATCACTATACGTCACTATAAGATTTTTTTATTCTGTTAGAGTATATTTACACTCTTATAACAATTCCATAGTAATTAGTTGAGATTTTAATCTCAAATTAGCAATTTTTCTCAGCTATACCGATATGAGTTCAGTGCATGAATAGTATACTATATTGAGTAAATATTGTATCAAATCATGGATTACTCTCATGAAAATTTTACATTAATTTTTTTTATATTTCCACCTCAAACAAATAACTTATCTTAGTTGCACTAGTATAATTCCGATACGAGAAATGTGAACTATATTGAGTAGAAACTATACCAAACCACTATGAATCACGATAAAATTTTGTATTATCTTTTAGAACTGTCTTTTGATCCTCTCATAAAATCTTGATATTAATATCTTGACATTAATATCTTGATATTTTGGTCTCAAACTAAAGTTTTTTTCAGCTGCACTGATATAAGTCCAGTGCGTGACCAATGTACTATATTAGGTAGAAATTATATCAAATCACTATGATTACTATAATTCTATTTTGGAAGTATATTTTTACATTTCCATAATAGTTTCATATTAATTGATTGAGATTTTGAGCTCAAACTAAAGATTTTTCTTAACTCACTAGTATCAGTCCTGTACATGGAGTTTTGTATTGTATTGAAAAGAAATTGTATTAAATTACCATAGATCACTATAATATTTTGTATTCTATTTTAGGAGTATGTTTTGTTATTCTCATAAAATTTAATATTAATTGGTTGAAAATTTGATCTTAGATTAAATATTTTTCACAGCTGTATCAGTATTAGTCCGGTGCGTAAGTTACACACATATTGAGTAGAAATTTTATTAAATCACTATGGATCACAAAAAAATTTTATTCTATTTTATGAGTATATTTTTTTACTCTTATAAAAATTTTATAATAATTGGTTGAAATTTTGACCTCAAATTAAATTTTTCTTAGACACTATTATCAGTCCTTTGTGTAAGCAGTGTACTATACTGAGTTGATAATATATCATATCATCAAGGGTCACTATAAAATTTTATATTATATTTTAAGAGTAAGTTTTGACTTTATTATAAAAATTTTACACTAATTGGTTAATATTTTGACTTCAAACTAAATATTTTTCTAACTGCACTGGTATTAGTCCTCTTCATGAGCTATATTCTAATTGAGAAAAAAAATATTTCATATCATCATGAATCACCATTAAAGTTTGTATTCTCTTTCAGGAGTATATTTTGACACTCTTACAAAAATTTCACATTAATTCTTGGCATTTTAGGTCCAAACTAATGATTTTTCTCTACAACACCGGTATAAGTCCGGTGCGTGAGGTATGTAAAATAATGAGTAGAAATTGCATCAAATCATCATGGATAACCATAAAAATTTGTATTCTAATTTGGTAGTATTGTTTTGACATCCTCATAAAAATTTCACATTAATTTCTTTATATTTTGACCTCAAAAAAAGATTTTTCACAGCTGCATCGGTAATAGTCCAGTATGTGAGCTGTATATCATATTGAGTAGAAATTATATCAAATCATCATAAATCACTACAAAATATTATATTTTGATTTAGGAGTATATTTTAACCCTCTTATCAAAACTTTATATCAATTGGTTAAGATTTTGATCTCAAACTAATTTTTTTTTTCAATCGCATTGGTATCAGTCCAATGCGTGAGTAATGTACTATATTGAGTTAAAATTATATCAAATTATCATGGGTCAATTTATAATTTAATATTATATTTTTTAAGTATGCTCGACACTCTCATAAATCTTTTACATTAATTGCTTTACATTTTACCTCAAACTAAAAAATTTCTCAACTGCACATAAAAGTTCGGTGTGTGAGATTTGTATTATATTGAGTAGAAATTATATATTCTCTTTTAGGAGTATGGTTTGATAATTTCATAAATATTTCACATTAATTTCTTAGCAATTCAACTTCGAACTAAACATTTTTTTATCTGCAATGGTAAAAGTTCGGTGTGTGAGCTATGTACTATACTTTGTAGAAGTTGCATGTGATCACTATGAATTGTTATAAAATTTTGTATTCTATTTCAGAAGTATATTTTTATACTCTCAAAAAAATTTCATATTAATCTCTTGACATATTGACCTCAAACTAAAAAAATTATCTTAGTTGCACTGGTAATAGTCTTGTGCATGAGCTACGTACCATATTGAGTAGAAATTGTATCATATTATAATGTATCACAATAAAATTTTGAATTTTCATTTAGGAGTATGTTTTGACACTTTCAAAAAACTTTCACATTAATTTTTTGTACATTTGACCTCAAACTAAATATTTTACTCAGCTGCACATGTATAAATTTGGTGCGTGAGTTGTAAACTATACAACAATAACAACAACTAAGCCTCTTATCTAAAGTACATAGGGTAGGTTACATGAACTAAAAGAGAATCACACTGGATTGATCACATTAATAATCCTTCTCCATTCATTCCTATCAAGTAATATCTCCCCATTTAAACTTCTAGAATCCATATATTTTCGTATCACCTTCATCCATATTTTTCTACGATCTTTCCGTCTCTCATTTAACTTGTCCCACATTGATAAGCTTCCCTTATCGAACTGGTGCATTTGTAGGTCTACGTTGCACATGACTAAACTATTGTAAGAAATTTTCTCGAATCCTCTCACTGATAGGGGCTATGCCTAACTTAGCACGTATGTCATCATTTCTCATTTTATCTCTCCTAGTGTTGTTGCATATCCAACGAAGTATGTGCATTTCTATTACACTTATGTTTGTGAATGACGTTTTTTTATAGTCTAGCATTCCGTGCCATATAGTAAAGCTACCCTAGTAGCAGTCCTATAAAATTCGTCATTCAACCTTAATGAAATGTTTTGCACTCCTCCATTTCAACCAGCCAATTTATATCCTATGGTTAATATCATTATTGATCTTTCTATCATTCTGAATAATAGAATCTAAATAACAACAACTAAGCCTCTTATCTAAAGTACATAGGGTAGGTTACATGAACTAAAAGAGAATCACACTGGATTGATCACATTAATAATCCTTCTCCATTCATTCCTATCAAGTAATATCTCCCCATTTAAACTTCTAGAATCCATATATTTTCGTATCACCTTCATCCATATTTTTCTACGATCTTTCCGTCTCTCATTTAACTTGTCCCACATTGATAAGCTTCCCTTATCGAACTGGTGCATTTGTAGGTCTACGTTGCACATGACTAAACTATTGTAAGAAATTTTCTCGAATCCTCTCACTGATAGGGGCTATGCCTAACTTAGCACATATGTCATCATTTCTCATTTTATCTCTCCTAGTGTTGTTGCATATCCAACGAAGTATGTGCATTTCTATTACACTTATGTTTGTGAATGACGTTTTTTTATAGTCTAGCATTCCGTGCCATATAATAAAGCTACCCTAGTAGCAGTCCTATAAAATTCGTCATTCAACCTTAATGAAATGTTTTGCACTCCTCCATTTCAACCAGCCAATTTATATCCTATGGTTAATATCATTATTGATCTTTCTATCATTCTGAATAATAGAATCTAAATACCTAAACTGACTACTCATTTTTATCACTTACCCGTCTAGTGTTATAGCAATATAATCTAGGGTCCGTTGTTTATTAAATTTACACTCTTTATACTCTGTTTTAGACCTACTCAATCTAAAACCTCTATATTTTATATGTGCCTCCATAACTCTAACTTGGCATTCACTTCTGCTATTGTCTTATCAACTAAGATAATATTATTAGCAAATAGCATACGCCAAGATATTTCATCCTGAAGAGCTCTTGTAAGCTCATATATCACTATAGAAAATAAGAACGGTCTCAATGCAGATCTTGGATTGTGAACTATAATATGTAGAAATGGTATAAAATCACCATAAATCACTATAAAATTATGTATTCTAGTCAAAGAATAAATTTTAACACTCTCACAAAAAATTTGCATTAATTTCTTGACATTTTAAGCTCAAACAAAAGATTTTTCACAATTGCACTAGTATATGTTCGTTGCATGAGCTATGCAATATATTGAGTAGAAATTATATTAAAATCACTATGGATCAATATAAAATTTTATATTCTTCTTTATTGACACTCTCATAAACATTTCACATTAATTGCTTGAGATTTTGATCTCAAACTAAAAATTTTTCTCGACTACACTGGTAGTAGTCCAGTGCATGAGCTGTGCAATATATCAAGTAAAAATTGTATCAAAGCATTATGGGTCACTATAAAATTTTGTATTATATTTTAGAAATAGGTTTTGAATTTATTTTAAGAATTTCATATTAATTAGTTGACATTTTTGCCTCTGACTAAATATTTTTTGCAGCGGCAAAAGTATAAGTCTGGTATTGAGTTATATACTATATTGAGTAGATATTGTACCAAATCTTTATGGACCATTATAAAATTTTGAATGCTCTTTTAGAAATATGTTTTGATAATATCGTAAATATTTTACATTAATTACTTGATATTTTGGCCTCAAACATTAATTTATCTCAGCTATACTAGTATAAGTTCGGTGTGCGAGTTGTATACTATATTGATAGAAATTGTATCAAACCTTCATGGATAACTATTAAATTTTGTATTCTATCTTACGAGTATTTATTGACACTTTCATATAATTTCATATTAATTGATAAAGATTTTGGCTTCAAACTAAAGATTTTTTTCAACTGTACCAGTATTAGTACGGTTCATAAGCTGCACATTATAATGAGTTTAAACTGCATAAGATTTTGTATTATATTTTAAGATATATTTTTATACTCTCATAATAATTTAAAATTAATTGTTGACATTTTTATTTCAAACTAGTGATTATTTTGGCTGCATCTGTATAAGTATGGTACGTAAGTTGTGTAGTATATTGAGTAAAAATATATAAGGTCACCACACATCACTACAAAATTTTATATTCTATTTTAGGAGTATATTTTGACACTCTTATAAATATTTCACATTAATTTCTTGATATTTTGATCTCAAGCAAAAGACTTTTTTCTGCTGCACCAATATAAGTCTGTTGTGTGAATTATATACTATATTGAGTAAAAATTATATCAAACTATTATCGATCAATTTATAATTTTATATTATGTTTTAGTAGCATGTTCTATAGCTCTTATAAAAATTTTATATTAATTGTTTTAGATTTCAAACTCAAACTAAAAATCATTCTCAGTTATACTGGTATCCGTCTGATGCATTAGTTATATAATATATTAGATATAAATTGTATCAAATCATTATTGGTCACTATAAAAATTATATTCTATTTTAAAAGTATGTTTTATCACTCTCATAATAATTTCACATTAATTTCATGATTATTTTACCTCACACTGAAGTTTTTTATCAACTGTATTGGTATGAGTCTAGTGCATGAATTGTATACTATGTTAAGTAGATGTTATATCAAATCACAATGGATCACTACAAAATTTTGTATTTTATTTTAATAGTATATTTTGACACTCACATACAAATTTCAAATTAATTGGTTGCACTAGCATTTTTCTTTGATTTGATGACTGTATTTGACTTTGCTTCTATGAAGCTTCATGTTCTTGTAGCTTATCCTCTTTTATTCAAACCAAAGTGCACGATAAATTACATAAAATCCTAATTTACAGGGATACGGCTAATATATAGGTCTCGGAATACAAAATCCAAATCTAATTACAACTGAACAGCTAAAAGTTATAGCAAAGCTCAAGTAAAAATTTTAACCGTCTTAGGCTCTACATTGCCGCCAAATGGCAGCTATTGTCGCCAATTGGTAGCAATAGCAAAATAGTAAAATTATAGACTTTGATTTCTTCTTCATGAAACACTTGCATTTTTCCTTTGATTGGCATTGCTGTATTTGACTTTGCTTCTAAAGTTTTGTGTTTTTGTAGCTTTATTCTCTTTTATTCAATCAAAAGTTTACGATAAATTACCTGAAACCATAATTTACAAAGATACGGCTTATATATAGGTCTTGAAATACTAAACTCTAATCTGATTATAAATGAATAGCTTAAACCCTAGAACGGAGCCCATGTAAAAATTTTAACACTTTCAAACTCTATCTTGCCACCAAATGGCGGCTATTGGTGACAATTGGTAGCAAAACAGTAAAATTATGGCCTATGATTTCTCTGATCCCTAGTTTTTTTTCTTTGATCTGCATAACTATATTTGACTTTTTTCTCTGAAGCTTCATGTTCCTGTAGCTTTATCCTCTTCTATCCAATCAAAAGTGTATGATAAATTACGTGAAACACTAATTTATAAGGATACAACAAATATATAGGCCTTAGAATTACAAACCCTAATCTGATAGCAACTAAATAGCTAAAAAAGTTACAACAAAACTCCTATAAAATTTTTAACAATTTCAGGCTCTACATTGCTGCCAAATGGCGGTTATTGTCGATAACTGGTAGCAAAATTGTAAAGTTATAGCCTCTGATTTCTTCTTCATGAAGCACTGGATTTTTCCATTGATCTACATGACCGTTTTTTACTCTGCTTCTCTAAAGTTTTGTGTTCTTGTAACTTTATCCTCTTTTATTCAATCAACAGTGTACGATAAATTACGTGAAACTAAACCCAAATCTAGTATAACTGAATAGGTAAAATGCTACAACAAAATCCTGTAAAAATTTCAACACTTTCGAGCTCAAACTTGCAGCCAAATGGCAGCTATTGCTACCTATTGGCAGTAAAGCAGTAAAATTATAACCTCTGATTTATCCTTCATTAAGCACTGGCATATTTTCTTTCATATGCATGACTGTATTTAACTTTGCTTCTCTAAATCTTCATGTTCATATAGCTTTATCTTCTTTTATTGAATCAAAAGTGTACGATAAATTACATGAAATCCTAATTTATAAGAATACAGCTAATATATAGGTCTCAAAATGCCAAATTATAATATGATTATAACTTAGTAGCTAAACATTACAATGAATTCTTGGTAAAAATTTCACCACTTTCTAGCTATAACTTGACGCTAAATTGCGGCTATTGCCGCCAATTATGGCAAAACAATAAAATTGTGGCCTATGATTTCTTCTTCAAGAATTCTAGCATTTTTTTCTTTGATCTGCATGACTGTAGACCTTATTTCTCTGAAACTTTGTGTTCTTATAGCTTTATCCTCTTCTATACAATCAAAAGTGCACGATAAATTACATAAAATCCTAATTTATGAGGATATGGATAATATATAGGCCTCGACATACCAAACCATAATCTGATTACAATTAAATATCTAAAGTGTTACAACAGAGCCCCTGTAAAAATTTCAAGTGTTTAAGGCTATATATTGCAGCAAAATGGTAGTTATTGCCACCAGCAAAACAATAAAATTATGGCCTTTGATTTCTCTTCATGAAGCACTAGCATTTTTCTTTAATCTACATGATTTTATTTAACTTTGCTTTTCTAAAGCTTTGTGTTCTTGTATCTTTATTCTCTTTTACTGAATTAAATGTGTACGATAAATTACATGAAACCATAATTTATAAGGAAACGACTATTATATTGGTCAGAATACCAAACTCTAATATGATTATAATTGAATAGCTAAAAGGTTATAATAAACCTCTTGTAAAATTTTAACACTTTCGAGCTCTACCTTGCCGCCAAATAACGACTATTGGCTAATTGACAGCAAAATAGTAAAATTATGGCCTCTGATTTCTTTTGTGAATCACTTGCATTTTTTTTTGATCTACATGACAGTATTTAACTTTGTTTCTTTCAAACTTCGTGTTCTTGTAGCTTTATCATCTTTTATTCAATCAAAAGTGCATGATAAATTGTATGAAACCCTAATTTATATGGATAAGGCTAATTCATAGATCTCAGAATACCAAACCCTACTCTGATTACAATTGAATAGCTAAAAAATTAAAATAAAGCCCCTGTAAAAAATTCAACACTTTCGTACAATTGAAATAAAGTCCTATAAAAAAATTCAACACTTTATCATGCAGTTTTGATTGAATTAATGAGGATATTGGTACAAGATCACGAAGTTTCAGAGAAATAAAGTCATAAAATGTCATGCAGATCAAAGAAATAGTGTCAGTGCTTCATGAAGAAGAAATCAGAGGCTATAATTTTACTGTTCTGCTGCTAATTGGTGGCAATAGCTACAATTTGGAAGTAATGTAGATCCTAAAACTCTTAAAATTTTTACATCCTCTTCATTGTAACTTTTTAGGATTCAGTTGTAATCAGATTAGGATTTGGTATACTAAGAACTATATATTAGGCATATCCTTGTAAATTAGGATTTCATGTAATTTATCATGCACTTTAGATTGAATAAAAGAAGATAAAATTATAAGAGCATGAAGCTCCAGAGAGGCAAACTCAAATATAATCATGCAAATCAAAGTTAAAATTCTAGAGATTCATGAAGAAGAAATCAGATGGCATAATTTTACTGTTTTTCCGCTAATTGGCAGTAATAACCGCAATTTGGTGGCAAGGTAGAGCTCAAAACTGTTAAAACTTTTATGGGGGCTTCATTATAACTTTTTAGGCATTCAGTTATAATCAAATTAGGGTTTGGTGCTCTGAGCCCTATATATTAGCTGTATCGTTATAAATTAGGATTTCACGTAATTAATCATTCACTTTTGATTGAATATAAGTAGATAAAGCTACATGAACATGAAGCTTTAGAGAAGCGAAGTCAAATACTGTCATACAGTTAAAGAAAAAATGCTAGAGTTTCATGAAGAAGAAATTAGAGGCCATAACTTTACTGTTTCACTGCCAATTGGCACAATATCCGTCATTTCATGGCAAGATAGAGCTCGAGAATGTGAAAATTTTACAGTAGTTATTCAGGAACAAGGTAGAACTCCAATGGATTTGGTATTTTGATGCCTATATACTTGCCATATCCTAGTAAATTAGAGTTTCATATAATTAATCGTACACTTTTGATTAAATAAAAAAGTAAAAAGTTACAAGAACACAAAGTTTTAGAGAAACAGTGTCAAATAAAATCATGTAGATCAAAGAAAAAGTGCCAGTACTTCATGAAGAAGAAATCAGAGGCCATAATTTTACTGTTTTGTTGCCAATTGGCAGCGATACAGTAAAATAATGTAAAGTCTAAAACTGTTAAAATTTTTACAGAAGCCTTGTTATAACTTTTAGCTATTTAGTTGTAATCAGACTCGGGTTTGGTATTCCAAGGCCTATATATTAACTGTATCGTTATAAATTAGGGTTTCATATAATTTATCATACACTTTTGAATGAGTAAAAAGGAATAAAACTATAAGAACACAAAGTTTTAGAGAAGCAAAATAAAATACAGTCATGCAAATCGATGAAAAAGTGTTAGTGCTCCATGAAGAAGAAATCAGAGGCCATAATTTTACTGTTTTGCGGTCAATTGGTGGCAATAGCCACCATTTTGCGGCAATGTTGAGCCTAAAATTATTGAAACTTTTACAGGAGCTTCGTGGTAAATTTTTAGTTATTCAGTTATAATCATATTAGAGTTTGATATTCCAAGACCTATATATTAGCAGTATTCTCAAAAATTATGGTTTCATGTAATTTATCGTACTTTGGATGAAATAAAAAAGGATAAAACTATAAAACACGAAGTTTCAAAGAAAAAAAGTCAAATACAATTATGCAGATCAAAGAAAAAATTTTAGAGATTTATGAAGAAATCAGAGACCATAATTTTACTGTTTCCCACCAATTGGTGGCAAGGTAGAGTTCGAAAGTGTTAGAATTTTTATGAGGGCTTCGTTGTAACCTTTTAGCTATTCATTTATAATTAGGTTAAGGTTTGGTATTCTGAGACCTGTATATTAGTTGTATCCTTATAAATTAAGATTTTATGTAATTTATCACACAATTTTGATTGAATAAAAGAGTATAAAACTACAAGAATGTGAAACTTCCTAGAAGCAAAGTCAAAAATAGTAATGTAGATAAAAGAAAAAATGTCAGTGGTTCATGAAGAAGAATTAGAGCCCACAATTTTAATGTTTATCGCTAATTGAAGGCAATAGTTGCCATTTGGCTGCACGGTGGAGCTTGAAAGTGGTTAATTTTTTAGAGGGGTTAGTTAGATTAGCTTGGTCTTCTGAGGCCTATATATTAGCCATATCTTTGAAAATTAGATTTTTATGTAATTTATCGTATAATTTTGATTGAACAAAAGAGGAAAAAGCTTCAAGAACACAAAGTTTTAGAGAAACAAAGTTAAGTACAGTCATGCCGATCAAACAAAAAATACAAGTGTTTCATGAAGAAGAAATCAGAGACCATAATTTCATTATTTTATCGCCAATTGGCGGTAATAACTGCCATTTAGCAGTAAGGTAAAGCTCAAAAGTGTTACAATTTTACAGAGGCTTCATTGTGACTTTTTAGCAATTTAGTTATAATCATATTAGGGTTCGGTATTCTGAGGCCTATATATTAGTTTTATCCTTGTAAATTAGGGTTTCATTAATTTATCGTGCACTTATGTTAGAATAAAAGAGGATAAAACTACAAGAATATGAATCTTTACAGAAACAAAGACAAATATAGTAATGCAGATCAAACAAAAAAATGCTAGTGGTTCAAGAAGATGAAATCAGAGACCATAATTTTACCGTTTTGGCACCAAATGGCTGCAATATCCGCCATTTCGTGCCAAGGTAAATCTCAAAAGTTGTTAAATTTTTATAGGGGCTAATCAGATTAGAATTTGGTATTCTGATACCTATATATTAACCATATCCTTTTAAATTAGAGTTTCATGTAATTTATTGTGCACTTTTGATTGAATAAAAGTAGATAAAGCTACAAGAATATAAAGCTCCAGTGTAACAAAGTTAAATATAGTGATGCAGATCAAAGAAAAATTATTAGAGCTTCATAAAGAAGAAATCAGATGCCATAATTTTACTGTTTTGCTGCCAATTGGTAGTAGTATCTGTCATTTGGCAGCAAGATAGAGCTCAAAAGTGTGAAAATTTTAACATGGGCTTCTTTGTAACTTTTTTAGCTTTTCAGTTCTAATCAGATTAGAGTTTGGTTTTTTCAGGCTTATATATTAACTGTATCCTTGCCAATTAGGGTTTTATGTAATTTATCGTACACTTTTGATTAAATAAAAGGGGATAAAGCTTTGAGAACCCAAAGCTTCAAAGAACAAAGTCAATAAAGTCCTTGATGAAGAAGAAATCTGAGGCTATAATTTTACTATTTTGCTGCCAATTGCTAGCAATATTTGTCATTTGGCGGCAAGATAGAACTTGAACAAGTGGAAATATTTACAGGAGTTTTGTTGTAACTTTTTAGCTATTACGTTATAATCAGATTACGGTTTGGTATTTGGAGACCTATATATTAGTCGTATCTTTGCAAATTAGTGTTTCATATAATTTATCATATGCTTTTGATTGAATAAAAGAGGATAAATTTATAAAAACACGAAGCTTCAAAAAAGCAAAGTCTAATACAGTCATGCAAATCAAAGAAAAAAAACTAGTGCTTCATGAAGAAAAAATTAGAGACCATAATTTCAATGTCTCGCCGCCAATTAGCAGCAATGTCCATCATTTAGAGGCAAGATAGAGCACAAAAGTGTGGAAACTTTTTCAGGGACTTCATTGTAACCCTTTAGATATTCAGTTATAATCAGATTAGGGTTTCAATTTTCGAGACCTCTATATTAACAGTATCCTTGTAAATTAGAGTTTCATGTAATTTATCATACAATTTTGATTAAATAAAAGAAGATAAAACTACAAGAACACAAACCTTTAGGGAAGCAATGTCAATAAGTCATGTAGATCAAAGAAAAAGTGCCAGTGCTTCAAGAAAAAGAAATTAGAGGAGATTTTTTGTCATGTAGTCATTATTTGGCAGCGATGTAGAGCCTAAAATTGTTGAAATTTTTAAAGGAGATTTTTTGTAATTTTTTTAGCTATTAAGTTGTAATTAGATTAGGATTTGGCATTCCGAGACTTATATATTAGACGTATGTTTGTAAATTAGGGTTTCATGCAATTTATCGTACACTTTTGATTGAATAAAAGAGGATAAAACTACAAGAACACGAAGTTTTAGAAAAGCAAAGGTAAATACAGTCATGTAGATCAAATTAAAAATTGTAGCGCTTCATGAAGAAAAAATCGAAGGCCATAATTTCAATGTTTTGCCACCAATTAGCGGCATAACTGCAATTTGATGGCAAGGTAGCGCTCAAAAATATTGAAATTTTACAGTGGCTTCGTTGTATCTTTTTAATTATTTAGTTATTATAATCTGATTATTTTGAGGCCTATATATTAGTCGTATCCTTATAAATTAGGGTTTCGTGTAATATATAGTACACTTTTGTTTGAATAAAAGAGGATAAAACTACAAGAATACGAAGCTTCATAGAAGCAAAGTCAAATACAATAATGCAGATATACGAAGAAATGTCGGTGGTTCATGAAAAAAAAAATTAGATGCCATAATTTTATTGTATTGCAGCAATTGGCAGCAAGCTGGAGCTCTAAAGTGGTGAAACTTTTGCAAGGGCTAATCAGATTAGGGTTTATTATTCCGAAGACTATATATTAGCCGTAAACAAGTAGGATTTCATGTAATTTATCGTGCACTTTTGTTTGAATAAAAGTTGTTAAAGCTACAAGAACACGAAGCATTAAAGAAGAAAAGTCAAATCAGTTATGCCAATAAAAGAAAAAAGGCTAGAGCTTCATGAAGAATAAATCAGAGGCATAATTTTACAGTTTCGCAGCCAATTGGCAGCAATATCTGCCATTTGGCGACAAGATAGAGCTCGAAAGTGTGGAAATGTTTAGAGGGACTTCGTTGTAACTCTTTATCTATTCAGTTATAATCAGATTAGAGTTTGGTTTTATGATGCCTATATATTAATCGTATCAATGTAAATTAGGGTTTTATGTAATTTATAGTACAACATTGATTGAATAAAAAATGAAAAAACTATAAGACATAAAGTTTCAGAGAAGCAAAGTCACTAAAGTCATGCAGATCAAAGTAAAAGTGGCAGCGCATCATGAAGAAGAAATTAGAGGTCATAATTTAAGAATTTTGCTGGCAATTGGAGGCAACAGCCACCATTTGCTGGCAATTTAGAGCCTAAAACTATTAAAATTTTTATAGAAACTTTGTTGTATCTTTTAAGCTAATAATTTGTAATCAGGTTAGGGTTTGGCATTTCGAGACCTATATATTAGCCATATCTTTGTAAATTAGGGTTTCATATAATTTATCGTAAGTTTTTGATTGAATAAAAGAGGATAAACCTATAAGAACACAAAGTTTTAGAGAAGCAAAGTAAAATATAGTCATGCAGATTAAATAAAAAATAGTAGTGCTTCATGAAGGAGAAATCAGAGGCTATAATTTCACTGTTTTGCGCCAATTGGCAACAATAATTGCCATATGGCGGCAAGGCAGAGCTCGAAAGTATTGAAATTTTGACAATGACATCATTGTAACTTTTTAATTATTCAGGTGTAATCAAATTATGGTTTAGTATTTCGAGACCTATATATTGGTTGTATCCTTATAAATTACGGTTTCATGTAATTTATCGCACACTTTTGATTAAATAAAAGAGGATAAAACTAAAAGAACACTAAGCTTCATAGAAGCGAAGTCAAATACAATAATGTTGATCAAAGAAGAAATGCCAGTGGTTCATGAAAAAGAAATCAGAGGCAATAATTTTACTATATTGCGGCCAATTGGCGGTAAGGTAGAGTTTGACAGTGATGAAACTTTTACAAGGGCTAATCAGACTAGGATTTGGTATTCCAAGAACTATATATTAGCCATATCCTTGTAAATTAGGATTTCAGATAATTTATTGTACAGTTTTGATTAAATAAAAGTGGATAAAGTAACAAGAACATGAACCTTTAGAGAAGCAAAATCCAATGCAGTCATGTGGATTAAAATAAAAGGCAGAGCTTCATAAAGAAGAAATCAGAGTACAAAATTTTACTATTTCGCAGCCATTATCCGCCATTTGGCGACAAGATTAAGCTGGAAAGTGTCAAAATTTTATAGGGGCTTTGTTGTAACTTTTTTGCTATTCAGTTCTAATTTGATTAAAGTTTGATTTTTTGAGGCTATATATTTATCGTATCCTTATAAACTATGGTTTCATATAATTTATCGTACACTTTTAATTGAATAAAAAAGAATAAAGCTACAAGAACCCAAAGCGTCAAAGAAACAATGTCTACAAAGTATTGCAGATGAAAGAAAAAGTGCCAGTGCATCATGAAATAGAAATCAGAGGCCCTAATTTCATAGTTTTGCGGTCAATTGATGGCAATAGTCACCATTTTGCGGCAAGGTAGAGCTTGCAATAGTCACCATTTTTTATAGAGACTTCGTTGTAACTTTTTAGCTATTAAGTTGCAATCATATTAGGGTTTGGTATTACGAGACCTATATATTACCTATATCTTTGTAAATTAGGATTTCATGTAATTTATCGTATGCTTTTGATTGAATAAAAGAGGATAAACCTATAAAAACACGAAGTTTCAGAGAAGCAAAGTAAAATACAGTCATGCAGATTAAAGAAAAAATAGTACTGCATCATGCAGGAGAAATCAGAGGGTATAATTTCACTGTTTTGTGCCAATTGGCACAATAATTGCCATATGGTGGCAAGGCAGAGCTCGCAAGTGTTGAAATTTTTACAATGATTTCATTGTAACTTTTTAGTTATTCAGGTGTAATCAAATTATGGTTTGGTATTTTGAGGCCTATATATTAGCCGTATTCTTATAAATTATGATTTTATGTAATTTATCGCACACTTTTGATTAAATAAAAGAGGATAAAACTAAAGGAACACTAAGCTTCATCGAAACGAAATCAAATACAATAATGATGATCAAAGAAGAAATGCTAGTGGTTCATGAAAAAGAAATCAGAGGCCATAATTTTATTATATTGTGGCCAATTGGAGGTAAGGTAGAGTTTGAAAGTGGTGAAACTTTTACAAGGGTTAATCGGAATAGGATTTGGTATTCCGAGAACTATATATTAGCCATATCCTTGTAAATTAGGATTTCAGGTAATTTATCGTACAATTTTGATTAAATAAAAGTGGATAAAGTTACAAGAACATAAACCTTTAGAGAAGCAAAATCCAATGCAGTCATGTGGATTAAAAAAAAAAGGCAGAGCTTCATAAAGAAGAAATCAGAGTACAAAATTGTACTATTTCGTAGCCATTATCTGCCATTTGGCGACAAGATTAAGCTCGAAAGTGTCAAAATTTTATAGGGGCTTTGTTGTAATTTTTTAGCTATTCAATTCTAATTAGATTAGAGTTTGATTTTTCTAGGCTATATATTAATCGTATCCTTATAAACTATGGTTCCATGTAATTTATCGTACACTTTTAATTGAATAAAAAAAATAAAGCTACAAGAACCCAAAGCGTCAAAGAAACAAAGTCTACAAAGTCATGCAAATGAAAGAAAAAGTGCCAGTGCATCATGAAATAGAAATCAGAGGCCCTAATTTCATAGTTTTGCGGTCAATTGATGGCAATAGTCACCATTTTGCGGCAAGGTAGAGCTTGAAAGAGTTGAATTTTTTACAGAGACTTCGTTATAACTTTTTAGCTATTAAGTTGTAATCATATTAGGGTTTGGTATTCCGAGGCCTATATATTAGCCATTTCTTTTAAAATAGGGTTTCATATAATTTATCATACGCTTTTGATTAAATAAAAAAGGATAAAGCTACATGAATATGAAGTTTCAGAGAAGCAAAGTCAAATACAGTGATGCAGATCAAAGAAAATAAACTAGTGCTTCATGAAGAAGAAATAAGAGTCCATAATTTTATTATTTTGCCGCCATTCGGTGGCAATAACCACCGTTTGGCAGCAATAACCACCATTTGGCGGTTAAAATTTTTATAGGGGCTTCATTGTAACTTTTTAACTATTCAGTTATATTCTGATTAGGGTTTGGTATTCCGAGAGCTATATATTAGTCGTATCCTTGTTAATTAAGGTTTTATGTAATTTATCGTACACTTTTAATGGAATATAAGAGGATAAAACTATAAGAAAATGATGCTTCACAGAAGCAAAGTAAAACACATTAATGCAAATAAAAAAATGTCAGTGGTTCATGAAGAAGAAATCAAAGGTCATAATTTTGCAGTTTTGCCACCAATTGGCAGCAATAGTCGCCATTTGGCAGTAAGGTATATGAAGTGGTTAAATTTTTACATGGGCTAATTAGATTAGGATTTAGTATTCCGATGCCTATATATTGGCTGTATTCTAGTAAATTAGGATTTCATTTAATTTATCATACACTTTTGATTGAATAAATATGGATAAACTACAAGAACACGAAGTTTTAGAGAAGTAAAGTCAAATACAGTCATGCAGTTCAAAGAACAAAGGCAGAGTTTCATGAAGAAGAAATCAGAAGCCTTAATTTTACTATTTCACCGCTAATTGGCAGCAATATCCATCATTTGGCGGCAAGATAGAATTCGAAAGTGTGAAATTTTTAACAGGGCCTTCATTCTAAATTTTTAGCTTTAAGGTCTAATCTGATTAGAGTTTTGTTTTCTGAGACCCATTATTAATCGTATCCTCGCAAACTAGTGCTTCATGTAATTTATCACACACTTTTGCTTGAGTAAAGAGGATAAAGGTACAAGAACACAAATTGCCAGAGAAGCAAAGTCAGTAAAATCATGCAGATTGAAGAAAAAGTGCAAGTGATTCATGAAGAAGAAATCAGAGGCTGTAATTTTATGGTTTTGCTGCCTATCGGTAGCAATGTAGAGCTAAAACTGGTAAAATTTTAGAAGCTTCATTATAAATTTTTAACTATTAAGTTATAATCAGATTAGGATTTGGTATTCCGAGTCCTATATATTAGTCGTATCTTTATAAATTAGGGTTTCATGCAATTTATCATACGCTTTTGGCTGAATAAAAAAGGATAAAGCTACAAGAACACAAGCTTCAGAGAAGAAAAGTCAAATACAGTCATGCAAATCAAAGAAAAAAATGCCTGAATTTCATGAAGAAGAAATAAGAGGCCATAATTTTATTGTTTTTCCACCAATTGGAGACAATAGGCGCAATTTGGCAGCAAGATAGAGCTTGAAAGTGTAGAAAATTTTACAGGGACTTCGTTACAACTCTTTTGCTATTCATTTCTAATCAGATTAGAGTTTGGTTTTTCCGAGGCTTGTGATAAGTACCATATATTGCATATTTATAGCCTCTATATTATCTATTTTTGTTTATAAATAATGCTACTCGGGTATTTTAAATATATTTTTCAGCTAAACCTATTCCTACAAAGAGATGACATAAACTCAGAGCTGATTTGGATACCAAGTCTAAGAAAGAGTTAAACATAAGCAAAACTACATGATCATAAAGCTGTAGAGATCCAAACTTCAATACAGTTATTCATATCAAAACAAGAGGACCAAAATTTCATGCAAAAGAAAAATGGGGCCAGGACTTCACAACTTTACCACTATTTGGCATCAATTGCCACCAATTAGCAGCCCAATAGGGCCCACTTATCATGAGATTTTTACGGGGTCTTCGACGTAATTTTATAGTTACTCATTTGTACTCAGATTAGGATTTGGTTCTCCGAAACCTTTATATTGGCCATATCCTTATAATCTAGGGTTTGGATGATGTAATTTTATACTCGTAATTATAAATAAAATTAGGGTTTTTCCGAATGGGTGATGGTTGCCATACCAAACTCGAAAGGTATCTTTTGCTAATCATCATTGTTCTTAGGTAATTTCTTTTATTTGAATTTTAGTTTAATATAATCTTTCTAGTAGATTTTTTTGCTTCCATGAATAAAATTATGATTTTGATAATTAGAACTGTGAGTAGCTAAGATAGTTTAGCTCTCGGATGTAGATGAAACTAGGAATTAACCATGTAAATTGCTCTTTATTATTTTACTCCTAAAGTAAAAATTAAAAAAAAAAGGATATGATTTTTTCATGAAAAGATTAAAATATAAGAACTCAGAAACTAATACTTTGATATGTTATACTTGAGTTAAATTTCTTGATAGTCTATACTTAGTTAGATTTGGGGTTATTGGTTTTCATCTTCTTCATCGAATTATCTAATAATTTAGTTTATTTTTATGCAAAGCAGTTTCTTTAATGAGTTATACTTGCACATCGCTTAATATTTCATACTTAGAATACTTTAAATAGACTAAAAGATCAATTTTTATGACAGAAAGAAGATACAAGAAGTAATATATGGTTGAGAACTAGTGAAATCTATATCCTAGACTAATTAGAATAACTCAAATTCAATTTAGAATGTTTTGTTAGTCTGATAAAATGATAAGATTAGTGAGAATGCAAAAACACCTTAGATCTTTGTGGGAATAACATGTTTGCGCTACAACCGACATTATGCGTTTATAGTAGATTTTTCACATCAAATTTTTGGCGTCGTTGCCAGGGATTGACGTTATTTTCTTTTTTCTTATGTTTTACAGGTTAACGGTATGTGTTGAGTGTGCAGAGACTAGAAAGTGCAAATACAGGAAGGAACAAAGGATCAAAAGATTTTCAGAGTTGCGTAGCAGAAACCAGATAGAAAATTTCTCTTGTTCTGCCGCTAATTGGCAGCAAAAAGCGCCAAATAGCAGTAGCCTAGGTGAATCCTGACCCTAGTTTCTTTCTAGTTTTGTATTTTAGTTCTCTGATTTTGTAAAATAATTTTAAAAAATTAAACATAGTAGAAACAGTAGGAATCACATCTTTTCTTTGATCATATCTCTTCCACCATTTTATCTTCACCACACCTCACTTCTTACATTAGTTTAGAAAACTCACGCATCCACTCACGGTCGCTAGTTTATACCACATTGGAACCGTAATCAATTTGGTCGACTAGTGAGATCAGATTTGTTTATGGGACCCAAGATGGACCAACCGATCCTGATCCTCAAGGATCGATATTACACATTGCGCACATCACTGCCGTCAAGCATCAAACTCTCACACGTAGCAGATAATCACTATGAAGTAAAATTGCAGTCATCAGCATGCTCTCTAAATTTACTCGTTCTGATTTTGAAGATACATATCTCTTTATCAGTGAATTTCAGAAAGTGTGTGTGATGATTAAACTGCAAAACTTATCGGAGGACGCAATTAAGCTCCGCTTCATTCCATTTGCTCTCAAAGATAATACTAAGAAGTGGTTGCACAGTTGCTTACTGATTCAATCACTACTTGGGATGAATTCATCATGGTGTTTCTTAAGAAGTATTATCCTACGCACAAGATGGTAAAAATTCAAAATCAAATTAATCAATTCTATCAAGTGCCAAGAGAACCCTCCTAGAAATACTTAGAACGGTTCAAAGATTTTTTGGCTCAGTGCCCCACCATGAGATAGAAAAGTGGCGGTTGTGTCAAACTATGTACGAAGGACTCGATTACACATCCAAAACTCTTCTTGACTCCATGTGTCAGGGGGAGTTTATCATAAAGAATGACGATGAAGCTTAGGACTTCCTTGAGGACCTATCATGGAAAATCATGCAGTGGGAGAGTCCTGCGGAGAAACCCAACGCATCAACTTCGACACAAAAAGGTGGGATCCATAGCATCGACAACTCGATTGCTGGTGAAGCTAAGATTGCAACCCTTATGTAGAAAATTGAGGTATTGGAGACTCCTAGTGCTCCACCACTGGGTCAAGTCAATCAAATACAAGGTCCCATATGTTTTAATTGTAAAACTCCAAATCTCGTTATGGAGGAGTGTCCACTGTTAGTGAATCCCATGAGTTTAACACTTGAGCAAGTAAACGCCTTATATCCAAGACCCATGAATATTCCATTTGCTCCTACATACAATCCTAGCTAGAGAAACCATTCAAATCACTCATGGGATTAGGGGCAATATTAGGGAGCCCCCAACCCTAATATGCAGCGTCCAACCAATGGTCAGTTCTCAAGACCAAATGTGGGTACTTATCAACACCAAAATGCTTCAAATTAAGGAAACAACCAGAATAGACCACCAACACATAATCAATCATATCCACAATAGGGGACTAACAATGATTATGATAGACGGCTAACGACACTTGAAAGGAGTGTGGAGAACCTTTTCAAGATGACGTCCAATTTAGACACACAAATGAAAAATTTAATGAAAGTGCCTACTGACTATATACAACGGACCAACCAACAACTTCTTGCTAGTTCTCAGTCAATCATGAATATAGATCAGCAGGTTGGACAGTTAGCTGTACAATTGAGTGAGCAGGGGCCAAGTACCTTTCCGAGCCAACCAATAATAAACCCCAACTCTAACTCAACTCAGTCTGTTTAATCCTATGTTCACCAATGCAATGCCATTCATACGCTAAAATCTGGCAAGAAAGTGGACAATAATGTAGCCATACCTCCTGATCTCACTCCTACTATTTCGCAGGTTACACCATCTTTTCCATCTTGTTCTCCACATCTACCTCCATCACCTCTATTGCCATCACATGCTCATTTGAAAGAACCTATTCCTAAGCCAAAAGTACCATATCCTAATCGGCTTAGGAAGCCTTCACCGCAAGTAGAGAAGATTCTTGAAATATTTCAGCAGGTGAAGGTTAATATTCCACTCCATGATATTATACAATAGGTTTCTACTTATGCCAAGTTTCTTAAGGATTTGTGTACTAAGAAACGAGTAAGAAACATTCCTGAGAAAGTTTTTCTTGTTGTAAATATATTGCAAATCCTATTTAACTACTTGCCTGTTAAATACAAAGATCCAGAATCCCCCACAATCTCATGCACTATTGAAAACACTATATTTGATAGGGTATTACTTGATCTAGGGACAAGTGTCAACTTGCTTCCTTACACTATTTATCAGCAACTGGGGTTAGAAAAACTTCAACTTACCAAGGTCACACTACAATTAGTTGATCGTTTGATCAAGAGACCACTTGATATGGTTGAAGATGTGCTCATTAAAGTCAGTGAGTTCATCTTTCTACTAGACTTCATTGTCTTAGAAATTGAACCGATTTCCAATCTACGGAATTAAATTACCGTTATCTTGGGTAGACCATTCCTTGTAACTTCAAATACATTAATTGATTGCAGAAGTGACCTCATGAAACTATCATTTGGGAATATGACTGTGACATTAATTGAACATATTCAATATAGATGAGCACACAATGAGCTCGCTCATTAAGATAAATATAATTCATAGTTTGCACTCTTATTCTACCTCTAGTGCTAATGATGAACCCTTATTTAAGCAAATTTTTGCAGATGAGCTCATATTATTAGATAAATTGGCATATACTGATTCTATGTATGATGACACTTGTGCATGTATGCCATTCATTTATGAGCAAACTTTTGATGATTTGTTTGCAGAGGAGCTCCATTACTTCGTGAGTTAGAAGGACCATCACCACACTTCACAGTTTTCTCACTTGATCATGTTGTATTCTTCTCACCTCACGATATTTCTACATGAGTGCTTGTTACTAACGATGATTGGCAGGTTTATAACGAATAATTATTTAACCCAATTAGCAACGTTTACATATGGACAAAGCAAAAGAGAGGGCGGCATAAGAAATAGACATGTAATTTCGTGACTTATAAGAGGATGATGAGATACAATAATGCACCCACTTCACATTTAAAATACATACACTATGAAAGTGAGAAGCGATTGAGAGGTCGTAAATGCTTTTTATACGTTAATAGGGTGACAATATTCAGATCGTGACTTTTTACGACTCTCATTATTTGTATAATATTTGTATAATAGTTTTCATATCTATTTTACTATCCTTGGTTCGTGTATGATTGCATACACGAGTTTAGGTGTGAGGGAGTGGGTTAGGGTATTTTCTTCGTATTTTTCTATGTTTTTAATTTTTTTAGAATTTTTATTTTACTTTTAGATTTTTTTTAATTTTTTTATTTTACACTTTGGATAGTTTTAAGGGTAAAAAATGTTTTTTAAAAATATCTTTAAAAAAGTAAAAAAATATATAAAAAGAAAAAAATACCAAAATATTTTGTTTAATAAATCAACATAATTACAAATAAAAGAATAAATTTAGATTTGAAATAAAAGAATAAATTTAGATTTGAAATTTGATGGGAGAGTAGATTGGATAATACACTTAGAATTTTATGAAAAATAAAAATCCAAAAAATAAATACTGCTAATAGTAATTCTAAAGTAAGTATATATCTACTTTTATTTCATAATAGTTTATTAGGTTAAGGAAAAAGATGATAATGATCGAGTAGTTTTCTCTCTCTAAACAAGAAAAAAAAAGAAAATGAAGAATAAGAAAAAGAGATGAGCCTGGTATTTAAGGTAATAATCCTAAAAAAAGAAAAAAAAAAGAGGGTGAGCTTGGTTTTTAAGGCAATAATTCTTTAGACATGAAAGAATATAAGAGTATGATCCGAGTAATCAGAAACTTTGCGCTTGAGCAAGCTTGAATATTCACATGAAAGGTGAAATATTCAGGAAAAAAAAAGTATGATCCGAGTAATCGGGTACTTTGCGCCTAAACAAGCATGAATATTCGTATGAAAGGTGAAATATTCACAAAAAAATTGAAAAAAAGAAAAAAATCTTTAGAGAGAAGAGATGAATCATGAGTTAGAGTTTGAGTCCAAAACTGAAGTAGACTATCACACGTGCACGTAGATACATAAGAGCCAATGAAATATCTATTAGTGGGTATTGAAAGATAGGATTTGATTTTTTGATTAAAATGATAAGTGAATTTGATATGATACTTGACTTGAAAACTGATAATCTTGCATGACTGCATTTGATTTTGCTTCTCTAAATCATCGTGTTCTTATAGATTTAACCACTTTTTTTAATTTAAAGTGTACGATAAATTATATGAAACCTTAATTTATAAGAATACGTATATAATATAGGCCTCGGCATACCAAACCCAAATCTGATTATAACTGAATAGTTAAAAAGTTATAATGAATCTACTGTAAAAATTTCAACACTTTCGAGCACAACTTGCTTCCAAATATCGGCTATTACAGCCAATTGGCAGCAAAATAGTTAAATTATGGCCTCCGACTTCTTCTACATGTATCTCCAGTATTTTTTCTTTGGTCTACATGACTGTATTTGACTTTGCTTCTCTATGCTTCATGTTCTTTTAGTTTTACCCTATTTTATTTAATCAAAAGTGTAAGATAAATTACATGAAACCATGATTTATGGATACGTCTAATATATAAGCCTTGGAATACCAAACCCTCATCTTATTATATTTGAATTGCTAAAAGGTTACAACGAACCTCCTAAAAATTTTTTAACAGTTTTAGACTTTACATTGCCAACAAATAGTGACTATTGATGCCAATTGGCAACAAAACTATAAAATTATGGCCTTTGATTTCATCTTGATGCATCTCTGGCAATTTTTCTTTGATCTACATGATGGTATTTGACTTTACTTAACTGAAGCTTCATGTTCTTGTGGTTTTATCCTCTTTTATTCATTCAAAAGTGTCTGATAATTACATGAAACCCTAAGTTACAAGGATACGGCTAATTTATAAGCCTCGGAATACTAAACCTTAATCTAATTATAAATAAATAGCTAAAAAGTTACATTGAAGCCTTTTTAAAAATTTCAATACTTTCAAGCTCTGTCTTGCTGCCTATTAGCATCAAAACAGTAAAATTATGGCATCTGATTTCCATTTCATGAGGCTCTAATATTTTTTTTGATCAGTGCAATTGTATTTGATTTTGCTTCTCTGAAGCTTAGTGTTACTGCAGCTTTATCCTCTTTTATTCAATCAAAGTGTAGGATAAATTACATAAAATTCTAATTTATATGGATACAGCTAATATATAGTTTTCAAAATACCAAACCCTAATCTTAATACACTTGAATAGTAAAAAGTTGTAACAAAGCCCCTGTAAAAATTTTAACACTTTCAAGCATTATCGTGTCATCACTCAGAAGCAAAACAGTAAAATTATGACCTCTACTTTCTTCTTCATGAATATCTGAAATTTTTTCTTTGATCTGCATGACTGTTTTTGACTTTACTCCTCTGACGCTTCCTTTTCTTATAGTTTTATCATTTTTTATTCAATCAAAAGTGTATGATAGGTTACATAAAATTCGAATTTACAAGGATATAGATAATATATATGACTTGGATTACCAAACCCTAATCTGATAACAACTGAATAGATAAAAAGTTACAATGATACTTCTGTAAAAATTTTAACAGTTTTAGGCTCTACATTGCTGCCAAATTGCAGCTATTGTCGCCAATTAGGGCAAAACAAAATATGGCCTCTAATTTCTTTTTCATGAAGCACTGACATATTTTTTATGATCTGCATAACTTTATTTGACTTTGCTTCTTTAATGCTTCGTGCTCTTATTGCTTTAACCTCTTTTATTCAATCAAAAGTGTACAATATATTACCGAAAACCCTAATTTACACGGATACTGCTAATATATAGGTTTCAGAATACCAAACCCTAATATGATTACAGCTGACTAGCTAAAAGTTACAATGAAGCTCTTGTAAAATTTTTAACAATTTTTGGCTTTACATTGCCACCAAATTGATTGGCGGCAAAACGGTAAAATTGCGGCCTTCAATTTCTCTTAATGAAACTCTGGCACTTTCTCTTTGATCTGCATTACTGTCTTTGACTTTGTTTCTCCGAGGCCTCATGTTCCTATAGCTTTATCGTCTTTTATTCAATCAAAAGTGTACAATAAACTACATGATGCCCAATTACAAAATTACGATTAGTATAAAGGCCGCGGAATACCAAACCCATATCTAATTGTAACTGAATATGTTGTTCACCATAGAAATTGTAAATGAATCTCGATTGAGCTATTTCAAAAAGAGGTTACAATTCCAACGGTTTTCCATTTACAGAAGATGAGGAAAATAAATTTCCTCTTTGTTTAAAGCTAGATTCTAATGTAGCTGTGGAGGATAATCTTGCTCTCTGTTGACACTCCGTTCAACTCTTTCAATTGACAGAAAAATAAAGCTCTGGACTTTTGATCACAAAGGGGTAACTAAAGATGAAGATGATCGATCCCTTCTCTTTCATTCTCTCGCCTTTTATAGGGGTTCTAGGGCAACGTCCTGCCTCATTTGCTTGATCGTTAGCCCCTACTACTCAAGAAGTGCCATCATACTCGTTAGGTAGTTACTCCCACGACCGAGGTAATGCAACTATATTCGTTTGGCAGTTAGCTCCACGATCCGAGGTGGCTACTCCCTTGTTCGGGTCAGGTAACTTTGTTTTAAACCCCTCCCCGGAAACTATGGGTAGTATTGCGAATCTCAATTTTAGATTCGCAAACTTTTTCTGTCATCACTGGATTGTGAACCTCAATCTTTAAGTTTGTGGATCTGCCGAGTTGCGAATCTCCAACCCTAACTTCGCAGTTCTGCTTTGTTTTCCAAAATATTTCGCCGACAAAAACCCCCTCCAAAGTTTTCAAGGATCTCATGATTCTTGAGAAATTTTAGAATACTTTGGATAAAACATTCTGTATTAGAATCTTCATTTTTCATATTTCTTGAGAGTATAATTCTGTATTAGAAATTTCTTCAATTGAGGGCAGTAAGATTCCGTCTCAATATCTCAAACTCCCATTTTGAAAGGAACATGACTCTGTATTAGGGTCGCGGATTTACATTTTGGAAGGAAATTGCAACTCTGTATTAGCGCCACAATTTGGCGCTTTTGAAGGAAAATGCGACTTTGTATTAGTGCCACAATTTTCAACTCTTGAAACATACGATTCTGTGTTAGGATCACGAATTTGCATTTTAGATAAGAAGATAACTCTGTGTTAGAATCGCAAATTGTTACTTTGGAAGGAACACGACTCTGTATGAGGATCGCGACCTTTTCCCTTTTGAGAAGAAAATGACTTTGTGTTAGGGTCGCAAACTGTTATTTCGGAAGGAACGCGACTCTATATTAGGGGCACGAACTTTCAATTTGGAGGGAACACGACTCTGTGTTAGGGTCGCGAACTTTCACTTTTTGATTGCGAAAAACTGGAAGGCTGTTGCTTTCTACGGCGTAGGAATTGAGACGTTCTTTGAGCTGCATTAAATGAAAGGTACTCACGGGATTCGGGCCAGAAATCACGTCTATTCGAAGATCTCGACCGTCAAAATCATCTGCTATATAACCTCGATTTCATGAGAGAGGCCATTCTTATCTCGAGAAATTTGAAATCGATGTTTTTTTTCCTTTAGGGTTCTTAAGACTTCTCATCTTCAACCTTTTTTAGCTTTCGATACACTTCGTGGAGGATTTTCTTAAACTGCAAAAGATGCCGAAGAAAACTTCCTCTTCCAATGCTGTTGCCAGTGGTCATCAAGACCCTCAAATAACCTCCAGTTTGATGGTGGTTCGGCAGGAACCCTTGATCAGAGGTAATAGTAAGAACTTTCGAAAGGCAATCCCTTTCTTAGATTTTTTTTCTTTCTTGTCTTGAATCTGACTATCTCCTTTTGCGGTTGATTATGCTTTGAATCCTTGGCCTAAGGACCATTATTTTGGATACTCGAATGGTTATGACGGGAAGACAGAGTTCAGAGTCAGTCAAGTTTTTCTGCATTGTACAACATCTGATAGCCAAGAGAGGGAAGATAAAATTCTCCATCCTACTCGCTCAACATTGTGAGAACTGATGACCAATGCACCTTTCGAAGGAGATGATCGGTCCTTGCTATACAAACCTGCCTTTTTGTTCGGGGACCATGTTTCGATGCCTGATAGTGGTTTGGAAGATGGAGATTACAAGTGGTTTCGTCAAGTTGAAGGTCACTACTTGTTTCTCCCCAACATGGAGATGTCTTACCCATTCTTGTTTCTCCAATGCCTTTCTGTGCCTAGACAATGGACTGGCACCTAAACAGGCTGTAGGACGACATCTTATTGGGAGGATTTAACTCTCTAGGTGCTTTTCCTTGTTCTACTGGGAAACACTTTTGTGGATTGCTCACAGGGCTTCTTAAACATGACTTCCCTAGAGGCGAAACACCGATAGTCGCACAGACTTTCTTGCACTGATTCGCCAATGCACAAGGGGAGTTTCCTGTTCAGGATTTTCGTCTCCCTGGATGGGTTCACTGCTCTTCAAAAGGAGAGTGGGCAGTCTTGACTGATTTTTTTCAGAAAACTTTCAAAGATCAGCTTTATCATGTGGAGTTGTATTGTTCTATCAGGGCCGTTCAGCACGGTATTCCCACTAACAGATTCCATTTTTTTACTTTACTAGAACTGTACGATCCCGATACTTGTACAATCTTTTGCCCTCACGGCGAATTGGGTTTTGCCCTTCATAAGATGTATGAAATTTCGAGCTTGCCCATGGGAGAAATTCCATATGATGAGTACATCTCTACTGGGGAAGAACTTCATTTGCTAAAGACCCAGGACCCCTTGGTCTATAGTACTTATTGGGAGCTGCTATGCCATTACCATATTTGCCTCCACATGTCCAGCACCCGCAGTTTGAAACCGAAGAAATGGTTGCAATATTTTTTACCCAATTTTTTCAAGAGTAATCATACCGTTAGGACTGTATACCCAGCTGTCCTACTTGCATTTGGTAGGTGACTCAGCTTATTGCCCGCGATGGTGTGCAGCATCCAAAATGGACTGAGGAGATTATCTGATAAATTCTGCAACGTGAAAAAGGAGCAAAGGAAGAAAGGAGTCCCAGTCATTAAGACTCCTAATCCGTGTGAAAAACTTCCTTATACTTATTTGATGGCTTGTCTAGTTCTACATTGCCCCACTTTGATGAGTCCTGCCGACTCACAGATTGATTTGAATGCTCCCAAAGTACAGCATTATGAGAGGTCACAATGGAGAGGGGGCTATATGGCTGCGATCTGCAAGACCCTCCGCCACTTCTCTAGTTTTGAATTATTCAGATGTTTTTTGTACTTTCCGAATGTCAGGTACGGGAAAGAATTTGCAGACATGGCTGGTGCTAATAAATTCACTATTCTATCTCCGGGGTGATTCTCGTGGTTGATAAACATCCGTCCAGGACATTTGGTTTTATATTTGGGAAACCATTGCTATATAGAGCCCTACTATCTAAGCCATTTCGCTCGACAGTTCGGGTATGACCAACTCTATGTTGGTAATCCCAATAGGGAAATAAGCTTTGTTGGGAATGTCTTTGAAGGAGCCCGAGCATGGTTTCACTTCGTCGCAGGTGGCACCCAGGCTAGATTTGATCTTCCACTCAAGACCCCGAACTCAAATATGAACATCAGTTTCTATAAGTGGTTCGCGGATGCTAATTTCGCTCCCCAGAATTTCAATATAAACCATACATGTCTGAGAGAGATCAGTGCTTGGTACGCCCAGAAAAGAAGGCGGGCAGTACGAAAGTCGCGGGGATGGAGGATTTCGGAGCAGAAAGTGCCTCTGATTAGTCGAAAATAGCAACCCAATAAGGGGAGGAGGATAACAATGCACTGGCTTTATCGACTCAGTCTGCCTCTCTTGATGCTTCCCCTCTCTCAACATTGAAGAAAACTTCTCCTCAACCACAGTCTCCTCCGAAAAAAGTTTCGCATAAGCGGAAGATACTAAGGCGCCTTAATGATTTTCCTATCAATCCGCGGGACGTTGATCCGCAGGACATCCCATCTGGAGCTGGCACTGTAGTGCCCAGTTTAGTTTCTGAGACCGTCGCAGAGGAACCTGAGGAAGATGAGGATGATTCATTTTTAACTCTCCACTCCCTTAAGAAGCGTCAGAGTCAAGGACCTATTTTTCGCAGCGGTCCTACTCCCACTACTCAAGATGATCCCGCGACTCTCACCCACCAGGTCACTATTGAAGTAGGGATTTCTTCTATTGTATAAGAGAATCCTTAACCCCTATTGCATTTAGCTACTGCAGATAATGAAGTACAAATAATTGGAGAGATCCGTGCATCAGGTTCCCCAAAAGTAGTACCTCCTTCAAGAGATCAGGATGACTGGGGAGATGACGATGATGTCGACAGCAATGATTTTCGATCTTCAACCCCTCCATCAGACCGTGGTAAGTACGTCTATTTGAGCGAAGACGCTCGGACTGAGGTATACAGGCCTGAAATATTTGGACCCGAAGTGTACGGACCTGGAGAATCTAGTGTTCAACCTTTAGGTTTGCATCTATTTCCTTTAACAATTGTGTTATTATCGAGAGATACCGTAAAGTTAACTATCAACTTTCTCCTTTTTGCCATTTCCAGTTTTGACTCCAGATTTAGAGTGCATGGGCGCGAAGGTAACTTCGCCAGATGACACCATCACAGAAGCTGACGCCAATGAGATGACCAAGATTACCACTTCTGTTGTTAACACTACAGGAGTAATACTTCCAGAGACTACTGTATCTATGGTTTCGGCCGTAGCTGCTCCGTCCGATATTTTGGTTCAGGATGTTGTAGCTGGTAGTTCTGCTAAAGCCTTCAGAGGCCCTGTTCCTACTAATGTTGGCATTGTTGCCTCTGTGCAGCAGAGTACGGATCAAACCGTCTCTCCCCTAGCAAGTGTTGATACCTCTGATGTAGAGATTAACATCTTTGAAGTTGATTCATTGAAGGATACAGTGGAGACTTTCCTCCATTTCCTTGATCGCTACATTGACAAGATACTGAAGGGGGCTTCATTTGCTTCGCTTGCCAATGTTCTCAATATTTACTTGACTGGTATTGTCAGCATTGGTGGAGAAGAGAAAGCTGCTCCCTTCAGGCTTATGATAACTCAGCTTCAAAAGTATGTCGAATTCCTATCGAAAGCCAGAAGTGCTGACAAATCTGAAGCAGTTGAAGCCATTTTTCAGAGACTGAAAGAGGAACAACTTAGGTTCCAGAAGGAGACCCAGGAAAAGGTCAATGCTTGCAAAGCCTTCTTAGAAAAGGGTCAATCAGATCATCAGTCTCTAGTTCTTCAAGTGGAGGCTGCTGCTTTAATTGTCAAGGACCATGACTAGGCTATTGTCAGGACCCAAGAGTCTATTGCCAAAGCTCAAGCTTTCTTGGCCAAGATCACCAAGGAACGTGATGAGTCAATGAGGAATCTCACCAACTTATCGTGCCAGCAGGACAATACAACTAGAGATCTCCAGACGATACAAGCTGAATTGGATATGCTGGAGGCTGCTGCAGTGCAGAATGTCTTCGCCAGTGACGAGGAATTGCATCGTCAAGCCACTGTCCAAACTTATGAGGTCCTTCAGCAAGACATTAATGATACCGAGGAGAAAATTAAAGCTCTCTTGAATCATTGAACTGTAAAAGCTTGTATATATTTTTTTTCTTGAAATAACTGTTCCTGTAATAGTTCCCCTGACATTTGTTGTGCATGGTATGACTCCTTGCTTATTATGTAGAGAATCTTGATTTCAATTTTGTATTTCTACAGCATAATTTTAGCATTTGTTTTTGAAGGCATGCTATAAAAACGCCATCTTATATCTAAGATTTGCGAGTCTTCATAAAATTTTAGTATCTGTGTATCTATCGCGTGACTTTCATGAGTCTTGTTAGGTTTGCAAATTTACATTCGGAGGTCCGCGGATTAATTCATACTAACTTTGAGATCTTGGCTTCCGAGCATTGCGAATTTAAGTTCGCGATATTGTGCTCAGAAACTCGTGGTATAACCCAAAACTCCTCAAAATTTGTAGAGACTTCTGTGAGTCTTGGGATGAAGACATCGGGCGTAGAATCCCAAGCATAGCATGTCTTTATTAATGACGAGATCTCCGGGCTGCAATATCTAAACGTCCCATGCAACAATAATAAATTCAGTTGAGATCTGAACCGAAAATCTTAACCGAAGATTTTGGCTTTATCTTTTCCAAACCGAAGATCACAATTACTAGACCGTCTATATAAGAGGTATGATTCCTTTAATGGAAGATCATTCTGACGTGAGAAAAGCTTCTTCCCGATTCTCTTCTCTTCCTTTCTTTTGTAGTTGATTTATTTGTGCAGCCATATTTTCTTCTTCTCCAACTGAAGTGATGGATAGGAGTTGGTATATTACAAGACCTCCAGACTACTTCAATCCAGCGTGTTGTTCCACCGAAAAGGTTCTTCTGACCGTAGTCATTTTTCTTAATTAAACTAAACTTTTTCTTCTGATTAATATCATCCTCTTTCTTCCTTTTTTTTTAACAGGAATTTGACTTGGTTGCAAGAAATAACCGTAGTCATTTAGATGCAATTTGTAATCTTGTTCTCCTCCATACCAGGCACTCTGCAAGGTTGGGGTGCTAATGACCAGGGCCTTGAACTTGCGCAACCCCTCACGTTGTACATCTAGGTGCGTGCATTTGGTATGTCCAGTTTTGAACTAATCAAGTCACTGGCATCATCACTGGGAGAACCAACCAGGAGGTTCCTGATTGTGGTCGGAAAAAAGAAACAAGATTGTGCCTTTAAGCCATCCTTAAAAAGGAGGATGCAAGAGCAAATTGGAAGTGAAGGCTTTAGAAGCAAACTTTTTTATCTGAGCCATGCCGACAAAGAAGGCTACAGAAGTAAGTTTGTCATTCCAGAAGAAGAGCCTGCATGAGCAAACTTTTTGATCCGAACCATGCTGAAAGAGATGGCTACAAAAGCAAGTTTGTCATTCGAAAAGAAGAGCTTGCGGGAACAAACTACTGCCTTTTAAGCCGTCCTTGGAAGAGGAGGCTACAGAAGCAAACTTTTCTTTTTTTTTTTTTACATCAGTGATTTGTATTCATTCTTGTTAACTGTATAGTGCTAGAGAATTCTCTGTAATGAATAAAGAAGCTCTTTCTTTTTACATAACTAAGTGACTGATGGATGATTCTGATGTTGATTACCAAAGATAATTGTTAACTTGATAATCTTAAAATCAATCAAAATTTTCAAGCACCCAAAATTGTTATGAATGAAAGAACGTTTTACTGATCAGATTGAACTCGCACTATCTAGTACAAAGAGTTTGATTCGCCAGAGATATTTTTAACTTGGCATATTTGAAAGAAAGAAATTTGATTCGCCAAAGGCATTTTTAACTTGGCAGATTTGAAAGAAAGAAATTTGATTCGCCAGAGGCATTTTTAACTTGGCAGATTTGAAAGAAAGGAATGTGATTCGCGAATTAAGGATCCTTAATCCAGAACCACGAATCTTTGTTAATGAACTTTTGATTACAAACAAGCTTTTGTTCATCATTTGCATTGAATTACCCAGATCACATTTCAACTGGTGTTTTGCAATTTTACTAAGAATAATATTTTTTCAGAAATTTGCTGTTGATTGGCATCATGATCTTATCGCCATTTGGTTTTGCCAACCGATATGTACCTTTGGAGTAGACCATATCAATGACAAAAGGTCCCTCCCACTTCGGCTGGAACATTCCTTTAGGCTTTTTGCTACTTATGATCGATCTTCTGACTGACAGGACCAGATCACCCTTTTTGAAAGTTCTTCGTTTGACCTTTTTGTTAAAGATTTTGGCGATCCGCGCCTAGTATAGTTCAATACTCTATTGAGCTTCCAAGTGCTTATCATCCAAGGCTTCTAATTCTTAGAGCCTTTGCTGATGTCTTTTTTCTTGCTCATCCTAATTGTTAACGCGACTCATAAAGATGGAATTTGAATTTCCAAAGGCAAGACTGCTTCTGACCCATATACCAAAGAAAAAGGCGTGGCATTAGTGGGGGTTCGCACTGTGGTGCAATATGCCCACAGACATTCTCCGAGCTTCTCATCCCAATCCCTTTGATTGGATGACACAAATTTTTTGAGGAGTTTTACAATGGTCTTATTGAAAGCTTCTGCTAGACCATTGGCTGCAGGGTAATATGGCGACGAAGCTACATCTTCGATCCTGTACTTGTTGCAGAATCTAGAATATACTTGGCTCAGAAACTTGGGCCCATTATCATGAATGATCCTCTTGGGCACTCCAAAGCGAGAAAACACATGGTGTTTGATGAATTTGATAACATCTTATGACTTTACTTCGGTCAGAGAAATGGCCTCTGTCCATTTCGAAAAGTAATCAGTTATAACTAAGATGAACCGGTGTCCTCTCGTTGATGGAGGAGAAATTGGCCCGACTATGTCCATACCCCATTGCTCAAACGGCCATGACGTAGCCGTTGAGTGGAGATACTCTGGAGTTTGATGTAAAAAAGTCTGAATGTATTTGGTAGGCCCTATACTTTTTGGCGTAGTTAACCGCTTCTGTCATCATCTGAGGCTAGTAATAACCCATCCTTCGGATTCTATCCCAAAGTTTTGGCCCTGGCTGGCGTGCTCCGTAGATGCCAGCATGAGCTTCTTCGAGTACTTTTGTTGCTTCACGATTAGAGAGACAGCGAAGTAAAATTCCATCATAAGAATTTTTATACAGTGTCTGGAGCTCCGCATTATAGTAAAACCGGACAGCCCTTCTCTAAATTGCCCTGGCTTCTTTTTGATCTTCAGGTAATATGTCGTAAATGACATAATCTATATAGGGAAAGTGCCAATCCCTCAATTCTAGACTTGATTTGAGGACATCAGCTTTGTCTGCCTATGGTTCCCTCATTTCTTGTTTGAATTAATCCTTTGGACAAAATAATTCCATGCTCCCTACCGTAATTTGCCTTTTAGCATGCTTGGGTAAGGCTAATGTAGCAACTAAGGAAGCTAGTGAATCTGCATAACTATTTTGGTGGTGCTTTATGTAGCTGATATAGAAACCATCGAAACCATCGACTATTTTTATCACCGCGTGATAATACGGCGAAAGGTCTTCATGTTTGACCTCATATTCCCCTTTTACTTGATTTATAACAAGTTGAGAATCTCCATAGGCCTCCAAATATTTGACCTCCAATTGTTTAGCTATTTTTAAGCTGATTAAGAGGGCGTTATACTCGGCGACATTGTTGGAGCACGAGCGTATTAATGAGTAAGCTCGAGAAATAATGTGGTTGTGAGGAGAGACGAAAACGACTCCTACCCCGCTGTCATTCTTCCCCCGGATCCCATTCAGGAAGCACCATCGAAGAAAAGTTGTCATACACCTTTCGCGACTGTGTTTGCCTCTGGAGACTCTTGCAAGTTGTCTTCTTCTGGAATCTGGCTCCATTTTTCCAACTCTCCAGGGATTTGTTCATATAACTTTGAGGATGTCGGGACTGGATGTTTGGCTAGGAAGTTGGACACGGCCTGTCCGTTAATAGACTTTTGCGGGACAAAATGCATATCGTATTGTGATAGCAAAATAGCCCAATTGGATAGTCTTGAATTCAACGATCCGGGTTTAGTCATTAGTATTCTCAGGGGGTTAACTCTCAATACAACGTGGATGGTCTGTCCAACTAAATAGTGTCGCATTTTCTGCACTGCAAACACTAAGGCTAAACACTCCTTCACCACTGAGTTCATTCTGCTGAGGTAATAAATAGCTTGTTCATGACCCGACTCATTCTTCTGCACTAACAAGGCTCCCAAGGAGTGGTCCATGGCCCTTACGTATAGCAAGAAGGGTACTCCCGAGACTGGGGCTACAAGCACTGGTGGTTTCATGAGGTATTGTTTGACTTCTTCGAAAGCCTTTTGGCATGTGTCATCCTAATCGAATGACACTCCTTTCCTTATCAACTGGTAAATGGCTGACATTTATTGGACAAATTTGATATGAACCTGTGAATGTACGTCAGCCTATCTTGCAGTCCCCTTAACTCTTTGAGGTTACGGGGTTGGCATATCTTGGATAGCCTTAACCTTGTCTGGATCGAGATAAATCCCTCTTGACATTACGATAAAGCCGAGGAATTTTCCACTGGAAACTCCCAAAAAAGATTTAGTCGGATTCATCTTGAGCTGGTCGAACACCATCTTTAAATCTTTCAAGTGATCACCTTTATTCTTGCTTTTAATTGCTAGGTCACCTATGTAACATTCCACTATCTTCCAGAGATGCCCTTGGAATATTATGTTCATGGCATGTTGATACGTGGCACCCACCTTCTTCAGGCCGAAGGGCATAACTGTATAGCAGTATACCCTGAGTGGTGTTCTAAAAGACATATGCTTATCATCATCAGGGTATATCTTTATTTGATTGTACCATGAGAAACTATCCTTAAATGTCATACGTTCATACCCACAAGTATTATCATCATAACATCTGTGATGGGTAATGGGAATTCGTCTTTAGGGCAGGCTTCATTCAAATCCCTGAAGTCGATGCAAATTCGAATTTTTCCATTCTTTTTTGTTACAGGAACTATATTTGCGACCCAATCAGGGTGTTGTTCCTTACGAATAAACCCTAACTCAATCAACTTTTTGATTTCGACTTCAATGCCTCTATGATCTCCGGGCAGAATCTTCACTGCTGTTGCTTTACTGGCTTAGCATTTGTCCGGATGTTCAATTTATGAACCGTGACACTTGGGTCTAATCCTGGCATCTTCTCATAACTCCAAACAAAAATATCAATGTATTATCGAATGAGGGATATCAATTCCTCTCTCTTCTGAGGATAGGTTCTCACTTATAAATATGGGTTTAGAATTCTTTTCATCCCCCATATTTATTTGGATTAACTTATCTTCGGTTGGAGGCTCGCATTGTTCAAACTGGATCTCTCACTTCACATTAAGATGCTTAGCCCAGGGGTCATCTTGTATTAGCAGAGCTTCCTCTAAGTCTTTGTCTTCTCAGATCGTGTAGGCCATGTTCGCGGACACCTTGCGGAAAATCATTCCAATACTGATGTCTGAATCCTAGCAGGATGATTTTGATGAATGATCGAACTGCTTTTCCTCGATTCTCTCTCCAGAAGATCCTTCGGGAGTGGTGACGTTCCTAACCCCCTGCCGGTTTTTTGGTAATAATCTGGCATTTTTCCTTTTGGAACAAAGGGTCGAAGGACTGTTCTTCTTTCTTTTCCAAAATTCAACTCCCTGCATTTGGCCAGATTATATCCCATCTTCTTTATTAATCTATGAGAATTCTCATCGTAATGGAAGAACTCGGGATTTCCGTATTCTTCCTCAGAATCCAAGCACTTCTTTTGTTCCTGTGACATGTCCTTCTAAATACTATGGCTTTCTGGGTTCCGTCCTTAGGAGGGACCTCAAAAATGACCTTGTTAGAACTTTCGATGTCATCACTCAATTCGTGTAAGGATGATTGGATAGGTGTTTGGAAGGAAGACAAAGAACATATCTGATTCAAGCAATCGCTAAATGCATCACTGCTAGTGCTGGAGGGCTAAGAATCAACACCAGAAGAATAAGCAAACTTTAAATTTTTATTTATCACCCATTCACCATCAGAGTGAACAGTGTTATTTACATCAAGGCCCTCGAGGCTTATCACAATAGGCTCAACATCCCAAATTACATCCTCGGATTCCAAATCTTTGAATCCTAATTCTGTGTCAGCTTCCTCGCTGCTATTAGAGTAATCTGGAACAAGCTGATCTAGAATATTGAACGCATTTTGATATAGAAATGCGTCAGTAAAGTAATTTTTAACTCCTTAAAGGGTTGTTTTTCTGCAATCAGCGTTCTTGCACTCCCGTCTTTGTCCACGTACCTTATGCATTGATGTAACGTGGATGGGAAAATAAGGTTGCTATGGATCCAGGGTCTCCCTAGCAGCAGGTTGTACTATGTGTCCGCATCTATCACATAGTATGTGACTTCCGTTTTCAGGTCGCCGATTTGGCACTTAAGGCTTTATCTTACCTAATGGTCTACTACCATTAGTATTGAATCCAAAGATAGTAGTATTAGTCGCTGGTAATCTATTTGTCGGGACTCCGATGTATCATAGCATCCTCCATGGCATGATGCTCAAGGCTGAGCCTGGATCAACTTGAATGCGATCAATCTCTGTAGAACCTATGTATCCCTTGTAATACAAAGGGCGGTGATGCTTATTACTCCTGACTTGCATGTCTTTCGGAGAGGAAGTGATGCAAGGGACGTTCTTACCAGAGACCTGGTGACACGTCATGCAAAGAGATTCTTCATTCTCAATCATTTCAGGTAGTTGTGTCAAGAATACATCCGAATCTTGTAGAGCTTCTCTTAAAACTTCTCTAGTAGATTTAGAAAGCTTCAGGAGCTCGTACAAGGTTATCCTTGTGGGAATTTGGCTAACTGCGTCAGGATGTCGAACCGAAACGACTTCTATAAATCTTCCGTAGGCTCTTTTCCCTTCTTCCTTATAACCTGTCAAACTTAAGCTCTTTTTGTTTAGTCTTCTCTGGAGATGGTCGAGATTCTGCGGCATGACCATAGTTCTTCAAATAATCTTTTTCTGAACGGGTCCCTGAGGGAGGGGGATCCGCATCAACCACCAGAGAGTCTCCAACTTCTTCTTCCGAATTTGTTAGAGTAGGAATGCCTCTGTTATCTTCAGGAATTACGGAGACGACATTGGACGTAAAGTTCTTCTCTTTTTGCCTTCTTCCAGATGAGTTATAAGTCCATTGCTCATCATCAAGGAGATCTGGATGCATCCACATTATCTCCCCCATCAGATTTGAAGGGGACAATCCTTTCTCCTGCTGTTGATGCGGATCAAAATTCACGACCTACATCGTGCCTCTAGGAATGGGTTGCACTCCATCTTGAACTGTTGACTCTATCCAGTCAGGCGCTTTGCCGAACTTGACAGTCACCATGTTTGTGGCACCTTCTTCTGGTGCTCTTGGAGCTTGATGACATTGGCATCCACTAAGGCTTGGATCTTATCCTTAAGAATGTAACAGTTCTGGGTAGGATGGTTAATAATCCTATGGTAAACACAATAATTAGGATCATTAACTCTCCCTGCTTCTTATGGGCGTTTAGATTCTGGCAGCTTTAACATCTTCTTACTCATGAGGAGGTTGAAGATGGTTTTCGTATGCTCATCCTTGAAGGAATATTGTTTTTGAGACATACTTGTCTGAGGAGGGAGTTTCGGAGAAGACTTTAAAGGTTGTGGAGTATCAGCCACCATTGTCTGTTTCCCCTTATATCCTCGGGATCGGGACCTATGGTTGCTATCGTTATTCCGCTTCTGTTTCTCCTCGCCTCCTTCTTCTTTGAGCCTTTGCACGATTTCCTCAGCCTCCTCAGCTTGTAGGGCAAGATCCTTCCAAGTCGAGGACTTCACTGCTCCCATCCTGGCTAGAACCTTAGTCGATAAATTATATCGACAGGTTTCTACCAAGGTCTTCTCTGGCATCCCATGCAGGCATCTGAGAGAATCATTTTGAAACCTTTTGATGAAGTCCCGGGCTGACTCTCATTTTTTCTGTTTAGTAGCTAGAAGCGCCGGCATTGACACCTCCATGTCATCTTCATAGAACCTAGTGAGGAAGGCTTTTTCCATGTCGCTCCATGAATTAATGGTTCCCAGTTCTAGCCTCCGGAACCACTCAAATACTAGTCCTGTTAAGGTACTAACAAATACCGACGTAATAATGGGGTCGTTTCCGGATAATTGCCTAATCTGCGACTTAAAATAGTAAAGGTGCTGATTTGGCGATTCTTTACCATCAAAAGATTTGCGCTTCAATGGCTTATAGCTTTTCGTAAATGGCACGCTTTCCCATGCCATAGGATATGGCCTTACCACACCTAGTTCTTGCAGATCGCTCTTGTGCATGAGGGCATTCAGTTGATTTTGGAAGCTTTCCATCCAGACAGCATTTGCGTTTCCATCCTGATGCATGGAGCGATTGTCATCGTCGTGATGTTCTACTTCTTCTTCATTAATATGAGGACCATCACCTTCTTCTTCTGTCCTCTTTCCTTTGCTGGTTTTCGGGTCATGAGGTGGCGTCGACGAAGATGTATCCTTCAACCTAGTCTTTACAAGTTCCAACAGCACGTGCAGCATGTCTTTAAGTTCGCCGATAGCATTCTGTTGTTGCTAGATATTTTTATCTTGTTCATCCATCCTTCACATGAACTCCTCTAGGGTACTGTTTTGGGCCATGTACATGGGGGTGGAGTCTTCCAAGAACAAGTCAGATGTTTGGGACTCGGCCATAACAGATTTGGTCGTATCCTCCTCATCGGAGGAGACTACCGCCATCTGTCTATAATTGGTTGGGGTTGCCATCCCACTTCTGAGCAGAGTGTTTTGGAAAACCCCTCGCTCTTCATTGAGTACGTTTTTCAGGCCCGAAGAAAGCTCTGAGTCGGAAGCAGCTCCTTCGGAGACTTTCTTCGTCTTCTTTTTCCTCTTTTTCTCCCCGACATCTACCATATTGGATGACACCTCAATATGACACCTCGGGGTATTCAAGCTCAAAAAAATCGAGCCTGTTTCATCATCTCCTCTTCGTCGGTTGAGATAAGGATGATGATGGAGCTGATAGTCGATGGAACACCGACTGCCTGGCGCGGATCGAACAATGACAGTGTAGTAGCACTGCATTGATCAAAAGTTCTCGAAGATCTCCCGCATTAGAAATTTTGGTAATGGCATCATCTGCAAGAGATAGCCTCGGCACTAGACTCCCTCTTTCATCGAAGGCTCTTGGTCCGGGTCTCACTCTTGCTGAGATAGTCTTAGAAATAGACGCACGTCTTCCGTGAACTTGAGGTTCGCGGGCTTCTTCAATTGCGTGATCATGCTTCTCCCTCGGAACATGAGGGACGTGGATGTAGGTTCCGCGTTTGTAGTCATAGATAACGTTGGTGGTTTTACTCTATTTTCTATTGGAAACACGAGTAAATCCTTCCGCGTCTTGATCTTTCGCAACCTCACATTTTAGCCTCCATACTTGTACAGTAGGCCTTTACGATGATGAGTTGGCGGTTTTCTTTTGCTGTGCCGTCCTGCGAAGGGCATGAACTTTGCTTCTTCTTAGGTTCCTTCTCGTTGTACGAGTGAGAGGAACCTTCTTCTCCGCGTCACAGACTTGCGGAGTAGGTAGTAGTCGTTTCCCCTTATTGAAATGGGGACCTCGGTCCACTTTGCTTGAAAGATCAGGAGTCTTCGCCAAAACTTACTTAGAGCCCGATGTGGGCGAAGAAGAGGATTTCGGATCGGTTTGGTCTATTGATTCCTCTGGTTGAGTTGTTTCCCTTGGAGTCTCCTCGGAGATTGACCCCTTAGAGACTTTGTGGCATCCCCGTAGGGAAGTGGACTCTTGGAACCTGAAGAAAGGAATTCTTCATACCTTTCTTAGTCAGCCTGGATGGTGAGCGAGTTAACAAGGCTGCCAACTGGAATGTTGTCAGATTGAGCTACTACTAGATCACTGGAGGCGATAGGTATCCCCAGCGGAGTCGCCAATCTTCTGTTCGCCATAGAAATTGTAAATGAATCTCTATTGAGCTATTTCAAAAAGGGGTTACAATTCCAACGGTTTCCTATTTACAGAAGATGAAGAAAATGGATTTCCTCTTTATTTAAAGCTGGATTCTAATGTAGCTGTGGAGGACGATCTTGCTCTCCGTTGGCACTCCGCACAACTCTTTCAATTGGCAGAAAAATAAAGACTCTCGACTCTTAATCATAAAGGAGTAACTCAAGATGAGATGATCGATCCCTTCTCATTCATTCTCCCACCTTTTATAGGGGTCTTAGGGCAACGTCCTGCCTCATTTGCTCAACCATTAGCCCCCACTACTCAAGAAGTGCCATCATACTCGTTAGGTAGTTACTCTCACGACTGAAGTAATGCCGCTGTATTCGTTTGGCAGTTAGCTCCACGATCCGAGGTGGCAACTCCCTTATTCAGATCGGGTAACTTTGTTCTAAACCCTCCCTGGAAGCTCTGGGTAGTATCGCAGTTCTCAATTTTAGATTCGCAAACTCGTTCTGTTGTCACTGGGTCGCGAACCTCGATTTTTAGGTTCGCAAATCTGCCGAGTTGTGAATCTCCAACCCTAAATTCGCTGATCTGCTTTGTTTTCCAGAATTTTTCGCCGACATAGGTAAAATGTTACAACAAAGCCTCTTTAAAAACTTTAACACTTTCAAGCACTACGTTGCTGCCAAATGGCAGCAATAATTGACAACAAAACAGTAAATTTATGGCTTCTGATTTCATTTTCATGAAACTTTGGTAATTTTTTTTTGCTATGCATGACTGTATTTGACTTTGCTTCTTTGGAGCTTCATGTTTTTGTAGCTTTAACCTCGTTTATTAAGTCAAAGTGTATGAAAAATTGCGCAAAACCCTAATTTACATGGATATGGCTAATATATAGGTATCGAAATACCAAACCTTAATGAGATTAAAACTAAATAGCTAAAAGTTATGACAATAAGTTAAATGAAACCCTAATTTACATGGATACGGTTAATATATAGGCCTCGGCATACCAAATCCAAATCTGATAATAACTGAATAGCTAAAAAGTTACAATAAAGCTCCTGTAAAAATGTCAATACTTTCAAGCTCTACCTTGCTTCCAAAAGTCAGCTATTACCGCCGATTGGGGGCAAAACAGTAAAATTATGTCCTTTGATTTCTTCTACATGTATCTTTAGCATTTTTTCTTTGGTCTACATGACTGCATTTAACTTTGATTCTCTTATGCTTTGTGTTCTTGTAGTTTTACCCTATTTTATTCAATCAAAAGTGTTTGATAAATTACATAAAACCATAATTTACCAAGATATGTCTAATATATAGGCCTCGGAATACCAAACCCTAATCTTATTTTATTTGAATAGCTAAAACATTACAACGAACCTCCTATAAAAATTTTAACAGTTTAGGCTCTACATTGCCAACAAATGACAGCTATTGACGCTAATTGGCAGTAAAACTGCAAAATTATGGCCTTTGATTTCATCTTGATGAATCTCTGATATTTTTTCTTTGATCTACATGATGGTATTTGACTTTGCGTATCTAAAGCTTTGTGTTCTTGTGGTTTATCCTCTTTTATTCAATCAAAAGTATATGATAATTACACGAAACCCTAATTTATAAGGATATGACTAATTTATAGGTCTCGGAATACCAAACACTAATCTGATTATAACTGAATAGCTAAAAAGTTACATCGAAGCTTCTTTAAAAATTTTAACGCTTTCGAGCTCCATCTTGCCGCCAATTGGCAGCAAAACAGTAAAATTACGGCATATGATTTCTTTTTCATGAGGCTCTGGTATTTTTTCTTTTATCTGCGCAACTGTATTTGAATTTGCTTCTCTGAAGCTTAGTGTTCTTGTAGTTTTATCCTCTTTTATTCAATTAAAAGTGTAAGGTAAATTACATAAAATACTAATTTACAAGGATAGAGCAAATATATAGTCCTTAGAATACCAAACCGTAATTTTATTATAACTGAATAGCTAAAGTTACAACTAAACCCCTATAAAAATTTCAGTACTTTCGAGCACTATCTTGCTGTCAATCGGCAGCAAAACAGTAAAATTATGGCTTCTACTTTCTTCTTCACGAATCTCTAACATTTTTTCTTTGATCTGCATGACTGTATTTGACTTTACTTTTTCTGATGCTTCTGTTCTTGTACTTTTATCATCTTTTATTCAATCAAAAGTGTACGATAAGTTACATGAAACTCTAGTTTACAAGAATATGAGTAATATATAGGACTCGAAATATCGAGCCCTAATCTAATTACAACTGAATAGATAAAAAGTTACAATGATGCTTCTGTAAAAATTTTAACAGTTTTAAACTCTACATTGCCGCCAAATAGCAGCTATTACTGCCAATTGGGACAAAACAGTAAATTATGGCCTCTGATTTCTTCTTCATATAGCTCTGACACTTTTTCTTTAATCGCATGATTTTATTTAACTTTGCTTCTCTGAAGTTGCGTGTTCTTATTGCTTTAACTTGTTTTATTCAATGAAAAGTGTACGATATATTACATAAAATCCTAATTTAAAAGGATACTGCTAATATATAAGCCTCGGAGTACCAAACCCTAATATGATTACAACTGACTAGCTAAAAGTTACAACGAAGCTCCTGTAAAAATTTTAGCAGTTTGTGGCTCTACATTGCTGCCAAATTGTGGCTATTGTTGCTAATTGGTGGCAAAATAGTAAAATTGTGTCCTATGAATTCTTCTTCATAAAGCTCTGACACTTTTCTTTGATCTGCATTACTATATTTGACTTTGTTTTGCCGAGGCTTCGTGTTCTTATCGCTTTATCATCTTTTATTCAATCAAAAGTGTACGTTAAATTACATGAAATTCATTTACAAAGATACAATTAGTATATAGGCCTCAAAAAACCAAACCCTAATCTAATTATAACTGAATAAGTAAAATGTTACAACGAAGCCTCTTTAAAAATTTCAACACTTTCGAGCACTACGTTGCTGCCAAGTGGCAGTTATTGCCACCAATTGGCAGCAAAATGGTAAAATTATGGCCTATGGTTTCTTTTTCAAGAAACTCTGGCATTTTTCTTTGCTTTGCATGATTGTATTTAAGTTTGCTTCTCTTGCGGTTCGTGTTTTTATCACTTTAACCTTTTTTATTCAATCAAAAGTGTACGAAAAATTATGCAAGAACCAAATTTACATGGATATTGCTAATATATAGGCCTCGGAATACTAAACCCTAATGAGATTATAACAAATAGCTAAAAGTTATGACGAAACCCCTATAAAAATTTCAACACTTTCGTACTCTACCTTGCCTTCAAATGACACTTATTGCCACTAATTGGCAGCAAAACAATAAAATTATGACATCAAATTTCTTTTTCATGAAGCTTTGGTATTTTTACTTAATTTGCCTGATTGTATTTGACTTTGCTTCTCTAAAACTTCCTGTTCCTGTAGTTTTATCATCCTATATTCAATCTAAAGTGTATGATAAGTTAAATGAATTTACATGGATATGGCTAATATATAGGACTCAGCATACCAAACTAAAATCTGACTATAACTGAATAGATAAAAAGTTACAATGGAGCTTCTGTAAAAAATTTAACAGTTTTAGGCTCTGCGTTGTTACCAAATGGCACCTATTGCCACCAATTGGCGGTAAAATAGTAAAATTATGGTCTCTAATTTCTTTTTCATGAAATTCTAGCACTTTTTCTTTAATTAGCATGACTTCATTTGACTTCGCTTCTCTGAAGCTTCATTTTTTTTAGCTTTATCCTCTTTTATTTAATCAAAAGTATACGATAAATAAAATAAAACCCTAATTTATAAGGATACGGCCAATATTTAGGCCACGGAATACCAGACCCTAATCAGATTATAACTGAATAGCTAAAAAGGTATAATGAAGTTCCTGTAAAAATATTAACCCTTTCGTACTCTGCCGCCAAATGGCAGCAAAACAGTAAAATTGTGGCCTTTGATTTCGGCTTCAAAAATCTCTGGCATTTTATCTTTGATCTGCATGACTATAGACTATCATTCTCTGAAGCTTCATATAATATACAAAAGTGTATGATAAATTACATGAAAATCTAATTTACAAAGGTACGCATAATATATTGGCCTTGAAATACCAAACCTTTATTAGATTACAACTAAATAGCTAAAAAGCTACAACAAAGCTCCTGTAAAAATTTTAACAGTTTTAAGCTCTACATTGCCGCCAAAGGGTGGCTATTGCTGCCAATTAGAGGCAAAACAGTAAAATTATAGCCTCTGATTTCTTCTCAATGAATATCTGGTATTTTTTTGTCTACATGACTGTATTTGACTTTGCTTCTCTAAAACATTATATTCTTGTAGTTTTATCCTCTTTTATTCAATCAAAAGTATATGATAAATTGCATGAAATCCTAATTTATACGGATACGGCTAATATATAGGCCTCGGAATACCAAATCCTAATTTGATTGCAACCGAGTTACAGCAAAACTCCTGTAAAATTTTCAATAGTTTTAGGCTCTACATTGAAGCCAATTGGCAACGAAATAGTAAAATTATGGCCTATAATTTCTTCTTTATGACATACTGGTATTTTCTCCTTGATCTGCATGATTGTATTTGACATTGTTTATCTAAAACATCATGTTCTTATAACTTTAGCCTCTTTTATTCAATCAAAAGTGCACGATAAATTATGAAACCCTAATTTATAAGAATACGACTAAAGTATAGGCATCGGAATACCAAACATTAATCTTATTATAACTGACTTGCTAAAAATTATAACGAAGTCCTTCTAAATTTTAAACACTTTCAAGCTCTTTCTTGTCACCAAATGGCAACTATTGCTGCCAATGGGCAGCAAAACAGCAAAATTATGGCCTCTGATTTCATCTTCATAAATCTTCAGAAAATTTTCTTTTTTCTACATGACTGTATTTGACTTTTCTTCTCTGTAGCTTCGTATTTTTTTAGTTTTATCCTAATTTAATTAATCAAAAGTGTACGATAAATAACATTAAAACCTAATTTGCCAGGATACGCCCAATATATAGGCCTAGGAATATCAAACCCTAATCTAATTACAACTGAAAAGCTAAAAAATTATAACAAAGCTTCTAGAAAAATTTCAAAAGTTTTATGCTCTATATTGAAGCCAATTGGCAGCAAAACGTTAAATGCATGGCCCCTGATTTCTTCTTCATGAATATCTAGCTTTTTTTGTTTGATTTTCTTGACTATAATTGTCTTTGCTTCTCTGAAGCTTCGTATTCTTGTAGGTCTACTCTCTTTTATTCAATCAAAAGTGTACAATAAATTACATGAAACCCTAATTTACAAGGATACAGCTAATATCTAGGCCTCGGAATACCAAACCCTAATATGATTGCAACTAAATAGCTAAAACATTAGAACAAAGCTCTTGTAAAAATTTCAACTATTATAGGCTCTACATTGCCACCAAATGGCAGTTATTATTGCCAATTTGCAGCAAAACAGTAAAATTTTGGCCTCTGATTTCTTATTTATAAAACTCTAGCATTTTTTTATTTGGTTTGCATGATTATATTTGACTTTGTTTCTCTGAAGCTTCATATTCTTGTGGCTTATCCACTTTTATTCAATCAAAAGTGTACAATAATTACATGAAATCCTATTTTATAAGAATACGGCTAATATATAGGTCTCGGAATACCAAACTCTAACCTAATTACAACTGAATAACTAAAATGTTACAACAAAACTCCTATAAAAATTTTAATAGTTTTAGGCTCTTCATTGCTGCCAAATGGCAACCATTGCCGGCAATTAGTAGCAAAATAGTAAAATTATAGTATCCGATTTCTTCTTCATGACACACTGCATTTTCTATAGAATACGAAGTTTCAAAGAAGCAAAGTCAAATATAGTCATGTAAACTGAAAAAAAATGCCAAAGCTTCATGATGAAGAAATCAGAATCTATAATTTTACCGCTTTGCTTCCAATTTGCGGCAATAGCCGCCATTTGGTGGCAATCTAGAGCGTAAAACTCTTAATATTTGTATAGGAGCTTCGCTGTAACTTTTAACTATTTAGTTGTAATTAGATTAGGCTTTGATATTCCGAGACCTATATATTAGCCATATCCTTGAAAATTATTTTTTAATTTAATTTAACATAAAATTTTGATTAAATAAATTAGGTTAAAGTTACAAGAACACAAAACTATAGAGAAGCAAAGTCAAATACAGTCAATCAGAACAAAGAAAATATTCTGAAGATTTATAAAGATGATATCAAAGGCCATAATTTTATTATTTTGTCGCCAAATGGCGGTTATTGCTGCCAATTGGCAGCAAGGTAGAGTTCGAAAGTGTTAAAAATTTTACAGGGATTTCGTTGTAACTTTTTAGCTGTTCATATATAATCAGATTAGGGTTTAGCACTCCGGGGCCCATATTTTAGCCATATACTTGTAAATTAGGGTTTCATAAATCTCCAAAATATTCTTTTTGTTTTGCATGACAGTATTTGACTTTGCTTCTCAATAGCTTCGTGTTCTTGTAGTTTTAACATAGTTTATTCAATCAAAAGTGCGTGATAAATTACATTAAAATCAAATTTACAAAGATACGGCTACTATATAGGTCTCGGAATACAAAACCCTTATTTGATTGCAATTGAATGGCTAAAAAGTTACAACGAGCTCCTGTAAAAATTATAATAGTTGTAGGCTCTACATTGCCGCCAAATTGAAGCTATTGCTACCAATTGGTAGCAAAATTGTAAAATTATAGCCGCTGATTACTCTTTCATTATGCACTAGCATTTTTCTTTGATCTGCATGACTATAAAAAAAGTGCATGCTAAATTACATAAAACCCTAATTTATAAGGATACGACTAATATATAGGCCTTAGAATACCAAATCCTAGTCTAATTACAACTGAATAATTAAAAAGTTACAACAAAGCCCCTATAAAAATTTGAATAGTTTCGTGCTCTATATTGTCGCCAAATGGCAGCCGCCAATTGGTGGCAAAATAGTAAAATTAGGACCTCTGATTTCTTCTACATGAATCTCTGGCATTTTATCTTGGATCTGCATGATTATATTTGACTTGGATTCTTTGAAGCTTTGTATTCTTTTAGTTTTATTCTCTTTTATTCAATCAAAAATGTATGATAAATTGCATAAAATCCTAACTTACCAGATATGGCTAATATACAGGCCTCAGAATACCAAACTCTAATATGATTGCAATTGAATAGCTAAAAATTTTCAACAAAGCCCCCATAAAAAATTCAAGACTTTTAACTCTACCTTACTGCAAAATGGTTGCTCTTACCTCCAATTGGCGGCAAAACAGTAAAATTATTGCCTCTGATTTCTTCTTCAAAAATCTTTGGAGTTTTTTCTTTGATCTGCATGACTGTATTTGAATTTGCTTCTCTGAAACTTCGTGTTCTTGAAGTTTTATCTTCTTTGATTCAATCAAAAGAGTATGACAAATTACATGAAACCCTAATTTACATGGATATGGTAAATATATAGGCCTCGGAATACCAAACTCGAATCTGATTATAACCGAATAGTTAAAATATTACAACGAAGATCATGTAAAAATTTCAGCTATTTTAGGCTCTAGATTGCCACCAAATGTGGTTATTGCCACCAATTGGCGGCAATACAGTAAAATTATGGTCTTTGATTTCTTTTTCTTGAAGCACTGACATTTTTCTTTAGTCTGCATGACTGTATTTGGCTTTACTTCTCTAAAGCATCATGTTCTTGTGGCTTCATCCTCTTTCATTCCATCAAAAGTGCACGAGAAATTACATGAAGCCCTAATTTACAAGGATTCGGCTAATATATAGGCTTCGAAATACCAAAAGCTAATCTGATTATAACTAAATAGTTAAAAGTTATAACGAAGCCCTTGTAAAAATTTTAATATTTTCAAGTTCTACCTTCCCACCAAATGGAGACTATTGCCGCCACTTGGCTGCAAAACAACAAAATTATGGCCTTTGACTTCTTCTTCATGAATCTCTTGCATTTTTTCTTCTATCTGCATGACTGTATTTGAATATACTTCTCTGAAGCTTCATGTTCTTATAGGTTTTCCACTTTATTCAATTAAAAGTGTATGATAAATTACATGAAAACCAAATATAGAAGGATACGACTAATATATAGGTTTTGAAATACAAAACCCTAAATTAATTACAACTGAATAGCTAAAAACTTACAACGAAGCACTTTTAAAAATTTAAACACTTTTGAGCTCTACTTCGCCCTAAATGGTGGCTATTACCGTCAATTGGCGGCAAAATAGTAAAAATATGGCCTCTGATTTGTTTTTCATGAATCTCTAGCATTTTTTCTTTGATTTGCATGAATATATTTGACTTTGTTTCTCTAAAGATTTAACATATAGTTTTAACATATTTTATTTAATCAAAAGTGTACACTAAATTACACAAAACCCTAATTTGCATGGATACGGCTAATATATAGTCCTCGGAATACCAACCCCTAATCTAATTATAACTGAATACATAAAAAGTTGCAATCAAGTCCCTGTAAAAATTTCAACATTTTCAAGCTCTACATTGTCGTGAATTGGAACTAAAAAAGTAAAATTATGGCCTCAAATTTTTTTCTTCACGAATATCTAGCATTATTTTTTTGATTTGCTGACTGTAATTGACTTTGCTTCTCTAAAACTTTCGTTCTTGCTATTTTATCCTCTTTTAATCAATCAAAAGTATACGATAAATTACATGAAACCTTAATTTTCTTGATATGGCAAATATATAGGCCTCAGAATAGGAAACCCTAATCTGATTATAACAAAATATTTCAAAAGATATAATGAAGTTCCTGTAAAATTTCAACTCCTTTGAGTTATATCTTGCGACAAATTAGCAGCAAAACAGTAAAATTATACCCTCTGATTACTTCATCATGAAGCACTTTCAATTTTTCTTTGATTTGCATGACTATTTGATTTTATTTCTCAAAAGTTTCATGTTCTTGTAGCTTCATCCCCTTTATTCAATCAAAAGTGTACGATAAATTATATGAGACCTTAACTTATAAGCATACGGCTAATATATAGGCCGCAGAAATGCTAATTTGATTATAACTGAATAGCTAAAATGTTACAATGATGCCCATGTAAAAATTTCAACATTTTTGAGCTCAAAATTGTCACAAAATGTCAGTTTTTGCTGCCAATTGGTGGCGAAACAGCAAAATTATGGCCTCTGATTTCTTCTTCATTAATCTCTAAAAAATTTTCTTTGCTTCACCAAAGCCTCATCCTCTTGTTGTTTTATACTCTCTGTGCATGATAAATTATTTGAAACCCTAAGTTACAAGGATACAGCTAATATATAGCCTTCAGAATACCAAACCCTAATTGGATTATAACTGAATAGTTAAAAAGTTATAACGAAGGTTCAATAAAAATTTCAGCACTTTTGAGGTCTACATTGCTGCCAAATGGCTGATAGTATCACCAATTATTAGCACAATAGTAAAATTATGCCTCTAATTTCTTATTCATGAACCTCTGGAATTTTTTCTTTAGTCTGCATGATTGTATTTGACTTTACTTCTCTGAAGCTTATTTTTCTTGCAGTTTTATCCTCTTTTATTCAACCAAAAGTATATAATAAATTACATAAAACTCTAATTTATAAGAATATAGCTAATATATATGTCTTGAAATACAAAGTCTAATCTGATTACAACTGAATAGCTAAAGTGTTTCAACGAAACTTCTATAAAAATTTCAAAAGTTTTTGGGTCTTAACAGCGGCCAAATAGAGGCTATTGTCACCAATTGGTGGAAAGACAGTAAAATTATAATCTCGAATTTCTTTTCATAAAATACAGGAATTTTTTCTTTAATCTGCTTGACTGCATTTGACTTTACTTCTCTGAAACTTTACATTCTTGTTGCTTCATTCTCTTTTATTCAATCAAAAGTGTACGATAAATTACTTGAAACCCTAATTTATAAGGATACGGCTATTATATAGGACTCAATACTTAACCCTAATCTAATTATGACTAAATAGCTAAAAAGTTCTAACGAAGACCCTATAAAAATTTCAACACTTTCAAGCTCTAGCTTTGCGCCAAATGGCAGCTATTGCCGACAATTCGCAGCAAAACTTCAAAATTATGGCCTCTTATTGCTTCTTCATAAAGCTCTTGCATTTCTTCTTTGATCTGCATGATTGTATTTAACTTTGATTTTCGAAAGCTTCTTGTTCTTATAGTTTTATCATTTTTTTATTCAATCAAATGTATACGATAAATTACATGAAACCCTAATTTACAAGGATAAGTCTAATATATAGCTCTCGGAATACCAAACCCTAATTTAAATACAGATGAATAGATAAAAATTTACAATGAAACTGCTGTTAAAATTTCAACAGTTCAAGGCTTCATAATGGCGCCAAATGGCAGCTATTGCCCCCAATTAGCAGGAAAATAGTAAAATTATGGCCTCCTATTTCTATTTTATGAAGCAATGACATTTTTTTTCTTCGATCTGCATGACTATATTGACTTAGCACCTCTGGAACTTCGTGTTTTTGTAATTTTATTCTCTTTTATTCAATTAAAAGTGTATGATAAATTATATGAAACTGTAATTTTCAAGGATATGTCTAATATATAGGCTTCGGAATACAAAATCCTAATCGGATTATAACTGACTAGCTAAATGTTACAATGAAATTCTTGTAAAAATTTCAACACTTTCAAACTCTACCTTGTCACCAAGTGGCAGCTATTGCCACCAATTGGAGGAAAACAGTAAAATTTTATCCTCTGATTTCTCCTTCACAAATCTCTAGCATTTTTTCTTTGATCTACATGACTGCATTTGACTATGTTTTTCTGAACCTTCCTATTCTTGTAGCTTTTCTTTTTTATTTAATTAAAAGTGCTTGATAAATTACATGAAAACCTAATTTATAAGGATACGGCTAACTATAGCCTCGAAATACCAAACCATAATCAGATTATAACTGAATAGTTAAAAGTTATAATGAAGCCCCTGTAAAAATTTTAACAATTTCGAGCTCTATTTTGCCGCCAAATGGTGGCTATTGTTGCCAATTAATGGCAAAACAGTAAAATTATGGCCTCTGTTTTTTCTTCATAAAGCACTGACATTTTTTCTTGGATCTGCTTGACTGTATTTGACTTTACTTCTTTAAAACTTCATGTTCTTGTAGCTTTCCTATCTTTTATTCAATCAAAAGTGTATGATTCATTATATGTAACTCTATTTAAGAGATATGACTAATATATAGGCCTTAGAATAGAAAATCCTACTATAATTATAACTGAATAGCGAAAAGTTACCACGAAGCCCCTATAAAAATTTCAATACATTCGAGCTCTACCTTACTACAAAATGGCGGCTCTTGCAGCCAATAGGCAGTAAAATAGTAAAATTATGGCCTCTCACTTCTTCTTAATGACAATTTGGCATTTTTTTTCTTTGATCTGCGTAACTATATTTAACTTGGCTTTTCTAAAACATCATGTTCTTGTGGTTTTAACCCTTTCTCTTCAATAAAAAAAATGTACGATAAATTACATAAAACACATATTTAGATGGATACGGCTAATATATAAGTCTCGGCATACCAAACCCAAATCTGATTATCACTGAATAACTAAAATGTTACAACAAAGCCCTTGTAAAAATTTCAACATGCTGTGATATTTGCTACAAGCGTACAATGTCGGTTCTAGCGCTATACAGGTCGTCCTATAGAGATCTCAGGTGTTTTTGCATTCTCACTAATTCTATAGTCTAACGAATTAATAAAGGATTCTTAGTTGGAATTGAAAGTTATTCTAATTAGTCTAGAATCTAGAATCCATTAGTTTCCAACATATTTTTACTTCTATTATCTTATTCTATCATAAAAATTTGATCTTTTAGTTTAATTTTTATTTAAACTGCCCTAAGCATGAGCTATTAAGTGGTGTGCAATTATAACTTATCAAAAGTACTGCTTTTCATAAAAATAAACTAAATCATTATTTATTTCTTTGAATAAGATGAAAACCAACAACTCCAAACCCTAACTAAGTATAGGCTATCAAGAAACTTAATTCAAGTATAACCTATCAAAGTATTAATCTTCAATTTCTTGTATTTTAATCTTTTCATAAAAAATCATGTCTTTATTTATTTTATTTAAGAAGAAAAATTATAAAGAGTAATTACATGGTGGATCCTCACTTCATCTACATCCTAGAGCCAAGGTAAATTAGCTACTCATATTTCTAACAAGCAAAATAAAATTTTCATTCGTAGATATCAATTAAATCTAATTTAGAAAACAAATAAATCGAAACTAGAAAGGAATTAAAATAAATTAACTAAGGAAAAATTGAAGAACAAAAAGAATTACCTCTGGAGTCCATTATTGTGGCCGTCTCCCCTTCAGCAAAACTCTAATTTTATTAATAAAGATACATCTGAAATTGCACCTAAAAATCTCTTTTTAATTTACAAGGATTCATGGGGTATTTATAACCAAATACAATTCTACTCCTACTCAAACTCAATACAAAAAATAAGATTATAATCCAACAAAAACTAATCTCAAGATATATAATCGTAATCCAATCCATAGGTATTAGAAACCAATGGTTGAGATTAGATGGCATAAAATACTAATTTTTGGGTCCAAAATCCTAAATTAAGTTCAGCACACCCATAGCCCATTGGATCGGATTTTTCACTTTGGAGTGCTTCAGTGAAATAGCCATAACTTTTGTATCCGAACTCGGATTGATCAGTTCTTGGACTAGTTTTGAAAATAATTACGAGCTCTACAAATATTTCCGACATGAATATTTCCAGTTTAAGCTTTATCTTGGCCAAATATGCTCTTGAACACTCTACTGTTGCACTTGAGTTTCTGTTTTCACCTTAATTAACTTTCTTTGCTCATATTCTTAATAAATTTGCATCTTCTTATTATTTTCCTTTCGAATCTTTTATTATCTATAAAAACATACTAAATATACCCAAGTAGCAATTATTTATATATAAAAATAGATAAAATATGGGAGAAAAAATATAAAATATGATACTAATCACACCCCCACACCTATCATTTGCTAGTCCTCGAGCAAAACCTAAAAATAAAAAGAAAAATCCTAACTCACTTTCGCAGGAATTGCGATTACACTTAGCATGTGCAACAAGCCTTTAAACCTCTAAGTTACCCTAGTAGACGAGTGTTGTCTCATAAGGGTTTGCAGTGAATATACCCACAAAATTCATGAAGAAAATAGATTAAGGAATAAAGAAAAGAAAAATATGGATAACCAAAAATTAAGAAAAATAAAAAAATTTATACAAAAGAAAGAAAAATCTTTTTTTAAATAATATTTTCATCAATTAATCTCACTAATATACAATTTCAAGAACGCATTTAGATTATCAATTTTCAAATTGAGCGTCATATCAAATACACTTATCATTTTAATCAAAAAATTTAAATTCTATCTTTCAATACCTACTAACAGATAATTCATTGGCTCCTATACAACTACGTGCACATGTGATAGTCTATTTCGGCCTGTTCATCTAAAACGGTCAGGCAGGCCCGATAAGGAGCAGCTCATTCTAATCCATCGATATTCTCAATATTGTTCAGATAATTCAATAACATCGTTTGCCCAAACTCTATGGAATGACGACCATCCAAGAACATAGACACACCACCACAACTAACGCAAGAAGCCCATGACACTGTGTTAGAAGAATTCTTCAAGTGGATCATTAGTAGGAACAACTTGGGTTGAGACTGGAGCCAATGTTGGAGCAGGAGTCGTAGAAGAAGGTATCAGAATGGTAGGAGGAGGTCTCACCACTTAACACTGCTGTGATGTGCGGTGCTAGTAGTTGCAGTAGTGGGCGAGCTGACTCTAGAATCTTGGATGGAGATCTCCCTAGAGTTACTATAATTGTGGTAATAGAAGCAGACTCTGAAGGGGACTATCCTCTAAGACATTCTCCGTGCTGGACCCTATCCCTTCAAAAGAAAATATTAATGAAGCTTCAGAAGTAGAAAGCACTATGGTCGAGGGCCCTACACCAGAATCGGTGGACATAGAGGTGACAGTGACCTCTATACATGCTGCCACAGGAAGAGGCATAGTTGTAGCAATAGTACTTGGCAAACTATCTGGTAAAATGCCGACATCTGCAAAATGAGCATAATAAATGAGTACTAAAAATATAGTAGGATACAAGTCATAGATGAAGACCATACGCAAAAGAAGAATACCTGGAGGACCAGTCGATGTGGCCAGAGGAGGAATATTTTAAAGAATGACTGTCTCCAAATCTTCAGGACAGAGATGACTATACTTGCTTGTGTCGGGAGCAGGAGTATAGTAGCTCTCCTCATAAGCATCTATATCAGATGCAGCACCACCATCGTCACTACCATGGCTACTTGTGCTCGAATAATCAACACACACAGATGAGAGAGATCGATCGGAGGCTGAAAAGAAAATATGACCCATTACATAAGGACGAGAGCAGAAAAAGGCTGAAAAAAAAATATGGGACTAAACTTACGAGAAGATACCAATCCGGTTGTTAGACTGCAAGGTGGAGTTGCCATCTCAGGAATCATGACTGGTGGTGATGCAATAGCACTGGTACCCATTCCAGTTACAATAACGACTTCTGGCTCAGAAATGACCAGAGCAACGTCAGGAGCAACCTCTTGAATAGCCGCCATAGGCATATGAATCTCTGCCAACCACTCCCACAACCTCCAAAGCACGCTGAGAAGATGGTAACTCTTTGGCCAATTCAAATGTGAGCGAACGACAAGCCTTCTTGACCGAACAAGTAAAACTATAAACGCTTGTTGATCTAGCATGCATGGCCATGGCCTCGTAATCCCCTCAGGCAGGCACATCCCTTCAACCATATGTAGCAAATTGAGATGGCTCATCAGCTTGTGCGTGCATGTTGGCTTGTGCTAGCACATAAGCCGGTGCAGGGATGTTGGCCTGAAGTGCTCAGTAGCCTGAATCAGTACGTCTCTCTGAACGGACACATTGCCTTGAGCGGGTACTATAGGCGCAGCCCCAATGATCCCATCATCATCACCAATGGAGAGAAAAACATCCATAACCCATACTCGAACTAATTTGGCGCCCTTTCTTTAAGAATAAAATGCCTCAATTTCTCTCAAGCACAAGTGGTTGATTGAAAAGGAGGTGGCTATGGTGTTGGCACTATGATACCAAGAGCAAAACCCAAGCGATGTGTAAAAATTGGGAGCCTTCTGAGGCAAGGCGAAATGAGCTCCCGTACAGCCGGTAGAGAGTGATACCATCATTTGGCACCCTCAATCAAATTACCTCAAAACTGTAACAAAGTGTTGGGTTTACTGATGCAAAGCTACGAATATCCAAACTGGCGGGCAAATCTGCTAAGGAAGTATGATTCAAGAAAACAAATCGATCATTGGCAATACAACAGATGCCCTGGTCTGATGTTGATTAACCACCAGAAACAGGCAGAAGAAAACATGGTGTAGCCGTCAAGACCAACGGTATCTTGGAATTCTTCACTGTAAGCCCCTCTAGAGAAGTTGGAGTAGTAATGGTAAATGTGATAGTTCTGATGGTTGCACATAGTTTTCCAAATTGCATGCAAGTAGTGGTTTCTCTAATCACATCCTTCGTATTTCTGAATGAATGAGCCCCTCTACTGTCTTCTGAAGGTGAAGTCATCAGGCTCGGACAATGCATCACAAACCATGCCATGAGATAGGTGTAAGGCAACTCCATTATGGGATTTAGAGTTGGCATCTTAATCTCGGGTTCAGTCCTCTACTTTTCTTCTTCTTCTTGCTTCCTGTGCAAAACTCTGTTGTGAGCTCCCAAAGTCCGTTCTGTAGCTTGCAGACCATAGAAGGCAAGAGTCCGAGAGGCTTTCCATGTGCTAGGAGGACGGCTAGGTATACTACTTCAATAGCTATGGCATCCTGAGGAATAGACAGGACAACACACAGTTTCAGCCAAAGCATAAGGAAGTCTGCTATCAACCACCTATCAGAAATGGGTGAAAGTGCTTGATAATGAAAGCTTTAGAAACTCGTGCATGTCTTGAATCCATCTTCAATTGATTCCACTACATATGAAGTGGCCTCTAAATGAGCTATCCGAGCCTTAATACTAGCTTGGCTAAGAGGGTCCAGCTTCGTCACTGCAACCTTGGGATGATTATCATCTGGAAACAGGTAGTTAGCCCACAAGTTTTGGTTGACCCTTGATGTCTTGTGTCAGAAATTTCTTAACAGATACAGAAGTGGCACATCACCTTCCAATATATCTCGTATACTTGGGGATCTTATTTCTTCAACTACCGTAGCTCCTCCGTCATTGAAACTATCTCTTCATATGGCAGCTCCCCCATCGATAATGATAATAAAGAAATTTTGTAACATTGCATGGAGAGCAAAGCTGAGCTCACCTACGGAAGTGAAGAACGCCCTGGACTTGGGATTGTACATCTCCAGGACGCTGAAAAGATGGTAAACACAGATCGTATTGCATGTTTTTAATGGCCCAGTATAAGTCGATATCTTTGAGGATCACTTCGAACTTGGAGAGAATGAAACTTAATCATCCTACTCCACCACATCCTGTCAGTAGAATGAATCCATTTAGGAGTGTGGAAGTTTAAGGTGTTTGCTAGCCAAGGAGACTCTCCAAGAGAAATGTCCTTTTCTACTCTTTCCAGTAATAGATCAGTCAAAAATCTACCAGGGCCATCTTGATAAGGACCTTGACTGCCAAAGCTACCAATGAAAATGCTATCTTTATTCTTGGTAAGATTCCACTCCATCTGGCAAGGAAAGAAGATGTTTTGAAGATAAGTCAATGAGCAGCTATTTGCCATCTCCGGGATGAACATCCTCACATTGCCTATTTGGCGAAGCCATTTACACTCATCCTCATAAAGAGATTCCTCCGAGACAAGTATAGAATCACCAAAGAGGAAGGCCAATTTCTTGAGCTCTTCTCTATTCGTACCTTCAAGGGGGTATCGCTTATCAACTCTCTCAGTGTAGATAAACTACAGCTGGATATCCTCTCCCTACAATCATCACTGCTACCTAGAGTGAATGGGGGGATTGGTCTACGGAATTCAAATTGAATTCTACTGTCAGTATCCTGTCAGAAGCCGAAATGATGATGTCTTGACAAGGAGGTTTCATAGTTCACTACCAAACCGATAAAGAAGAAGTGAGATGACCATCAAATATCCCAAAAAATTATTTATGTAAAGAAATACGAGGCTATCATGCAAAGGAAAGAAAATTCGAAGATGACAGCCTCGCAAAATGAATTACGAGGTTATTACCTTGCGCAGTATAACGTGAGGCGATAGCCTCCATAACTCTACGTGAGGCTATGCAGCCTTGTATCAAGAGCCCAAAGGTTGTTTGCCACCAGCGATGAAATCCAACAACAGCTGATGGAGAAAACAGGGTTCTTAACCCCAATTGATCCAAAAATCACAGTTAAAATCCACCATTGAAATCCACCATTGAAGTTTTATATCAAGTTTTTACTCAATAAAGAGGAAGAAAACAAGATTTGGAAATGATTATACCTCTAAGAATGGGAGAGTTCCTCCAATGCTGGCAACCAACGACCGTGAAGACAAGATAGTGCCGCTCTGACTGACTACCTCGTGCATACCTGACTACAACCTCGTGCATACAAGGATAATAGCCTTGCGTACTCGAGACTAGCAGCCCCGCGCAGAGCTAATAGCCTCACACGAAGCTAATAGCCTCGCACAGAGATGACAGCATCGCACGAGCGCTGTTTCGAGTTTCTAAACAGGGTTTCCTTTTGGATTTTAACCAAAATTCAAATGCCAATTTTATCCAATCAATCTGAATTAAAGATTCCAAATCTAAATATAAGTTCAGATATTGAATTCAGCTAGGATTTTGTCCTTATCTCTAAGAAAACCCCTAAAACTATAAATAAGGGCTAAGAGAGGAGTTTTGAGGATCTTTTGGAAGATCTTTGGAGCTAGAGTTGATTTTTTATGCGAAAGCACGCTGACCAGCAGCAAAAAGCTGCCAGCCAGAAGCACTCTCTATCAAAATCTCCATATTTAAGACTGATTCAATTATCATATTATCAACGGTGTACGAGGTCGATGCTCCATAGCTATGTTTAAAACCCACACTTTTTGTAAAAAAGATAGACGTGTTATAAGTCCTCTCGTTTGTTTTCTTATTTTCTTTTCATTGTATTTTGGAGAGTTATTGTAATCATTAAAATCCATGACAATGAAAGGAAGCGTAACTTTTGTGGGTAAAAAATACCAAAATACCTTCAGTATTGTGGATAGCAGTGCTAAACTTCACTCTTGTCAGCTTTCCAATAACACAATGTTCAAAGAAATCCAATTTATAGATTTTTTTCACCTTTTAACAAGCCTTGCTTCACCAAATTATGCAAATCTCCCACACCTGCATAACCAAGTCGTATGTGCCATAACATTGGTGTTTTTGCATCTACATTCTGTTCAGAGACTGTACCTGCTGATCCAATAATTGTACTGCTCTCAAAGAAATATAAGTTGTTTTTCCTTATACCTTTCATTACTACAAGTGCATCTGAAATGACTCTAAGAGCTCCATCTCGGATAGACATAATGAAACTTTTTGCCTCGAAGGCTCCGAAAAAGATGAGATTCTTCTTCAAATCCAATACACATCAAACATCTGTCATAACTCTGGTTGATCCATCATGATTTTTTAATGGATTAAACCTATCCCAGTTATCTTGCAAGAGCTATCATTGCCCATAAAAACTACTCCACCATCAAACTTTTTAATTTGAAGAACCACTCTTTGTGAGGACAAATATAATAGGTGCATTATAAATTCAAAATCCACTCATCAGAATCGAAAACTGAAAGTAGACTAACTAATACAAAATCCGAGTCATCATCTTCACACTTGGCTATACATGCATCAGAATCAGCCTTGTCCTTATTTTTCTTCTTTAACTTTGGACAATTTTTCTTCCAATGCCTTTACTCATAACAAAAGGCACATTCATCTTTATCAAGTCTGCCTCTTGACTGGAACCCGCCTCTCCAATTGGACTTATGACTCTGAGATCGGCCTCTGGCAACATACGCCTTTGCTATATGTACCAATGCACTTTCTGATTTTTCTTCGTGATTTCAGAATTGTACAATATATTGTATATTTTATTAAAATTCACCTTATCCTTACCACAAAGAAGAGTAGTGACAAGGTGATCATACTCATCAGGAAGAGAAACTAATAATAACAAATCATGATCTTCATCTTTAACAGTCTCATCCAAATTTAAGAAATCTGATATTAATTTATTAAAATTAGTAATGTGATCATTGATAGATGTACCTAGTTGATACTAAAAACGGAATAATTTCTTCTTCGATAGAGCTGATTTTTAATGTTCTTCTTCATAAACTTGTTCTAAAGCTCATTCCACATCTTACTTGCTGGCATCTCTCTCATGAAAAGAGTATTTCTATTTCCTTGTGAAACAAGATCGAATAGTACCATATGCTTGGCAATTGATATTTTTTCCATTCTTTATCAGTCATCTTCTCTAGCTTATTCTCTTCCAGAGCAATATCTAACTTATACTGATAAAAAATATCTAAAACCTCTAAAACCTGGCATTGCCACATACTGAAGTTGTTACGGCCATCAAACTTCTTAACTTCGAACTTTGCATTAGTTACAGTAAACTTAACCGGTGTAGATGAAAAAGCCTCTGTTATTTTTCAATAATTTTCCTATGCCAAGGGCGAAACTTCGGCTCTGATATCACTTGTTGCGGAAACTAGATATCTTACTCACACAAATAGCCACCCAGAGTAATGCCACATAATAACAAACGGAATACTAAATAGGAACTAATGGCAGAAAATAAAAAAAGTAATGCAAATAAGAAAAGACACAAAATTTAACGAGTTTTAATAAATTTACCTATATCCTCAAGTGTCGACGATCAATCCACTATCATCAAGGTTCAAATTACAACAATTAATGACAAATTGGAAACCCCCCAAGAATAGGAGAATTTTCCCAAATGCCAAAAACCCCTACATTATAAGTTGGAATTTTTTCAAATTGGAAAACTTTCCAAATAAAAACTATTTTCTCAAAATAGTTTTATAAAACAAATAAAAGCTAATTATTTTTGGGATGCATAAAACCAAAAACCCTTTTTATAGAGTCCATAGATAGTGTCTCCTTAGTTCTTAATCGATATGGGACTATTAGAGCCATACACAAATACAACAAATATTACGGTAACGTCATTAAAATACTTTAGACAGTTATCTAATGTTTCAATGTTCATCCTACTCTTTAAGAGATAGACAACAAGTAAATTTCAGATTACTCAAACGTAATAGCAAAAAAGCTAGCTTATAGTGCATAGAATTCTGAAGCATAGAATATGTTAAACTCCATCTAGCTAGTTGGACCTTCGAGCGAAAGGCCCTTATCAATCGCCAATCCTAAATGCTTGGCATATTTTCAATACTCTCCTGCTTTTTTTTTTTTTTTTTTTTTTTTTTTTGTGGTGAGCTTCTAGCATGTTTAACGTTGTATCAAATATTTACAATTACACTATATATTTGGTTTTATACCACCTTGAACAACCAAAAACAATAACTAAGTCTTTTATCCCAAGTAATTTGGGATAGGCTTCATGAACCAAAAGAGAATCACACTGAAATGATCAAATGGATGATCCTTCTCCACTCATTTCTATCAAACAATATACTCCAATGTAATTCAACTTTTGGCTTATATCATAATATTTGGCAATATTTTATATTGGATGTTACATATTTACAATCTTTTTTTTAATCCTCACTGTGGATAAGCAGTGAAATAGAAAAAAAAACTTAAACTATAAAACTAGTATATTTACAATCTTGAACAACCAAATTAACGATATGTCTAGCACATTAAATATGAATTTTTTTTTTTTCCATTACTCACAAGATTTTTTTAAAGATTACCTTTTACTAGTCTAATTGCAACATCATTAGTCCTATCGTTATCCAGAGTTAAAGCAAATAGCTTAAGTTCTATGTTCTATTTAATTATGTGATGCATGAAACTTTTGTATAATTTCTATGCAGTTCCCCTTCCCATGACTTTATTTTGCAAACACCAATCATCGTTAGTTTAATGAGCCATTATGCGTAGACTTATTCCGAAGAGATGTCCATGTTGCTAATGGAGCCCATTGCCGTAGCGGGTTTCGGTCTACCGAAACGGGTCCAAAACCTGCCCAAACCCATTATGATATAATATATATATGGGGTGTGGTGCTAGGGTTTTGATAAAGCCAAAACAAGTCGAAAAAGGATTGGCCGAGAGTTTTTTTTCTTTTGTTGTATGCAGCTGAAACAAAAATAAATCGTGCTGCTCTAAAGAAAAATAAAAGGCGGCTTGTGTTCAAGCAGGAGAGAGAAAAGGTGGCGGCCCTTCAGGCCGATATTAAGACAAATTATTTGAGGCAAATAATTTGGGGAGGCTGCCAGTAAATCTTTGGCCAAGAGTCCAAAGAATAAAAGTGCGGCTGCTCTTGTGGGTTCGGCTGAATAGGAAAAGGAAGCGTGCGGCTTTTCTTGGGATTTTCGGTGGCTGAAGCAAAGAGGTAAATCACTGCAACAAGAGATTAGAGTTTGATCTCAAAATCTTGTGTGATTTCTTTGTGTTTTCTCTTGTGGTTGAGAACTAGAGTTTTGTAATCCTCTTTTGATATAGTGGAAGTTTTTCGATCGGTCCCCGTGGATGTAGGCATATTGCCGAACCACGTTAAAATCTGCGTGTTCTCTGTCTCTGTTATTTTTCTCTTCGGTTAACTATTTGATTCCGCTGGTTGTTGCATTAGTATTATTCCGCTATCTTTTGCTAACAATTGGTATCAGAGCCCTGGTTCGGGTCAGATTTCACTCAGATCGGTATTGATTTTGAGTGGGAGTTATGGCGGAAGATAGGAAGGGAGAAATTGAAAAATTTGACGGGACAGATTTCCAATGGTGGAAGTTGCAGATGGAAGATTATTTATATCAAAAGAATTTACATCAACCACTGATTGGAGAAAAGCCAGAAAAGATGACAGATGAGGAGTGGGAATTGTTGGACAGGAGGGCTTTGGCGCAGATTCGATTGTGCCTGACAAAGCAGGTTGTGTTCAACGTCTCCAAGGAGAAAACCACTTCAGGTTTGATGTCAGCGTTGGCTAAATTTTATGAGAAGCCGTCTGCTTCAAATAGACTGTTTCTAATGAAAAAGTTGTTCAACTTGAGAATGCCTTCTGATAGTTCAGTTGTTAACCATTTGAACGAATTTAACACATTATGGGCACAACTTGAATCTTTAGATTTTGTCTTTACTGATGACATTAAAACTTTGATGTTTATGTGTTCATTACCGGATAGTTGGAGTAATGTTGTTATGGCCATCAGCAATTCTTCCAATACTGTTCTTAAATTCAATGATGTTGTGAGTACAATCATGAATGATGAATTGATGAAAAAGGGCATGGGTGAGAGCACGGTTTCTACAAGTACTGCTTTGTCGGTTGATAATGACAGACGAAAGGAAAGGGGTAGAAGTTCAAGCAGGGAGTCGAAGCAAAGAGGAAGATCAAAATCTAAAGGGAAATTCAAGAAAAAGTTAGTGTGTTGGAAATGTAAGACAGAGGGTCATATGAAGAAGGATTGTCCAAACAAAGACAAGGAAGGAGCGAATGTGGTGAATCCAAGTGAAGAGTATGATGACTTGTGTTTGTCTGCTCATACAGAATCGAGGTCAGATCTGTGGTTTGTGGATTCAGGGGCTTCGTTCCATTGCACTGCTCGTAGAGAATGGTTTGAGAATTATGTCCAAGGTGATTTTGGGCATGTGACTGTTGGTAATGGGCAGGAATGCAAGATTGTCGGTAAAGGAACAATTCAGCTAAAGTTGCACAATGGTGGAAAGTTGCTTTTACAAGAGGTCAGGCTCATACCAGATTTGAAGAAAAATTTAATATATGTTAGCAAGCTGGATGGCGAAGGTTATCAAATCTCATTTGAAAAGAAATAGTGGAAGATCAGTAAAGGAGCAATGGTGGTGGTCAAGGGTGAGAGAGTGGGAACTCTATATTTACTCTCAAGCTCAGTGGATCACGTTGTTTCTTTCACCACTGTAAAGAATGAGAAGGCTACCTTATGGCATCAGAGGCTCGGTCACTTGAGCGAAAGCGGCATGAGGGTATTGCAATCCAGAGGTATGTTGACATATATGAAAGATGCTAACTTTGATTTCTGTGAGAACTGTGTGTTTGGAAAACAGAAAAGAGTTAGTTTTATGAAGGATGGCAAGGAGAAGAAAACCGAGAGATTGGAGTTGGTGCATACAGATGTATGGGGCCTTCTTCGGCGAAGTCTCTTGGAGGTAATTCTTATTTTGTCACTTTCATAGATGATGCAAGCAGGAAAATATGGGTGTTCGCACTTAAGCAGAAATCCGATGTCTTCAAGATCTTCAAGGTATGGAAAGCTCTTGTTGAGAATGAAATAGATTTGAAGGTGAAATGTCTGTTGTCAGACAATGGTGGGGAATTTTACAATAGGGAGTTCGATGACTATTGCTCTACCCACGGGATAAGGAGAGTGAAGACTGTACCGAGGACACCGCAGCAAAATGGCGTGGCTGAGAGGATGAATAGAACCATTTTGGAGCGAGCTCGGAGTATGAGACTACAAGCAGGTTTGCCTTTGCAACTTTGGGGAGTCGTTGTAGATACGGCAGTCTATCTGATCAACAGGAGTCCACCTAGTGCTTTAGATGGAGGAATTCCAGAGGAGGTGTGGTCTGGTAAGACTGTGAATTATTCATTCTTAAAAGTGTTTGGTTGTATAGCATATGCACATGTGGATCATGAGATGAGAAAGAAGCTTGATTCTAAATCTCAGAAGTGTGCATTCATTGGATACGGTGGCGACGAATATGGTTATCGCTTATGGGATTATGAGCATAACAAGGTAACTCGTAGCAGAGATGTAGTATTCAATGAGGGCTGTATGTATAAAGACCGAACGGAAAGTAAGAGTGAGAATGCAGTGGAAAAAGAGCGCTTGGTGCTGGATGAGCCACAAGATGGGATGGATCCCATGGATAAAAGAAATGAAGAAATACCCACATCTGAAGGAGAAGAAATGGCTACACCCGAGAATACACAAGCTTCAGATGAGACCAAACAGGAAAGAGAGCCATTGACTGAAATAGATGGTTCCAGTACTTCATCAGAGAGTGTTCCCACTTTGAGGAGGAGCACGAGGATAAGGAAGCCAATCCAAAAACTTTGTCTTCCATTATATCATGTTTTGTATACTTATGCAGGTGAACCAGAGAGTTACCAAGAGCTATGCAGGATAAACTTCATCTTAAGTGGGAGCAAGTCATGCGTGATGAGATGTCTTCTTTGGAGGAGAATCACACATAGGAATTAGTGAAGCGACCGGAAAAGAAGAAAGTATTGCATAATAAGTGGGTATACAGGGTAAAACATGAGGTAGGAGGGACACAAAGGTTCAAGGCTAGACTTGTGGTGAAGGGATACGGTCAGAGAAAATGTATTGATTTCAATGAAATATTTGCACCTGTTGTCAAGATGACTTCTATCAGAACAATACTAAGTATTGTGGCTGTGAAAGGATTATATTTAGAGCAGCTCGATGTGAAGACTGCTTTCCTTCATGGTGATTTGGAGGAAGAAATATACATGGAACAGCCGGAGGGATATGAAGTTAAAGGAAAAGAGAATTGGGTATGTCGACTGAAAAGGAGCTTGTATGGGTTGAAACAAGCGCCGAGGCAATGGTACTTGAAGTTCGACAAGTTTATGTTGGATTCGGGTTTTACCAGAAGCAATTCAGATCATTGTGTATATCTACAAAAGTTTAAGGATGGTAACTTTATTATACTTACTTTGTATGTAGATGATATACTTGTGGCAGGTACATGCATGAAGAAAATTAATGATCTGAAGAGAAAGTTGGCAGGGAGATTCTCTATGAAGGACATGGGTGAGACTAAACAACTTCTTGGGATGCAAATTACCCGAGATAAGAAAAGTAAGAAATTGTGGTTATCTCAGAAGGGGTACATCAAGAAGGTATTGGAGAGATTCAACATGGAGAATGCAAAACCGGTAACTACAACTCTTGGTGGTCAGTTCAAACTGTCAAAAGAGTAAGGTGCTAAGACAGATGAGGAGAAGAGACACATGGTGAATGTGCCTTATTCATCGGCCGTTGGGAGTCTCATGTATGCAATAGTGAGTACAAGACCAGATATTGCACATGCAGTGGGAGTAGTGAGTAGATTCATGAAGAACCCTGGAAAAGAACATTGGCAAGCGGTGAAGTGGATTTTCAGGTATTTGAAAGGTACTTCAAAGTATTATTTGTGTTTTGGGGGTGATAACATTGATGTGCAAGGTTTTGTGGATTCGGACCATGCGGGTGATAGAGACAATGGCAGGAGCACCACAGGTTATGTCTTTACTGTAGGAGGGACAGCGGTAAGCTGGATTTCAAGATTACAATCAATTGTTGCTTTATCTTCGACAGAAATTGAGTATGTTGCAGCTGCAGAAGCAAGTAAGGAGTTTATTTGGTTGCAGCGATTGATGAATGAGTTGGGTTTTGATGGAGTGGATTGTAGGTTATTCAGTGACAGTCAGAGTGCAATTCATCTTGCTAAGAACTCGGCGTATCATTCACGGACTAAACATATTCACTTGAGATATCACTTCATTAGATCCTTATTAGAGGATGGCCAATTGAAATTAGAGAAGATTGAGGGCAGTAAGAATCCTGCAGATATGTTGACAAAGCCGGTTGATGGGAAAAAGTTGAGCTATTGCTCAACTTTGGTGCATTTGTGTTAAATGCTGAAATTGGGACTTTGAACGATCGAGGTAAAAAAAAACTTTGGACACTGGGATTATCATGTATAGAGATTACATTTTTAGCAATGGTCTCCAAGTAGGAGATTGTTGCTAATGGAGCCCATTGCCGTAGCGGGTTTCGGTCTACCGAAACGGGTCCAAAACCTGCCCAAACCCATTATGATATAATATATATAGGGGGTGTGGTGCTAGGGTTTTGATAAAGCCAAAACAAGCCGAAACAGGATTGGCCGAGAGTTTTTTTTCTTTTGTTGTATGCAGCTGAAACAAAAATAAATCGTGCTGCTCTAAAGAAAAATAAAAGGCGGCTTGTGTTCAAGCAGGAGAGAGAAAAGGTGGCGGCCCTTCAGGCCGATATTAAGACAAATTATTTGAGGCAAATAATTTGGGGAGGCTGCCAGTAAATCTTTGGCCAAGAGTCCAAAGAATAAAAGTGCGACTGCTCTTGTGGGTTCGGCTGAATAGGAAAAGGAAGCGTGCGGCTTTTCTTGGGATTTTCGGTGGCTGAAGCAAAGAGGTAAATCACTGCAACAAGAGATTAGAGTTTGATCTCAAAATCTTGTGTGATTTCTTTGTGTTTTCTCTTGTGGTTGAGAACTAGAGTTTTGTAATCCTCTTTTGATATAGTGGAAGTTTTTCGATCGGTCCCCGTAGATGTAGGCATATTGCCGAACCACGTTAAAATCTGCGTGTTCTCTGTCTCTGTTATTTTTCTCTTCGGTTAACTATTTGATTCCGCTGGTTGTTGCATTAGTATTATTCCGCTATCTTTTGCTAACAGTCCACTTATCTTCAACTAAATCTTGATGCCAAATTTGCAAAAATTTTGTGTACTTTAGCATGCAAATTATTATAAAGAGCCATGCATTCTTTTCGCATAGGGATTTTGATTTTAAAGGGGGGACACAGCAAAAAATAGACTCTCTGAAGACTTGATCTTCAATCATTGTGAAAGGATATTTACGGAGGATATAAGCACGCACATGTGTGTACTGTCTTGCCCTTTTATCATATTGAGATTAAAACTGAAGAACCATCCTTCTGTATAGTATATTTAAGTATCATCTGGCGCACAACGGGATGATGGGCTTTGCTTTTCATACCTTCAAGTGATTTTGCAGATGACATAATAAACGAGCCTTCAAATCTTTCCTTCATCCTGGATTTACATGGAGCTGACAGCCTTGGGGGCAGCTGCGAGATAGAGGAAAGGTTCTTCTCCCTTGGGTGAGTTAACGATGGGAAATTCTGAAGATATCTCTTGAGATCGTCAAAGGCTTCTCGGGCTTCGGTGCTCTAAATAATCTTTCTATCAACTTACCGAAGGGTATATGCTTTGATCATGTTGCCTTCTCCCTAAATATCTTGAAAAAGGAAAGGGATTGTTCTATCAATTTAGACATGAAGCAGTCAAAAACGGCAAGCATCTAGTTGAGAGATTAGACCTCTCTAAAGATAGTTAGCTCTTGCATGTTCATGACAGCAAATGTCTTGTTGGGGTTGGCCTCGATCCCACTTGATATGATCATGTACCCTAGAAAATTTTTTGAATGACTTCGAAAAAACACTTGGCAAAATTCATATTCAAACGATATTTCTTTAACGTGGCGAATACCTCCCCGAGAACTTTGATGTGGTTCGTCATTACGGTAACTTCATCAACATATTATTTATGTAAACTTCAATGTTTCTTCTAATCTGGAGCTTGAAAATCTTATTGACCAAATGCTGACAGTTAGCTCTAGCATTCTTCAGGCTAAAGGGCATCACATTATAGCAATGTCGCTTGATCGGTGATGAAGTAGGCCATTGTTTTGTTGGTAGGCAACATCTTAATCTAGTTGTAATTAGAAAAAATATCCATGAAACTTAACAACTGGTGCTTGGAGGCTGAGTCGAAGGCTGATCAATTTGGAGGAGAGGAAAGCAGTTTTTCTGTCAAGCTTTACTGAAATCGGTAATAATCGACGCAAATGTGCGACTTCCTGTTGGACTTTTTCGCTAGCACCACGTTTCCAACCAGTCGCGTTAGCATGCTTCCCTAATGAATTTGGCTGTTATTAGCTTCCCTACTTCTTCCTCTATTGCTTTTCTTCTCTCTGGCCCGATGTTTCATTTCTTCTGCTTCATAGATATACAAGATGATACTAAGTTTAGATGTTCAAAGTAACAATTAAGATCAATGCCTTCTATATGGGATGGATGGCTTCCATGTGAATATGTCCTGATTAACTGGTTCTTAAAAGGTCCATAAAGTAAGAACATGATTTGTACTATTTTCATGGGATCGGATAGGTAAAATACAATGGTTTCTTATGTAGGTGCAATTCGTGCATCGAAGTTATCCCTGTTTCGGAGAAATTGACATCAATGCCGTCAGGTGAATCTCTTTCCACCTTCTGTGACGCTTGATGTACATGAGTTTAGATGCCTTCCTCTTAGCATTAATGACAGTAAGATAGCCACTTCTTGATAATTTTTGGTTATCAAGGATTTGTCCCACTCTATTGCCACTCAAAGAATTCATGACTTAGTGGAGGGGGACAACACCACTCTGAGAGCGTTCATAGAAGGTCACCCCAGAAAGGTACGTCAATAATAGTACAAGTAAACTTTTGGATCACTTTTTTATAAGCCTCTTCAAATGGGGCTTCAATACCATTAAAATTTGTAAGTGGCCATGCCTCGATTCTAACTTCTGAACATTAATTCTCATATCTTTGAAGACACATAAATATGATGTCATAAGAACTTCCTGTGTCGATCAAATCCTTTGTATTTCAACTTCAAAGATGTTAAGAGTTATGATAAGTGCATCATCATGGAGTGTAATATCCTGATTAAATCTTCATCTGAGAAGGCTTTTGAGATGCGTTTGGCGATGTTGATGGTTCAAACAAAATTTTTGGGCTGAGTTATTGCTTCCTCCTACCCTGGGGCTATCCTCTATGGTTAGTACAAGCAAAGTAACTTCCGTGGGCTTATCATCGATACGATGACCCGGAGGCAGAACAGCTGAGAGCCTTCTTTGCTTTCCCTTCGTCATCAAAGTTCTTGAGATGACCTCATCAAATAAGACTCTCAATATCTCTTTTGAGCTTACAATAGTGTTTCAGGTTATGTCTAATATCATTATGGCACTCGATGAAGTGCTTTAAGCCTCCTCTGCCCGAAGGAGTCCAGAGAGGTAGGGAGGCTGAGGGAGAGCCCACTTCTTCTGAATCTGGTTCAAAATCTTGGTCAACTTGTGGTTAGAGAGGATAAGCCTCCCTATCTTTTGCTTGTGCAATCTCCTGATGAGATTCTTCATGGTGTCCCAAGGATTCCACTTCTTCTTTCACTCTTCAGTTTTCTTTTCGAATGATTCTTTGGCCCTCTGAGAGTCTCGGTCTTCGAGAACCATCTCATTTCCTCTTGCCTGATATACTTGTCAAAGCACTCTATTAACTCGGACAGGAATGTTGGCATTCATTTCCCAATGGATTGTCTCAATCCGACATGGTGCACTCCATTGATGAAATTTTCAAGGATGTTGCTGAAAGAAAAGTTCTCAATTTGAAGCTTAGCATCTTTGAACCACCTAAGAAGTTCCTAAGTGACTTGCCTTGTTCTTATTCTATACCGAGAAGGGAGGTGATGGTCTTCTGGGTACTCTTGTCAACAATGAATTATTGGATGAACCAATCGTGCAATTGGTGAAAGGAGTAGATCCAACAAGGAACCCATTGTATCAGCTTTTCGTCCTTTTATTTAGGGCCAGAAAGAAGGCCCAACACAAGAAATCATCAACGACACCTTAGAGCTTCATAATGGTGTTGTAGTTGGCAATCTGATCGGTTGAATCTGTCATTCATCATATTTCTTGCTCAGATTTGGGAGTTTAACCTTGGACTCCTGTTGCAAAATGGAACAGAAGTCTTCCTCTACAAAGTTGAATTCTGATTCAATAGGGGCCTTTTATCTACCATATTTAGGTTGACTCAGTTTTACCTCAGTGAGCTTGGCGATTTCCTTAATGAATTAAGAAACTTAGCTCGGGTAACTTAGGAATATAATTCTTGATTTTGTGGTGGTGCGAGGTGCTCATAGTTGCTCCGTCTTCCTCACATAGATGAACTTGGCAATTTGCCTGGCCTTCTGGCCAGGTGTTCATTATGGTTGAGTTGTGGTCTCACACAGTCGACATCAAATATTGGACTCCAAATTCACTCGGGTCCGAAATGGAATGATACAAGAGGCTGGTGTAACACTAGTAGGTGATTAATATAAGAAAAAAGCAAAAAGATAAAGAGAAAACAGGCAAGCATATAATGAGGTTTGTCCGAGACGGACCTGGGCCTACGTCCTCGAATAAAATGGGTTGTTAGACAAGTATTTTACTTATAAGAGATTACAATCACTAAATCTCTGTTGCCTCTCAAAATTACAAGCATCGTGGAGCAGATGATCATCTGGAGTTCAAGAATTATCATCTCCTATTCTTGAAAAGAATAATGTGTTTAAAAGTGAAACACGACATTTTTGGGGATTGTTATTAAGAGTTACCTTGTGGAGGGATAGAATGGTTTTCAATATGAGTACTGATTTGTTAAATATTTGACCAAGCAAGAGATCTAGTAGATCTTCAAGGGGTGGAGAAGTCGGATAGGATCCAACTTTCTTATCTGAATAATGTAAGGTGGTATTGTGATAAGGAGATCATTGGCCTGGAGGCTTATTGGGCTTCTATCCATGGACCATCTATGAGGATAAATTTGGAATCAACACATTGTTAGTGCAATACTCAGTTAAGAAATAGTATCAATATGGTTCCCACATCACCCGTCCGAGTCGAGAGAGTGAGGTGAGGTGAGAGGGGCGATTTCCGGCGAGACTCTCCGACGATACTCTGGCGAACCTGAAAAAAAAAAAAAACTGGTTCCAGCCACGTATCATCGAGAAGAAGCTCGCCTCAGTCGAGTACTAACTGACTGATTCATCATCGCTAGTTGCCTCAGCCAAACATCATCGGCATGGATTTCAAGTGGGGGTGGTTGGGAAGAGGCAAAACAACCCGAGAATCGGAAAGTAGTGACGAGGATAAGAACCTGAAATATCGGAGACGCAGCTGGGCGGATATGGTCAAGGATTCGCCGGCGGCCCAGGCGACTGGTCATCCAGTGCCGGCTAGCTCAGTGAAATCCACCATCAACCCCAAAGCAACATACACGGGCCAACAGGTCACTGCGATACTGGAAAGAGTATCTAAATCCGATGGCCCCCACATCCGTGAAGAGGACACAGGTGGGTCATGGACTGAAATGCGATCGAGGGGATCGCTAAGGAAATCCAAGGCAATAATGCAACCCAATATAACAAGAAAGAGGAAGTTATCACCTCCGGGAAGTGATAGCGGCGAGCAATGCTGGATTTGTGGTAAGCGGGGCCACTTTAAGGATGAATGTCCGTTTATCCGGTGTCGTTTTTGTAAGGTCCTTGGACACATGATCGCCGAATGCCCACTACTTATAGAGAAGCAGAGCGTTTCGGCAAGTAACAAAGGGGTGGACAACAGGATAGCACGTCCCCAGAAGCTTCCGGTAATAGGCTCTAAAGTGGACCAAGAGAGGAGTCGTCCAGATACGACTAGACTACCACAGACGGGCGGCCTATACAGGCCTGGGCAGTGAAGACACACCCGATGGCGACGATACACACAGTAAAGGAAAGCAACATTCTTGAGTTGGAGGACAGTAAGGAAACTAAAGACAAATCGACAAAGACAAAGGAAGGCTCAGGCAAACCGTCTATGTTCCTCCCGACGTCCGACAAGGCAGCGGAGGATAGGAAGTCACTATCCAAAATCATAGGAGTGGTGTATCCGGGGCACGGCAACCCGTCCGTGGATGAGATGATCGGAGGGCTTAGGCTAATTTCGGTGCCCTTTGCACGTCACGATTGGAGTTTCTCAAACGCAGGAAGGTATTACCTAGCTAGATTCCCGTCGCAGCAGGGGTTGGATCATGCAGTTGGAAGGACATCCATCCCTTGTCGCAATCATAACGCCGGTTTTACGATGTATAGATGGACCGGGGAGGAAGATGATCAAGTTCAGATCTTCCCCACAACCACGACGATAGGGATCCAGGGACTCCCTTTACATCACAGGAACAGGAATGATCTAACCAAAATAGTGGTTTGATTTTCCCACCTGATTGACGTCGAGGAAAATACACTCGAACGGAGGGACTTGGTGACAGCAAGAATCAGGATTGGTTGCGATTCGGTTGATTCAATACCGAAGGAAATAAAGATAGTGGTCAGCGGCCAACTGCGTATAATATCAACCAAGATCATCAACATGATTTCCTTGCCACCGAAAGCTTTGAACGAGGGGAGAGCACATCGTGGAACGCCGGGTTCCACGGCGACGGACAGAGGTCCCACCATGACAGGGAAAGCCGATAAGGCGCCCCTGTCCACGGCTGAATCCTCAATCCAGGCCGCCGAGAGCCAACGGTGGTTCACGTGGCACAAAAACCAAAGCTCAAACACTCCGATCCAGCATGCGCGACAGGAGGACAGTCGAAATGGGAAGGGTCAACCACCAAACAGAGGTCACCGGGCAGGAAATAGGATGGAAGAGGAAAGAGCTGCAGGAATTACACCCACAAGGAGTGCTGAAGAACTCGAGGAGAGAAAGCGCAACCAAACAAAGCAAGAAAAGGAAAAGGAAATGGCAGAGGAAAAACTGCGGGAGCCAGAGGAGAAAGGAAGCGCAACAGTCCTTTAAGGGGAGGAAGAGACATGCGGGTGCACTGCTCAAGGGCAGTCAGCTTTCAATAAAGCTGACTGCTTAGGGGGGATGCTTCTAGGGGGGATCAGTGACCGGAGGGTAGGTAAACGGGGGGAGGGGGACCACTCTTTTAAAAGAACAGAGGGTGGGTCCCTAACTAGAAATAATGGCAGGGAGTTGGGTGAAAGAGGGGATGGAAAATTTTTTAGTGGTCACAAATCAAATGAAAAGTTGGACCTAGTTGATGGTGGGTCCACAAATAGCCATGATGGGCTGATTTTAGATGAAAGTGGTTCCAATCTGAGAACAACAACTGCAAATAATCAGGGAGTATTTATTATGGATCAACAGGGCTTAGGGGAAAAAGCACACTTCAGTATAAGTGAGCAACCTGCCAAAGAAAATACAGCAGATAGGGTTGCCGACCTCTTTGAAAAAGCCAAGGAGTTGGGATTTGATAACAGTGATCAGACAGCCAGATCCATAAAACAGCTAGGGCTTCTATCACTATTATCGGGATTTGACAAAGAAGTTACTAAGGATGCTACTTCCAAGCTCCTAGCTGACATAGTCACCGGGGATGATGGTGCCAGACTGGCAAGAAGTAGAAAACATCAGCCTTCCAGATTTCCAAAGTGTATCAGAGATAAATATAAGAAGCAACATATACAGAAGGATAGAGCGAAGGAAAGAAGTGCAATTAATGTGGAGCAGACAACCACAACAGATGTATCACCAGTCAATCTGGCGAAGCATGGAGAGACAAAGCAGGATAATTCAGGAATCGACAACAGGGAGGAAGACCGATATCCTAAGGAAACCCAGCAGGGTAGCCACATTGAGGACACGAAGGACCAGGGAACAGGACATCTTGGGGCTACAATGACACCTACTAGACACAGTACGAGATTGGAGCATAAGCGAGGACGCCTTGATTATCAATCTGGAGAGATTGCGTCATTAGCCACAAGACGCAAAGCTTTACTTTCAAACTACGAACAAGGTATGAGCTTTTCTTCTATCGATGTCTTAAATTTGTTACCAGATGATTTGTTGTTATCTCTTGCACATACATGTGACATTGATATGGGCACCGATATTGGTACACTAAAGAGTAATCTTTAATTAGTTAGACATATAGAGTGCTCTGGGATAATTCATAACCCCAGTACAACAGGGGCGAAGGAGTGTTGACCATGAGGGGTCCAGATGGAGAAGATTACAATAGTTAGTTATGAATACACTATTCTGGAATGTGAGGGGGGTTAGCACCAGGACCAAACGACGTATGGTATCAAAAACCTGTAGATTGTCGGTAGCAGATATAGTTTATCTCCAGGAAACAAATTAGTGAACCCTCAAACAAGCACATTAAACGAGCTAGGAAATAGATATAGTTGGCTCGTTAAAAACGCGATTGGGGCGTCTGGTGGGTTATTGATTGGGGTAGATCACCAGTCATACGAGATACTGGACTCACTAGCAGGGAAATTCAGCCTGACGGTGGCAGTCAAGAGGAAAGCAGATGGCTGGATTCAAACTATAACGAGTGTGTACGGACCAAACCAGAGTTGCCGCCGTAGCACACTATGGCAAGATATCACAAGGGCAAGAGTGTGGAGGATGGGACCATGGGTTTTGGGAGGGGACTTTAATATGGTTAGGTTCTCGGATGAGCGTAAAGGAGGGGATAATAATATCCGGGATAGAAATCAATTCAATGATTTGGTGGCAAACTTAAACCTTATCGAAATTCCCCTAATAGAACGACGATATACATGGTCTAGCATGCAGGAGAACCCGAGTCTAGCCAAACTCGATAGAATCTTTGTATCAACAGACTGGGAACTCAAATTCTATGGTGCGTATGTTCATCCTATCAGGAGACCAACATCGGACCATGTTCCTATTTGCCTCTGCTCAGGGGAGATCCGCCCGAAAAAAGATCGAATCTTTAGATTTGAAGAATGGTGGTTGGAATACGAGGAGGTTCACAAAATTATTAGACAAAGTTGGTCTTAGCCGACAAACACATCCGAGACTGCTCAGAATATTGTTGTCAAATTTAGGCGATTAAGAAGAGTACTGTTGAGATGGGAAAAGAAATACTTCCGACAAATAAGGATGTCAAAAGCTGAAGCCATCAAGGAAATAGAAGATTTGGAGCGGGAGGAGGAAGGACAGAATCTGTCAAAAGAAAAATCTGAATGGCTGCAAAAATTCCGTAGGCTTACGACAGATATATATAAGAACGAGAAGATTAAGTGGAGGCAAAAAGCTCATCATAAATGGCTCACAGAAGGGGATACAAATACTGCCTTCTTTCACAGAATAGTAAACACGAGGAGAAGAAAAAATGCTATACATGTGCTAGAATCCTCGGAAGGATCAATATCTTATGTGACAAGGATTAAGCATCATGTTCATAGCCATTTTAAAATCCTATTCGGAAGCGAAAACCCGGAGAGACTAAGGATGAAGGAGGCTAGTGGACAAAAGTCGATAGATTTATCCAACCTAGATGTCGACATCACAGATGAGTAAGTAAAGGCAGCGGTATGGCAACTTGGCCCGGAGAAGGCATCGGGACCGTATGGCTTCCCGCTTTTTTTCTATCGCACCTTTTGGCAAGAAATGAAGGGTGATGTAATGGCCTTACTCAAAGGGTTCGGTAAAGGAGAAGTCAATATTGACATGATCAACTATTCCCTCATCGTACTCATACAAAAGAAAAAGACACCACAGACTATTGGTGACTATAGACCGATAGCTCTGTTGAATAGCAGCCTCAAAATCATCTTGAAGGTCCTGGCAAATCGATTGGCAGTAGTCTTACCAGATTTAGTGGAGACAACATAATCAGGATTTATACAAGGGCGAAACATTTTGGAGGGGATCGCGCTTGCCCAATAAGTGATACATTACTATCGGAAAGCAAAAAAGAAAGGATTCCTCCTTAAACTTGACTTTGAAAAAGCGTACGATATGGTAAACTGGGAGTGTATTTTAGAAGTCTTAAATAAGAGAGGATTCGAGGAACGCTGGAGGAACTGGATAGAACTGTGGTTAAGATTGGCCAAAGTGCAAGCGCTCATCAATGGCGAAATAGGTAAGGAGGTGGTATGTAAGAGAGGACTCCGGCAGGGGGACCCACTATCTCTCCTTCTCTTCGTTTTGGTGGCAGACGGTATAAATCAGCTTTTAAAAAAAGCAGTGGACGCAAGCCTATTCAAAGGTCTGCCGGCCAGCAAAAAGGTTGTGGTTTGCAACCTACAATATGCAGATGATAAACTAATATTCTGTGAAAACAACCTAAGAACCGCCATCATACTAAAGTGGACTCTCTGCTGCTTTGAGGCCTGGTCAGGACTAAAAATCAATTTTCACAAAAGCTCCATGGTGATACTAGGCCAAAAGACTTTAACGGATTTTATCATCTAAAGTATACTTGGTTGCAAGACAGACTGCCTCCCCGTCCAGTATCTTGGGGTTCCACTTAGAGATAGAAAACTAAGAAAGACTGACTGATATCCCATAATTGATAAGGTTGAGCGGAAACTTGAGGGTTGGAAGGCTAGACATATGTCACTAGGGGGACGCATTATACTAGTCAATTCAGTGCTTTCATCTACACCATTGTATTTTATGTCAATCTTCCTACTCCCAGTCTGGATCAGAAAGAGGATTGATAAAACACGAAGAAACTTTTTATGGAGTGGTGTGGAGGAAAAAGCCAAATATAATTTAGTATCCTAGGGGCAAGTTTGTAAACCTAAAGAGGAGGGGTGATTAGGAATCAAAGATCTGAAGATGTCCAATCTGGCCCTACTTTCAAAATGGTGGTGGAAATTACTATCGGATCCTGAAGGACAGCTTCATAAAGCCATCTGGGAGAAGTTTGGTCCAAGAAAGGGAGGCTGGCGAAACATACCACATAACACCTGCAATACATCATCCCTGTGGTGAGGGATGAAGGCGACCAGAAAGATTGCTGAATCAAGTATCTCTTTTAAAGTGGGCAGGAAAGGGAGGTTTTCGTTTTGGCATGATCGTTGGTGCTCAGACATGTCGTTAGCAACATTATTTCTAAAAGCCTTCACTTGCTCACTTGATAAGGAGGCAATTACTGAAACGATGTGGCATCGTAATAGATGGAATTTGAGATTGGAAGCTCACACACGAGACCATGCAAGTATGGAGATCAGGGAGCTTAGGAACCTACTTAGTATTCAGTCTCATGAGGAAACATAGAAGGAATCTGCCATTTGGAGATGGGAGCAACATGGTGAGTTCTCAGTTACGTCCACATACAAGTTCATCATAGACGGAGGTCATAGAATGACATATGCAAGAAAAATATGGCATGTTATATTCCCTTTTCAGATTAGGTGTTTCTTATGGCTTATCGCCAAAGAAGCCTTACTCACATGGGATAATCTCCAAAGACGAGGCTGGAAGGGACCAAATATGTATAGTTTGTGTGGGGCTGTGGCTCAAACAATCACGCATCTATTTCTTGAATACAGTTTCACCTCCTGTCTATGGGAGAAGTGTGCGGTAGCTATAGGGCTTACATTCAGACAGTCCGAGATGGCTAACATATGTTACAAAGTAGTTAGTAAGAAGATACGTCATGGTGCTCATATCTGTCACTTAGGATTGCAGCAGTATGCTGGAATGTATAGAGAGAAAGAAATAATAGGATTTTCCGATAGCAAAAGCATTCCATATTTACATGTTTTTGTCACATATATATTGATATACATTTCTGGACAGGTCTTCTGTCAGACAGAGAAAAATTGTGCCTTTCTGAAGAACAGGATACAGAGGAAGAAGATCAGGGACTGGAGAATGAACAGGATACAGAGGAAGTGCACACAGGAGCAGGGTAGAGTTGATCGTGATAAGATGATCAGATGACGATATCGAAGGTAGTGGATTTTGTTTTGTTTGTTTTATTTTGTATTTTGACTTTGTTATCTTCATGTCTAGGTGGGTTATAAACTCCACTCTAATTTGTATTAATGTAACCCGCTCTGTTATGCCTTATTAATAAAACACGGAGGGCTTCTTGCGCACCATTTTAACCAAAAAGAAATAGTATCAATATTTGCACCACCCGTCAAAAGATTCCATCCAAACTAGAGGAATGAGATTAACTGCAACGAAAAATTTCAATGTGGGAATCCTCTTACAAGTGTCAAACTATCATGATGTTTTGTTTAACAAAATATTAAGATAATTGATGTTTGATTTGTCCTTGGCTATCGGTTCTTGGAGATGGAGATTGACTCTGACTTCCTCTCAATACTCTAGCATCCTTTCAATACTTTCTCCAGTATAATGAGCTGCGCACGTATATGGCTTAACTCCCTATCCTGAAATCATTTTTTAAGAAAATAGTTTATGGGGTTTAACTATCTATTTGGAAATTTTTCTTTTTTTAAGCAAATGGCATGCTTTGCTACGATGACTTAATGGGACATTATTCTCATGCTCAAACCAGCTTACAATTTTATAAGGAACATGATAATCTTTCTTGTACGAATTATTATATCAAAAATGGCATCTTATCAAATACGTCTAGTACTTATGTATCGAACATGCTTGTTAGATCTCTCTCTTGAAAAACTTAACGTATCCTCTTACTCTATCCATATCCATCTTGATGTTGACGTATCCATGCAACTTAACAGGTATGAACTATTGGGTGTAGGTTCGGATCTAATCCCAATTTTTTACTATAATTCATTCTCTTATTAAAATTTTATTAATCAAATGCCAATAAGAAATAATAAAATCAACTACGCCCAGTCCATATCAGCTAGCCAAAATTTCTATTCCATGCTTCCATCCTGAATCCAACCCTGGAGGACACCTCATAGGCCTACAAACCCAACCCCACACCCCACCCCCCCCCCCCCCCCCCCACCCCCCCCACCCCCCCCCCCCCCCCCCCCCCCCCCGCCTAAAATGGACCACCCAAACCCTCTCCCTTCTTTGAGAATTATCGACCTAGACTCTCACCAACCATCTTCTCTTACCCTCTCCAAAACCTTTTCTTCCTTCAAAACCACTGATTGAGTTACCTATTTCTCAAATAGTATAAAATTCACTAGCTCATTAACTCACAATCATAATGGAGAAAAAAGTACCAAATAGTGGAAGGAGGCAATCAGTATTATATAATTAATATTAAATCTCCAACTTACAAAGATGACAAGGAAGCATACACATTTGTAGGTAGATACTAAATAATGAAAATAACTTAAGGAGGATTTTCTTGTGATTAGACCTGACAACCAGGCCGTGCCCGGCCTGGCCCGGCCCCGTGCCCGGCACGGCACGGCTGCCCAGGCCTAGGCCCGGGCTCGGCCTGCCGGCACGGCACGGCAGGCCCGTGCCGTGCCCGGACCAGGCCGGGTCGGCCTAGATTATTTAGAAAAAAAAAAGAAAAAGAGATTTAATACATTGTAATAATAATAAAAACAAATATTATATTATATTTCATCTTATTACATTCATATAATTGCTCTATAAATCTCTTTAGAAATTATACAAAGCCCGAAAAGAAGGGAGAGGACCCTAACCGTCACCCTCAACTTGTTCTTAATATATTTTCTAAGAGATTTATAAGTTAAAAATTAAAAAAATTGAAAATACATGAATATTCTTACAAATTTAAATACTTTTAATCAACCTTCATTTTCTTCTGGTAAGCCTAAGGTTTCTAGTACATCTTCATTAGTCAAGTCTTGTTCCCTATCTTCTGCGTCGTACCAATCCTTCAAGCAGACACACATCTCCAATGTGTCCGACGCCATTGAGGTTCTCAAGTCCGTGAGCACTCTACCACCTGCGCTAAAAATAGACTCCGATACTACAGTAGACACTGGAGGAGTTAGTAGATCACGGGCCATGTTGGAAAGCACGGAATATGTTTTTTCCTGTGATTTCCACCATGCCAAAATATCAAAGGATTCATAATTTTCAGGAGATAAATTATCTTCATAGTTAGCTCTCTCTAAATAATAATGTAATTTATTAAAATATGTACTAGTTTGTCTTACCTTTTTCCTGTGAAATACAGATGATATTATTGGATTACGAATTTCCCTAGTAGATGGTTCTTTTGTAGTTTGTATTGGTACACCATACATATCTTCATATGTTTTATACATAATATCTAAACATGTTTTAATATCATTAACTAAATCCCTCACATTATTTTTATAGGACATATTTGTATAAAATAAATCTATTAATATTTCAAGTCCATCTAACTTGCATCTAGGATCCACAACAGTTGCAAAATATAATAAGTATGGAAAATCTTTAAAATATTTATTAAATTTAATTTACATAGGTTCAACAATACTTTCAAGTATAGAGTGATCTCTACATTCATTAAAAACCGAACTAATTTCGGTTAGATAATATAATGCAATGTGTGTAGTTGGGTAATAAGTTCCTGATAGTGCTCTAAATGCATTTTCAAATTTGCCTAAAAACTTAGAAATGCAATACAACTGGTGCTCTACATTGGTGACTCCATTTCATAAAAAGTATTTATTATATTTTTATACTGAATAGCTATGTTTAACATTTTATATGTAGAATTTCATCTTGTTGTAACATCTATAGGTACAATTCTAGGTGATATTTTTATATTTTTACATATTTGTTTAAATGCTTGTCTTCTTGGCCCACTATTTTTAATAAAAAGTAATGTATACCTAGGTTTCATTAGTGAATCATTTACTATTTTTAATCCATCTTGAGCGCATAAGTTTAGTATGTGGCAAGTACACCTAACGTGAAATAATTTTCCATCTAGAATTGGTTTTGTCATATTTTTAAGGATTCTAATTGCGGTCGTATTTTCAGAAGTATTATTCAAAGAAATGGTAAATATTTTTTTATCTATTCCAAAATCTGAAAAAACACTTAGAAGGGATTGTGATAAATTATGTGTATTGTGAGGAAATTCAAATACCCTAAATCCTATTATTCTTTTCTGTATGCACCATTCTTGATCTATATAGTGTGCCGTTACGCATAAATAATTAGTCATATTTTTAGCTTCCCAACAATCTGCAGTTATAGCAACTCAAAAAATTAAAGAAGTAAAAATAGCTATTAAAGTATCCATCTACTCTTTATATAGTTTGAACATGTCGGATGTACATGTTGAACGTGGGACTTTTTATATTCATAGTAAATACTGATTTACAAAATCTTTCAAATTTGCGATTTTCCGAAAACATAAATGATTGTTCGTCATATATTATAAATCTTGCTAAATGTTCTCTTGTTTTAATTGGATCATATTTACATATACCTAATGATCCACCAAATGTGCTTATTTGTATTTCATGTGGTACATTTGGTGGGTGATTTTTTTCTAGGTGTCTTTTAAGATGACCCGTTCCGCTACCTAAAAGAAACGAATAAATTTTATGACAGTATTTACACTTAGCTTTTCTAACATTGTTTTCTATTATTTTTTCAAAATATTTTCATATGTCCGATCTAACAGCCCTAGTAGATGTGGTAGTTTGTGTTTCGGGTATGGTTGTATCAGTTGGTTCTTCTTCAGATACAAAAAATGGTACTTGAGGAGGTTGTTCTAAGGGTTGACATAAATTTTGATATTCTTCATCAGTTAAAAATGGAGTAAAAGAACCCGTGGCTTGAGAGCAAGAAGCGCCAGACGATTGTGGATCCATTTTAATAAAATCCCCAAGAAAACAAATTAAAATTCTCAAAAAAAACTTTAAATTATAAATACCTGTTAACCGCTGAACTATTTGAGAGAGAGAGTGAAATATCTAGTTAGAGAGATGAAACTGGAAATCAAAATAGAGAAGAAAACCTTGCTTCAATGAGAAAACTTGCTTGGATCTTGTTTGGGAGACTTGCTTGCTTTAGACTTCTTGATCACTTGATTGAAACTTGCTACTTGTTTTGCTTGAAAGTTCTTGAGAATTAAAGATTTTAGAAGATTTTTTAGAATGAATTTGGTGTATAAGAATGATGAATGGTAATAGAGGAGATAATGAGGTATTTATAGAGAAAGAAAGGTTTTAATTTGCAAAAAAAATTACAAAAACTTCCAACGGCTATTTTGACCGTTGGGGGAAAAATCTGCAAATTTGTTTTGCAAGAAACCCCCTAACGGCTATAAAAATAGTTGTTAGGGGGCCTATTTGCAAACAAAAATGCAAAAACCCCCCTAAAACACCCCAACGGTCAAATTTTTTAAAAAAAAATTTTACGTGTCGGGCCTGGCACGTGTCAGGCACGGCCCGGCACGGCCGGCCCGTCCCGTGCCGCCGGCACGGGCGGCCTCCGCCCGAGCCGAGGTGCCGGGCCGGGCGTGCCCAACGGGCTGCCCGGCCCAGTAAACAGCTCTACTTGTGATTCATTTTTGATGGGGACAATTGTTTAATGTATAATAATCTCAATAGTCAATGGAGGAGATGAAAATAATACTAATACAAAATAGTATGGTACTGGGGGATAATAACTATAATAATTGGCATGAGATAATATAACGAATGGTCAAATTTAAGGAATAAGGGTGGTTGGTTCAAAAAATGTTCATTTCTAGCAGGTGCATACATTTAATATGAGGGTAAAAAATGCCCTAGAAATTACATAATAATCTCACAGCATCCCTCAAATAAAAAAAATATAAATAAAAAAAATTAATAAAGTAGGTCTAAAATCCACTTTAAAATTCAACACTCGCTTGTAAAGTAAATTTTTGGTGATAAGTTCATTTTTAGCTTGGCAAACTTTAAATAAACCCTTCGAAAGAGATATTTGGTGAAGATGCTATTGACATTATCCTTGCTATGTAACTATATCACGCCAATAATACTATCAAGCACCTTCTCAAGAACGAAATGATGCTCAATCTCAAAATGTTTATTCCTAACATATGACCTACCAAATTAGTTGCAAGTTTGTTGGCCCTTTGATTGTCACTAAGAATAATGTAAGGGTTGGTTGATGGAAAAATAAATATATTTTTGACCAATACTTTCGACCAAACAAATCTGCAAGCCGTAACAGAGGAGTCCTTATACTCCATTTTAGAATTTTGCTTCTTTTTATACCAAAAAAATACCCTGAACTATAAGAAAAGACATATCCCGATACGGACATCTGATTATCTAAATCTCCTTCCAAATTCCAAATTGGCGTCAGTAAAACCATGCAAATTAAAAGTGACATCTTTCCTATATAGCAAGCACAACAATTGTTGTTTGCTTTAGCATTTAGCATTTGCATGCTTTCAATTGAATTAGGATTTTTGGTATTCCTTCACGAGCATGTATTTCCTCTATCTATAGGGATTCAGAAAAAGATGGAATAAGAGAAATATGATTCGACACTCAACTGAGGGCCTTTCCTATTACTATAATAATCTTTATATAAAAAATAGGGGTATTTACTGGTTTGTCCCTCAAATCTTTATATATTATGATTTTATCCCCCAAATTTTCATATTTAAGATTTTGTCCTCCAAATCTCATAAGTTACAATAATTTAGTCCCTCTATTAATTTTAATATTTTTTAAACAGTGAAATGACTTAAATACCCTCCTTTTTAAAATGCGTCCTCGCCTGGATCCGAACGCGAACCCGCCCCATGCCCATCTCGCCTCTGCTGCCACACCAGCCGCACCTCCTCGGCTCCAAACCCAAACGGTGGCGGCGCCCACCCCTGGCCATGTGGAACGCAGGAGCCGCAGCGCCGCTCGAGAAGTAGACCCGAGGAGGAGGAGGGACGGCGTCGGCGTGGAGGAGCTAGAAGACGAGGCAGCGGCGGCCGACGCAGAGCTGGAGGACCGCGACGGGATTCTCATGGCCGGCGGAGAAGGGGGCGCCACTCGACGTTGAGGCCGACGACGAGGGAATCGAGGCGGCGGGAGTGGGAGGAGAGGAGAGGGTTGGGTTCGCCTGACATTAATAGAAAATAGATGAGGGAGAGAGAGAGAGAGAGAGAGAGAGAGAGAGAGAGAGAGAGAGGAGAGGGAGTTGTTTGCATGTGGGTCCTGGTGGGGGTTTTTATATACCCAGAGTGCGGAGTTTAAGGAGGGGAAAATGTTTTTGTTATAGGTAATTAAAATGGAGGGTATTTAAGTAATTTTACTATTAAATAAATGGAAAAACTGATAGAGCGACTAAATTGTAGTAACTTAGAAGATTTGGGGGACAAAATACTAAATATGAAGATTTGGGGAACAAAATCATAATATATAAAGATTTGAGGGACAAACTAGTAAATACCCCTAAAAAATAATAGTATCTTCAATATAGCTCCCTACTTGCGGGCAATTAGTGGTGTAAGTTAGTTCGCGTCTACACTTTGGTTATAGGAGTGTTTTTTACAAGTGCAAGCGACTGACTTTGGATAAATCCTTTTTCGTGTAGGTCTTGTCTCTGTAATTTTATTTTTGATAGCTTGTTGATTAAATCAATGCCCTAACGAAGTTGAGACTATTGACCTGTTATTTTTTTTTATGCTAAATCATGATTGATATATTTGAAAGAATATCAAGATGATTGTTGAGAGTTGACCTTGGCGGTGAAGGTAAGAGCAACTGCGCTTGGAGATATTAAATTGATTTTAGATTTCCTCTCATAAAAGTCATGATTGTTTCGTGTATTTGGTGAAGGATTTGGCCCCTAATTTAATGTTAACTGGCAAAAATATTTAAAACTACCAAATCCATGATTTGACTCAAGAATTTGGTCCCCATTTTTTACTGACATGGCCACAGTCTCCTAGTGGAGTCCTAATTTTTGCGAGGAAACTGAGCCAAATTCATGGATTTGGCCCCTTTTAATTTTTATAATTTTATATAAGATATAGAATCTTTTTTTAAAAAAAACTAATATTTGACAATCATGACACCAAATCCATACACTTTTATCCGTGACTTATGATTTGTTTGCATATTTGGTCATGGATTTAAAAATAAATAGTAGATATTGTGTTAGAATTCCTTAATATAGTAAATTTCATTGATTGATTCATGGAAAGGGTGCATGAGGAAAATGGTTTATTTGCCTACATTGCATGAAAAATAATTCCTATGCAGTTTTCAGCACTTTTGTGCTGAAACCAGCTAAAAGCAAACTAACCCCCTTTAAATTATTAGTTTTTTTCTTATACAAGGCTGGGATATTGTCACCCTCCCTATCGAATAGTGTCACCTAAGTCTATAAATTGGTTGACCAATGAGACAAAAATCACAAAACATATTGATCAATCACAATGTTAGGCGCAACTAATGAGGGAGTTTCTAAAAATTAAAACTCTATATTAATTGATCAATCATAGTGTCCAATGACCAATTAGAGGGTTTTTGAATATCACAATTCTGAATTGATTGACTAATCACAAAATTGCACAACCAATTTAAAATTTCAATATGTTTAAATGATGAGTTTATCTCCTTTTTTAGTCTAATTTACTTTTTTGATGACCATACTCTCCCATGCGGAAATCACTTTCTATGACCCAAAATGCATGAAATAACCAACAAAAATAAAGAGAAAATATTTTCATGACCACTTCTCACAGTACAAATACATGAATCAATTAAGAAAAAGCAAAAAATAAGAAATAGGATGGACTCCATGTCTTAGAATTTCATAATTCCAAATTCAAGCCAGTCAACCTCGTATTTGTCACAAAATCCTTATCTTTTTTTTTAAATGAAATAAAAATGAAAAAGCAAAAATTAAATAAAAAGGAAAAAAAATAAATGAAAAACAAATATTTCTTTTCCGAAACCATTTTAATTTAGCGGACCAATCAGCTCCTTAGTGCGCCGAGCATACTGGCTTGACTAAGCCTTGCTTCGGAGACGGAGAGTACTCGACGGTCTACTGATTGTACGGTCCGGGTCGGTTCTCCCGTTAAAAATGCCAGCCGGTGGGCTATCATGTTATAATCAACTGCGTTGTATTCAATCTGCCCGCCAAAACTCCCCTGCCCTGCTCCAATCCTCTCACTTCCATCCCCAAACCCAACCCTGGACTCCTCCAATCCCGGACCCCCAAAATCCCTCCAACGGAGCATCCAGAGCCTCTCCCTTCTCCGAAAATTATCGATCCAAACTGTTACCAACAACCTCCCCTTGTCCCTCTCCCGAACCCTTTCCTCCCTCAAAACCTCCCACAGACTGGGTCCCCTCCATTCCCTCCTCCTCGTCTCCGGCCTCGCCCGTTCGCCCTTCTTCGCCGCCAAGCTCATCTCCAAGTACTCCGACCTCGGCAACTCCGCTGCCTCTCTGACCATATTTCTCTCCACTCCGCACTCGAACCACAGCGTGTTCCTGTGGAACACTCTGATGAGAGCATGTACCCACTCTGGCTTATTCGATTTGGCTTTGAACAACTACGACGAAATGCGGCGGATGGGACTGATCCCTGATGCATTCACCTTCCCTTCTGTGCTCAGCGCATGCGCTGGGGCAGGCAGGATTGACTTGGGCCGGAGGGTTCATCGGGATGTTTTGGAGTTGGGGTTTGGATCGGATCTATATATTGCCAACACTTTGATCGGTATGTATTCAAGGCTTGGGTCCTTGGTGGATGCACGGCAGGTGTTTGATGGAATGCCTGTGAGGGATGTTGTTTCATGGAATAGCTTGATTTCTGGGTACAGTGCGAACGGGATGTGGGAGGAGGCGGTGGAGGTTTATAGTGAGTCTAGAATCACTGGCATTGTTCCCGATTGTTTTACGGTGGAGAGTGTTTTGCCGGCTATTGGAGGGCTTGGGGCTGCTGGAGAGGGGAAAATTGTGCATGGACTTGTGAATAAGGTTGGCATTGAGAATGATAGGTTAGTGAGCAATGGCCTGATAGCGATGTACTGCAGGGTTGGGAATTTGGATGACGGACATAGGGTTTTTGATATGAAGGCAAGGAAAGATGTGGTTTCTTGGAATATCATGATTGATGGGTATTTCCAAGTTGGTTCTGTTGATAGAGCACTGGACCTCATTCGAGAAATGTCTGTCAGTTCAAAACCGGATCTCGTGCTGATTACCATTGTTCTACGTGTTTGCTATGAGATGGAGGAGTTAAAGGTCGGTAGGTCTGTTCATGGCTTTATCTTAAGAAATCAGTATCAATGTGATGTTTCTGCACATAACATGCTAATACTAATGTATGCAAAGTGCGGAAGGTTGGGGATGGCACGTGAAGTCTTCAATCGCATTGTAGTCAGAGATTCTGTTTCGTGGAATGCCCTGATCAATGCTCACGTGAGCAGGAAAAACCTCAACGAGGGAGTGCAACTTTTTAAGTCCATGATTGAGTCTGGTGGCAAACCTGATCCGGTCACAATTACGACACTCATTTCTGTTTGCTCCCAATTGCTAGATTCAAGCCAAGGGCAGGGACTTCATTGTGATGCTATTAAAAGAGGGATGATTTCAAATCTGTTTGTGAGCAATGCTCTTCTTGGTATGTACTCAAAATGTGGTTTGCTAGAAGATGCACTGACAGTATTTGACAAGATGGAAATCCGTGATGCAGTAAGCTGGACAAGCATCATTTCTGGATGTGTTCAGAGTGGGAACTACAAACAAGGGTTCAAACTATTGACTGAAATGAAGCTCAAAGAAGTGAAACTGGATGAGGCTACAATGCTAAGTGTCTTGCCTGCATGCTCCTTCCTAGCAGCAAAAAGACATGGCAAGGAGATTCATGGGTGTATTCTGAAACTTGGTTTAGTGCGTGATATTCCAGTTGGGAATGCTCTAATTGAGATGTACTCCAAATGTGGCATTTTAGATTATGCAGTCCGGGTCTTTGCATCCATGGAAGGCAAGGATGTTGTGAGCTGGACTGCATTAATATCTGCCTATGGCATGTATGGCCAAGGTAAAAAGGCCTTGAGAGCTTTCAAAATCATGGAGGAAACCGGCATTGTACCAGATCATGTTGTGTTTGTAGCTCTGTTGTATGCATGTAGCCATGGTGGTTTAGTTGAAGAAGGAAAGTTGCACTTTAAGAGGATGGAAGAAGAATATAAGATAGTTCCAAGAATGGAACACTTTGCTTGCATGGTAGATCTTCTTTCTCGATGTGGACGGTTAGCTGAAGCCGAAAAATTCATTTTAGCAATGCCAATAGAACCTGATGCAAGTATATGGGGAGCTCTGCTCAGTTCTTGTCGAGTGTCTGGCGATAATCAGATGGCTGAGCGTATTGCTCAGAAAGTCTTGACAATGAATTGGAAAAACCCTGGATATTACGTTTTAGCATCAAATGTGTATGCATCTATGGGGAAATGGAATATGGTTGTCAATGCAAGAAAAATTATTAGGGACAAAAAGTTGAGGAAGAACCCAGGATATAGCTGGATAGAAGTCAGAAACAAAATACATGTGTTTGGAACTGGAGATCAATTGGTTGACCAGAGTGTAGAGATTCATCAGTTGTTAGAAAAACTTTATGACTCCATGGCGAAAGAAGGATATGTTCTTGACAGGAAATTTGTACTACAAGATGTAGAGGAGGATGATAAAAGATATATGCTTTGTACACACAGTGAGAGGTTGGCAATAGCTTTTGGTTTGTTAAATACAAAGCCAGGAACGCCACTGCAGATAATGAAGAATCTCCGTGTCTGTGGAGATTGCCACACGGCAACTAAATATATTTCAAAGATTGTCCAAAGGGAATTATTAATTAGAGATGCCAATCGTTTTCATCTGTTCAAGGATGGATCCTGTAGTTGTGGAGATTACTGGTGATATTTCTTTTCCATGATTAACAATGAGCTCTTAGAATTCAACGAGCAGAATGCGTAAATGGGACAAAGAATGAAAAAGGATACCGCAGCGATTTATTATCCAGACTCCTTTCCCAATTAAAAGCAAGGTCTGGAAATCTCAATTCTTACCCTTGTGTTCTGCATTTGACACGTTTGATTTTTTATGCTGTTATTTCTGGATGAAGTGATGAAAAAAAGGGTAAGTATATATCCATATACATAAATTCCGAGAAACATTAAGCAACTTCATATTGTTGCGCATTTTCGACATGCACAACCGTAGATAAATTCTAGTTGTAGTGGCCAGTTAACCTTTATGGCAACCACCTGGGCCTCACTTGGTCATAGTTGCTTAGGCTGGGAATTTAGTACCAACGGTCGATGGCAGGTCACAGCTGGTCATGAAAGTTTCTGCAGGACTTTTCAAGTGTTTCGTTCCTTACCCATTTTGTTGTAGACAGTCAATATTTAGATATATTCACTTTACAAGTCCTACCTAAACCGACTACAAATCCTATACTAGTAACCATGTAGTTACCTAGCAAGGCCATGATTCTTGCATCAAGGAGCAACAGGTGCTCACGAATAGGTTATTTCTATGTTCTTGGGGAAAAGTTCTTCATGCCATTTTGATGCTCAATTCTACATTTCTATTCTTTAATTCAATGTCTCGGTTGGATTTTTTTTTTTTTTTTTGATGATCGCTCTGCCTTTTATATTTTAATTCTGAAAATGAAGTTTGAATTTATGCAATAAAGAGAAAGATTACTTCATAACTCTTTCTAATTAGATCTTAATTTTTTTCCATTAGCACTGTTAGGTAAAATTAATGGAATATATAGAACTGCAGTTTTTGGAGAGTAAAGTATCTTCGAATTCATGTTTACTTCAGATGGATTCCCTGGTTTAAATGATCTGGAGTTCAAAAGAAATTTCATTGTGGGTACACTGTTGCTTAATATGTTAATATTTAACAGTTCTTAATCTTCCTATCTACCAAATAGTTCACTTTTTTTTTTCTCGTAGACTTGACTTCCTAACTTGTGGTTTTATACAGGATTGTCAAAGTTTCTGACCGATAGTTTATGCCTCGTCTAATTACAGGTTTCGGTACCACGCAATTCTGTGTCTGCGACAACATGGTAACCATTGTACTTGACTTAACCTTGCAGAATAGCCCCTGCCAGTCCTTTTTTTTGTGGCTACTACAAAATAATAGCTGATGTTCCCTCATTTTTCTAGCATAAATTATACCATATAAAATTTTCCCCATCAATCAAGAATCAATCAAGAGTCATTTGGGAATCGTGGAAAACCAATAGTGCAATTGTTTAAGGTTATTCATGAAAGCAGTTGACGACATAATTCTTTCACCCGAAATATATCATTTCTTTAGTCTGTTTTTTCCATTCCTGTAGGTTCACTAAGATTGTAATCGTAAATTCAATGGGTTTCCTTTTTGGCAAACAAAGCTTCAGGAGTCATGCGAAACTTGGTGAGCATTCTTTCTTCCGAAGGGAAACTGTCCTTTATGGCTGGATGGGTTGAGAAATTTTCTATCCATTTAGAAAGTAATGGAAATCTTTCCTCTTGTATGATCTTCATCTCAATAATTTCCTCCAATATTCCAATAATGTTCGTGATGAAGCCAAGGTATATATCGACAAATCCAATTGTGTCTCCCCCAAAGAATTTCTTTTCTTTCAGCTCTCGCTCTAAGATTGTTAGATTTTCTATAGCCAAGACTAAGGCTTCCTCTTGTTCTTTTTCTTTAGAGGCAAAAACTCGCCAAATGGAACACAAACACTGCAAGAAATGATGACAATCCTCTTTAAATTTAAATAAGCAAACTCATGACACACCATTTTTGAAAAATAGGCTAACTTATTCTTAAAAAAAAAAAAAAAATGTTATTTTCCTACAGATGATGTCAATCCTCATAATCCTCGACCAATGCTCTCATCACCAGTACCCTTATTGCCATTTCCCATCAAAATAGGCTAGGCTATAGAGTGAAACTCCATGTTTACATAGTAGTTTTGATGAAATTATTAGCAACTAGCTTTTGATTTGGCATAATTCTCCTTTTGGTTCATGTAGCGTACCCCTAATGCTTGGGGTAGCAACCAGCTACCAATTGATATCAGACTTCTAAGTTGGCGCTGAAGTTTTAGGAAAACCTACTTTATTGATTAATCAATTTTATTTCACACTGCAATGATGGAGAAGGAGCCGATGAATCCTCAAAATTTCTGATAAACTGCCAGTAGAGTATGACAAATCGTTAGAAACAATGCATGTTTCATTTTCTTTCAAGATTTAACTCATAAGTTTTATTAAGATTTTCTGTTCCTTTTTTAATTATTTTATTCATGTCACTTGAATGCATATCATATGATACTCGCTGATTACTTGATTATTTACCTTCTTCAATTCATCAGATGAAAATTGAACCACTGAATGATAATGGTACAAAATGAGTTATATTCAACATTGAATAAATCATCAAACCATCATTCAGTATTGTGAATAATGAATAATAAAATGGATATTTATGATTACCTACTCGGCTCCAAATTTAGACCAGAAACGGGCCATGGCCCTTTCATACGGATGCTCTGGCGAGATGGGATTCCTTTTCCATTCCTCATCGATGTATTCAAGGATAGCAAGTGATTCACAGATTGCTTTCTCGTCATGGACAAGCACCGGGACCTTCTTGTGAACTGGATTATACTTCAAGAGCAGACGACTCTTGTTGGAGAGGTCTTCTTCTATGAATTCATATTCGACATCCTTCACCTTGAGAGCCCATTTGATTCTAAGAACGAATGGGCTCGTCCATGTCCCAAACAGCTTGACCTCATCTTTTGCCATTGCCTCTCCTGATTATTGGCTATCGCAGGTCCATCCTCACAGCGATCATGGCATCCCATCTGCATTTATTTGCTTAGCTTTAAAAATTTTTTTTTATCATCTGTCCAGCTATTGGGCATGTCTTTCTATTGATTTGGACAGGTCAGCGAGGGGAAAGTAGACTCCATAGTTCTGCTTATGAATCTAGAAAGCTTATTTTTAAGCCAGATTTTTATATTTATTCTTTGATATAATATACCTCATTGGCTAAGTCATTATGCACATAATTTCTCTTAATATCTACGAGTGTCCTCCATATAGAATATGTATACGCATACCTGCATGTATACATACATTTACACGTTAATGAGTCCCCGATCAGAATATGTATTTATCTACTTGATCTGCCTGCTGTAGACAAAAAAGAAAAAAAAAAGGTAAAGGGTGCACCCACGGGGTGCACTCATGGGTGTACCTGCGGGTGTCACCCGTGGGAACACCCCGTGGGTTGCACCTGCAGGTGCCACTCGCGAGTTGCACCTACGGGGTGCCACTCGCGGGATGCACCCGTGAAGTTGCGCCGTCTTGATGTTTCGATTACTTGGATTTGGTCCGAATTTTCAGGAAACGGATACTCCCGATTTCGGTATTTCTGTTACTAGATTTGGCTCAGATTTTATCCGAACAGTTATCTCTCGATTTATAAAAACAAAGAGGGACAGAATTTTGAGAAAGAAAGAATTTCCTAAAGGACAGAGTTTTCAGAGCAGAGAAATTCTCAGAGAGGAGTCCCAAACAAAGAGAAACTATAACGCCTCTGTTTTTCAATTGCTTTCCAAAACGGATGACGTTACTTATTACTTGCACTAGACAACCCAACACTTACAGGATCTTGGTATAAATGTAACTATTGCCACAATCAGATGAATAAATAGCATGTCTGAAACTGAAATGATTTCATTTATTCAAAGAGTTCATTATATAAAATGACACACTGCTTTAAATATGAACACAAAAAAGTCAAAGAGAAAAACAGTGCTCAGACAAAAGAAAATATAAACAAAATATACAAAATTTCTCCAGGGGTACTTCACTTGCCTATTGTCACTCGATCTATCCAATGAAATACAGGTCTTCAACTGGAGCTGGACCCCCTTCTTCACATTCCAAATCTAGGCTCAAAACCCATGGGATTAAACCTAGCAAGTAACACATTTAAAAAGAGAAATTGTGTACTATCATAGTACAGGAATATCAGTGTGAATTAGCATATTTATGTCAGTGTTATTTGTGTGCATATAAATTAACATGAAGACAACATATAAATTAAAATGAAGACAAGCATAAATAAATGCATAAATAAATGAACATGACAATAACTACTCTATTTATTTAATTCTATATTCTATTTGTCTCAGTTATCGTCCAATTTAATTATATAAACTGTATTAATGGATAAGATAGCACTATTCTCTATTGTTGTATAACTGCCCGTGCATACCCGGGACCGGGCCACAATATTCATGGCGCTGAACCATGACATGCCGTTAGGCACTACAATCAAGTTCCGTACTGTATTACAGTAACGGACATACCACTCTAGATAAATATCAATTGGTGATACAGTAATCACCCAGACCGCTGTAGTAAAAAAATCCCGGCCCTAACAATACAATCAATCTTTATACGGTAAAGCTCTTATCTATCATATGTTTCTCCCGCCCCGTGTTCATAATCAATCATGCACATTAAAGTTTTATAACCCTTTTTTAATTATTTTTCAATTCATGATAACATGCTTGCATTTCCATGACTGTACATGACATGTAGTATCTAACACATGATCTGTAATATTAAAACACATGACTTGTAATATCAAAGCACATGACATGTAAAACATATGACTTGTAATATCAAAGCACATGGCATGTAAAACACATGACTTGTAATATCAAAGCACATGACATGTAATATGATAAATGTTAGTGCACAATTGTACCACAGTTAAAATTATTTTAATAATCTGGTTTAATTCTTAATGCCAATCATATAATAATACTGCATTATTTTTAAACCAAGGTATGTATTTATTACATTTCTAGACTCAATCATATATATTAATATGCATTTCTCTTTTAATTAAAATCTAATTTATTACTATTATTAATTTATCAATTATATCCAATTAATCCAAGCCAATTCCAATTCAAATCCCTCAATCATTTAATTCATCAAGCCTAAGCCTGCTAAATTCCCACTTTTTTATATTTCTATTTTAATTTTAATTTTCCTTTTTTCTTTTCTGTCCAGTCCAGGCCCAGACCCACTAAATTTTCACTTATTTTTATTTTATTTTATTTTTCTGTCCGGCCCAGACCAGCTCAAGCCCACTCATCTCATTTTTTTTCTTTTACTGGGCGGGGCTGACCGGCCCAGTGTTATTATTTTTTTATATATATTTTTTTTCGTTTGGCCCAAGTTAAATCCAAGCCCATTCTTTTTTTTTAATTTTCTCCTGGACTGGGCCAGGCCCAGATCCCCATTATTTTTTTCTCTTTTCTCTTTTTTTTTTTCTTCTGGACTGGGCCAGGCCCAGTTTCTTTTTTTTCTTTTTCTTTTCTTTTTCTTTCTAAACTCTAGGCCCAGCCAAGCTCTCCTTCTATTTTTTTTTCTTTTTTTTTTTCTTTCTTTCTATTTTTTGCATGGGTTGTATGCAAAAGTTGTTTTTGCATGCAACCCAATTATTTTTGCAAATATATATATATATATATATATATATATATATATATATATATATATATATATATATATATATATATATATATATAATTAAACAAATATTATGATATTTATATATATCAAAATTAACAAACTAACCTGCTTCAGTTTTCAATATCATTCAATAGATCAAAATATGAACCAAATATTTTTGCAAAATAAATCACGTATACACATGTAAATTAAATACAAATTAAATATAAAAAATATGCAATTAAATAAAAACAAATGAACGAAAATATAGCAGTGTTACTTGCCTCGGCTTGATCTCGAATATTCGGTTCGAATACTCGGTTCGGTTTGATTTTCTTATGTCTTCTTCTCTTTTTATTTTTTATTTTTTTTTTCTTCGGTTCGGTTCTGTTGGTGCAGGCAGAGAGAGGGAGAAAGGAAGTAGAGAGTGAGGGAGAGAGTGAGGCAGAGATAAGGAGAGGGTTGTGAGCTTTATTTTTATTTTAATTTTTAATTTTTTTTTCTTTCCAATGTTCACACAGTTTTGCCACCTAGCCCTAGATACCACTCCCCTTTTGTTTGTCACGACAGCACATCACGCCCATTTCATATTATTATTATTATTATTATTATTATTATTATTATTATTATTTTAATATAATTTAATAATTTCGCTTCGGCCTAACGTTCTCCAAATACTACCAAATTTTTGTAGGACGTAGTGCTCGACGAGGGAAACTCTACAAAATTATCCATTTGTCATTTTGATGTCCAGAATAAATGAACCGAAATTCAAAAGTAATTAGAAAAATGATTTTAATATTATTAAATTAGCAATTTTGGGAGTAATTTTCAGCTTCGTAAGAAAAATCTCCAAAAATCTTAAATATTACAAAACTAATAATCGCGAAGATTGAATGTCATTTGGGTGTGTGGATTTAAAGTTATATTAACCGAAAGTTATTTCAGGTGTACAAAATTGACTTCGGTAGACTTATTCGGCACCACTGCTCTCAAAAGAGTAATACAGGTAACTCGAAATTTGGAGTATTACATTTTATCTACCTAATAAAAAAATTTCGTCCTCGAAATTTAATTGGTATTTTTGATCATGAGAAAGGGTATATGTATTTTATCCTGATGTCCTTTTCAAACTCCCAAGTTGAATCTCTTGGTAATTGTATATCCCATAAAATAAGAACTAATAATATTATTTTATCCTTCAAGACTTCTTCCATTGATTAATAGTCCTTATATATCGCTTCTCATATTTTTGTTTCATTTCTTCTGGAACAATTACAAAAAGTTTAAGCCTTTTTTCAAGTCTATTTTTGATAGATTCACTATTTTGTACTTCTAGTTAAACGCTTTCTCAATTATGATATATAGAATACATCATGAACGACTTCTGTTTTTGATAGAAATGATAATGGATAGTCAGAATTCCCAATTTATTCTTGAAATTTTATTTGTGTGAAGGAACACAAAAGTAAGACAGAGTTTAATCAGAAATAGCTGCTACCAATTCGGTGTGCCACGCCAACCTGATTAAGTAATGGAAAAGATACAAGTGATAAATATTTTTATAGAGTCCATTCCTCGGGTCCTATTACATATTGTAATGGATTTTATAAGAGAAAATAAATCAGAACTATTACAATACCGAAATAACAAGATTATAAATGGTAGGGATATAGGATAAAAGTGAATTCATGACTAGAGAATTCAATCACACATGATGATCTTATCAATCACTGCAATTGCTAGTATCAGAGAATATCTCTCTACAATTGCCTCGCCGACTCAATAAGACTTGTGATGTATAAAGGCTCAGGACATGAATCGTATTATGATAATATTCAGATAGAAGATACAAAATATCAAATAGGAATAATCAACAAAAAGTAATGGAATAGGACGACCATTTGGAAAGATAAATTTAACTTGAGTAACAAGATATTATGTCATATTCTGGTTTGATAAAATTTCTCTTTTTTTTGTTCATCATCAATTTCTAGTCCTCTACCTTCTACTTAACTAATTCTATAAAATTCTCAACTTTCTAAAATCTTTTTATATTTTTACCCTTATTCTTCCATAGGTTGTTCTTTTTTTTTTTTCTAATTGATTTGACTAGTTAATTTCGCCAACTACAATTACTCAGCCAAGTCACAAATATTGATTATTGTAATTCATAAACATTTATATCTTCTCAATCTTCAAAAAAAAAATACAAGTATAATATTATTTTTCTTTTTCTTATAATGCTCAAGGGCAAGTTCTAAATTCAACTACTCTTCTTTTACTGCATTCTATTGCCGCATGAAAGGTATTTAACTATTTCATGTCTAAAATGACATCATATCCATTTCTATTAATAGTTAGCAAGTTGGCATAAAATTCTTCATTATTAATCATTAAGGGACATATTGGTCGAAAATTGGATCGATATTGTTCTGTAACGGTCCAGATAGAATCAATAAAAGGAGTTGTATCTTAAACAAATAGGAAACGATAGGGTAGGCACGACACTACATCTGATAGGTATTAAAGAATAAGAAACAATTATTACGAATAAGTCACAGACATGTTCTTATGTGGCAGTAGTCCTATGGTCTTCCACTTAAATCTAGGCTCTAATACCACCATGTAACGCTCCCGTTTTTCAGCTGCTTCCCAAAACGGAGGACGTTACTTATTACTTGCACTAGACAACCAAACAGTCACAGGATCTTAGAATAACCGTAATTACTGCCATAATCAGATGAATAAATAACATGTCTGAAACTGAAATGATTTCATTTATTCAAAAAGTTCATTACATAAAATGGCATACTGCTTTAAATATGAACACAAAAGAGTCAAAGAGAAAAATAGTGCTCAGACAAAAGGAAATATAAACAAAATATATAAAAGTTATCCAGTGGTACCTCGCTTGCCTATTGTCACTCGATCTATCCAACGAAGTACGGGTTTTCAACTTGGGCTGGACTCCCTTCTTCACGTTCCAAATCTGGGTTCAAAATCCAGGAGATTAAACCCAGCAAGTAACACATTTAAAAAGAGAAATTGTGTACTATCATAGTACAGGAATATCAATGTGCATGAGCATGTTTATGTCAGTGTTATTTGTGTGCATATAAATTAACATGAAGGCAACATATAAATTAACATGAAGGCAAATATAAATAAATGCATAAATAAATGAACATGACAATAACTACTCTATCTATTTAATCTATATTCTATTGGTCTTAGTCATCGTCCAATTTAATTATAGAAACTGTATTAATGGATAGGATAACACTATTCTCTATTATCGTATAAGTGTTCGTGCATACCCGGGACCCCGCCACAATATTCATGGCGCTGAACCATGACATGCCGCTAGGTACTACAATCAAGTTCCGTAATGTATTATAGTAACGGATATACCACTCTGGGTAAATATCAATTGGTGATCCAGTAATCACCCAGGCCGCTGCAGTAAAAAAATCCCGGCCCTAACAATACAATCAATCCTTATACTCCAATGCTCTTATCCATCATAGAATTTCTCCCATCCCGTGTTCATAATCAATTATGCACATAAAAATTTTATAACCCTTTTTTAATTATTTTTCAATTCATGATAACATACTTGCATTTCAATGACTGTACATGACATGTAGTATCATAACACATGATCTGTAATATTAAAACACATGACTTGTAATATCAAAGCACATGACATGTAAAACACATGACTTGTAATATTAAAGTACATGGCATGTAAAACACATGATTTGTAATATCAAAGCACATGACATGTAACATGATAAATGTTAGTGCACAATTGTACCACAGTTAAAATTATTTCAATAATCTGGTTTAATTCTTAATGCCAATCATATAATAATACTGCATTATTTTTAAACCAACGTATGTATTTATTACATTTCTAGACTCAATCATATATATTAATATGCATTTCTCTTTAATTAAAATCTAATTTATTACTATTATTAATTTATCAATTATGTCCAATTAATCCAAGCCAATTCCAATTCAAATCCCTCAATCATTTAATCAATGAAGCCTAAGCCTACTAAATTCCTATTTTTTCATATTTTTATTTTAATTTTATTTTTCCTTTTCTTTTCTGTTCAGCCCCGGCCCAGGCCCACTAAATTTTCACTTATTTTTATTTTATTTTATTTTTCTGTCAGGCCCAGACCAGGCCCATGCCCACTCATCTCATTTTTTTTTTCTTTTACTGGGCTGGGTTGACCGGCCCAGTATTATTATTTTTTTCTATATATATATATATATATATATATATATATATATATATATTTATTTTTTTTCCTTTGGCCCAAGTTAAATCCAAACCCATTCTTTTTTTTTTTTTTAATTTTCTCCTGGACTGGGCGAGGCCCAGATCCCCATTTTTTTTTTCTCTTTTCTCTTTTTTTTTCTTCTGGACTGGGCCAGGTCCAGTTATTTTTATTTTTTTTTTATTTTCTTTTTCTTTCTAAACTCTCGTCTCCTTCTATTTTTTTGTCTTTTTTTTTCCTTTCTTTCTATTTTTTGCATGGGTTGCATGCAAAAGTTGTTTTTGCATGCAACCCAATTATTTTTCAAATATATATATATATATATATATATAATTAAACAAATATTATGATATTTATATATACCAAAATTAACACACTAACCTGCTTTAGTTTTCAATATCATTCAATAGATCAAAATATGAACCAAATATTTTTGCAAAATAAATCACGTATACACATGTAAATTAAATACACATTAAATATAAAAAATATACAATTAAATAAAAACAAATGAACGAAAATATAGCAATATTACTTGTCTTGGCTTGATCTCGAATATTCGGTTCGAATTCTCGGTTCGGTTTGATTTTCTTTCTTCTTCTTCTTCTCTCTTTATTTTTTTATTTTTTTCTTTGGTTCGGTTCTGTTGGTGTAGGCAGAGAGAGGGAGAAAGGAAGTAGAGAGTGAGAGAGAGAGTGAGGCAGAGATAAGGGAGAGGGTTGTGAGCTTTATTTTTATTTTTATTTTTAGTTTTTTTTCCCAATGTTCACACAGTTTTGCCATCTAGCCCCAGATGCCACTCCACTTTTGTTTGTCACGACAGCACAACACGCTCATTTCATATTATTATTATTATTATTATTTTAATACAATTTAATAATTTCGGTTCCGCCTAACGTTCTCCAAATACTACCAAATTTATGTAGGACGTAGTGCTCGACGAGGAAAACTCTACAAAATTATCCGTTTGTCATTTCGATGTTCAGAATAAATGAACCGAAATTCAAAAGTAATTAGAATGATGATTTTAATATTATTAAATTAGCAATTTTGGAGTATTTTTGGGCCTCATAAGAAAAATCTCCAAAAATCCTAAATATTACAAAACTAATAATCACGAAGACCGAATGTCATTTGGGATTGTGGATTTAAAGTTACATTAGCCGAAAGTTATTTCGGTGTCCAAAATTGATTTTGGTAGACTTACTCGGCACCACTGGTCTCAAGAGAGCAATACAGGTAGCTCAAAATTTGGAGTATTATAGAATCAGGGAGACAGAAAAATCCTAAGAGGAGATTTCTCTCCCTTTCTCCTTTGGCCAGAGTTTGGCACCGAAAAAATCAATCGATGTGATGCTTGGATCGTCAACGGAGTGTATAAGTAAGGTTTCACCGCTAGCAGAACCCACAGAAATTAAAAGGGGAATTTGAAATCAATCGTTCTCTATTCTTGTATCTCGATATTATTTTGTAATTTTCTATTTATTAGTGTAATTTTAAAGTAAATTTTCAATGAACGGAATCTGCAATTTTTAGGCATACAAGAATTGGCGACCACAGTAAAAGTTTCGGCGACGCAATCCAATCGTCAAGTTTCTCTAGTTTGAACCTAGGTGTTATCACCGAGTGAAGGCTGAAAAAAAAAGTGAGGCGTTATCGCCCACTAAAACTGATAAGACATCATCGCTAGTCAAAAAAAAAAAAAAAAAAAAAGAATATATATATATATATATATATATATATATATATATATATGAGGCGTCACCTCCTACTATGACTGATAAGGTGGCATCACTTTAAAAAAAAAAAAAAAGTGAGGTGTCATCGTCCACTAAGACTAACAAGGCATTATTGCCGGTCAAAAAAATATATATGAGGCATCATCACTCATAATAAAAAACAAGACGTCATTGTCTGTTCAAAAAAAAGTGAGGTGTCATTGCGTACTAAGACTGATAACGTATTATTGATTTAAAAAAAATATGAAGCGTCATTATTCATAACAAAAGATAAGATGTCAACATCTGTAAAAAAAAAAAAAAAGACTTTATCGCTTCTAAATAAGGATACAAGGATACGATGCCATTGCCTATCACTAAGAAGATGCAAGCCCCGACGAGCACGTCTCGACATTGCAAAAAGAAGTATTAATTGACAATTACGGCCAAAGGCGCTCTGCATAGAAAATTCTCAGTCTCTCTCGAAGTCGCACGAAAAAAAAGAGAGCCCTGTGCGGGGGGCCATTCGCATGCTGCGTGACTTATGGGTGCACAGGTGTCCAATACGGAGGAAAAAAAAAAAAAAAAAAAAAAAGAAAAAGAAAAGAAGGACGGACACGCTCGGGCGGGCACTCCTGCCCACCCGCGCGCAGGTGCCCACTGCACAGGGCAAAATGATAATAATAATAATATATAAATAAAATAAATCTACATGGGGATGGGACGGTTGGGCCCATCGCGTAGCAGCGCGCGCAGCTACGAGGGAGACCCGCTTGCCCCCTCGCACCCTAGCAGCGCACGGAAGAAGAAGAAAACAAAACAAAACAAAAAACAAATTCTCCGTGGGGATGGGGCCTGCTGGGCTCCCGCACACCGCATCACGCCAAAAATAAATAAATAAATAAATAAATAACCTGTGCTCGGGTGACCGGCGCGCAGGCCTCGCCCAGCCTCCCGTAAGTGGGGCCCATCAGAATAAAAAAGAAGAAAAAAAATATCTCTGCGTTAGCCTGGCATAAGTGGGGCCCACTAAAAAGAATTTCACCCTGCGTGCAGCAGTCTCGCGGGAAGGGGTCAAAAAAAAAAAAAAAAAAAAAATTGGTAGGGAGAGAGGTCACAAGAGGGAGTTTGGAGATCTTGCGTGGCCTTCTTGCTGCCAGCCACGAGCCGTGGGCCAGCGCACGCAGCAAGAGCAGCAATTGGGCAGCGGCGACAGCAAGGAGAAACGAGAGGTTTTTTTTTTTTTTTGGGGGGGTGGGGCGGCGGGGGGGGGGGGGGCGGTTGTGTTTTCTTTTTTTTATTTTAAGCAAACCATTAGTTAACGGAGTGACCTCAAAAGGGGAAGAAAACTGATGGAGATCAGGATTAGATCAGGATTAGATTAGATTTGATTTAATTTGATTAGGATTTGGATTGTATTAGATATTTGATTTGATTAGGAGTTTTGATTTTATTAGGATTCTATTTGTTAGGGTTTCCCTATATATAGGGTTGTATGGAGTATTAGAAAAGGATGAATAATATTTTGATAAATTTTCTTGAGAAATCTCTGGCGTGGAATTCGCTGAGTAAAAATCTTTCTTCGTGGATTCGTGGAGAGTGGGCGTGGGCCTGGGTGGATTCCCAAATCCCAAAAGTTTTTCCCAATCAATCTTTTCTTCCCCAATTCCCCTAGAAAACCCTAATTTTCAAAACCCTAACCCTAATTCCGCTTCCGTCCTGCGTCAAATTGGTATTAGAGCCTAAAATTATTTTCTCCTCCTCCACCTGACCTAGTCACCCTCATCCTCACCCTCCTTCAACCAAAAAAAAAAAAAAAAAAAAAAAAAAAAAAAACTCTGACAGATCAAAAAAAAAAAAAAAAAAAAAAAAAAAAATCAGATCTGATATGTTGAGAGAAAAAAAAAAAAAAAAAAAAAAAAAAAAAAGAAAAACTCTCTTTCTCTTTCTCCCTTAAAACCTCCCAACCCTTCTTCCTCTTCCTCCTGTTTCACCCGACCCCAAAAAAAAAAAAAAAAAAAAAAAAAAAAAAAAAAAAAAGAAAAGAAAGAAAGGAATCTCCCCCCTCCCAGCAAACCCTTTCCCCCCCCTCCGACAAACCCTGTCCCCACCGCCTCCAGGTCCGCCCACCTCCCGCCGCCCGCCCTCGTCGCCCTCTCCACTGATCTCCGACCAAACCCCCCACCCAGTCCGCCTCCATTCCTATTCGCAGCAGCCCCCCCCGGCCTCCGCCCAGTCCGCCTTCGCCTCCGCCTCCGTCGTCCGCCCAGTTCGCCTCCGCCTCCGCCCAGTCCTCCGCCTCCGCCGCCCCCGCCCGCCTTCCCCATCAACTCACCTCCGACCGCCGCCTGCCTCTGCCGCCTCGGGCCGCTGTCCACCGCCTGCCAGCAACCCCGCCGCCGCAGCCGTCCTCCCTCTACTTCAACAGCGACCACTTCCTCAACTGCTTCCTTCTCCCTCAGCTGCAAGGAGAAGAGTCCTATCGGATTTTGGATTTAATTGTTATTGGGTTTGATTTGGTTGAAGTTTGGGTTTGCAACCCGCAGATCCAGATCCATTCTATTTTTGGTTCAGATCAGTACAGCAGTATCCAACCTGCAGATCCAGATCCATTCTACTTTTGGTTCAGATCAGTACAGCAGTACCCGCAGATCCGACCCGCAGATTCTACTAACAGTGCAGACCCACACCCGCTGACAGTGCAGACCCATTAAGAAAAAAAAAAAGTGGTAATTTGGACGTGAACTGCTCATCTCTCCAGGTGATACTTAACTTGAACTGAATTTCAACTACTAAATTCTTTGCAAATATTATTGGATTGCAATAATTTGTGACGGAATAGTTAATTGTTTCTCTCTAGTGATCTCATATTCATTTGCATTTAGCAATTAATTTATTAGAAAAAATTAATTTAATGCATGCATTTGGGTTGTCTGAGTTTTAGATTTTGCACTATCATCTGTATACTTGACTAGTTCGCATTGCATGATCCATTCATTATATTAAGCATGTCTCATTTTACAACACGATCTAGTCGCCATTCGGAGTCAAAGAGATCCCATTATATTTATGATCTGCGTGCTGCTAGAGAAATAATAGATGAAAAATTCTGGTATAAAGATCCTGTATTTGATGGGTATTCCTCTACTCACGACTTTATTGATTGGTTAGTGAATATGGAATGTTACTTTGACTGTTATAAAATGTCTAGCAAACGTAAATTTCAATTTGCTAGAAGACGAATAGTGGGACAAGCCAAAAATTTTTGGATTTCAGTAGAGATAGATCGTGAGGAACGTTATAGGAATCCTATAAACTCGTGGGAAGAGATGAAAGATATTCTTATTGAGGAGTATCTTCCTACGTATTATAGGACTCGTCTTTTAGATAAATTGGAAAATAGATTCACTTTAAAAGTTAGAACACAGTGTCCTAAATGCGACAAATATGGACACTCTGCCTTTCAATGTACCATGACCAAGTGTTCTAAGTGTCGCATATCTTGGCATTACGATTATGAGTGTCCCCTCAAGAGTGTACCCATAGATATCATGCCTCCTAATCACGTTGACGATTCAGAAGTTATTGAGGTTAATGTTTCTAAGGAAAGTACTGTAATTGAATCACAATTGGAATCGAATAAGTCTATTCTTATTGCCGATACTCCTATTCCTTTTATGCTTAATGATGATATTAATAATGAGGCACAAGAGTCTAATACATATCTACCAACTGAGATTCATATTCCTATTGATATCCATGCTACTGTAAAGAGTACTACTGATACTACTAATACTCAGAATGTTTTGGTAGAGTTTAGTGCACCCCCACATGATACTAGATCTTCAATTTTGGAGTCAAATGTAGATGAAGAAACCGAATATAAAATAGTTGACACTAATATTGCTACTGGTAAGTCTTTGAGCATCATTCCCATATTTTGGCAGGTTAATCCTAATATATTATTTTTTAGAAATCATTTGGAGTTTCCTTTCGAGATTCATCAAATTCCCACACAGTGTAGTGGTGTTATATCATTTGCGGTGATTGATGTATGTCATTTTAGGGAACCAATATATCTATTTTTTGGAGTTGTACCACTTGAGTCTGCTGCATTGCATTTGCCTGATATGCATGTTATGCATGATGAGATCTCTAGACAGATAGCAATTTGCAATGATGAGTACAAATTTGTTGTATATCTACATAATATTTTGCAGGAATTTGTACTTGATAATGAAGTGAAAGTTTTGGTTCCTCCTGAGAGGTTGCTTCCAGAAATTGTGACGAAATTATACGTTTCACATTCAGGTGTCTTTCCAGATCTACCATGGTTCGATACAAATTCATTAACGAAACCAGTTCCCCCTCCACCACTTTTATTCAGATATGATGCACAAGCTATGGTTCCTCGACCACCACCATGGCCTAATTGGAATATTTCGTAGATGTTGATCAGTTCAACCCGGACGTGTTTATCATTACTTATCTCAGCATTCATCGGGGATGAATTTTTTGAAGCCGGGGAGAATTGATGGAGATCAGGATTAGATCAGGATTAGATTAGATTTGATTTAATTTGATTAGGATTTGGATTGTATTAGATATTTGATTTGATTAGGAGTTTTGATTTTATTAGGATTCTATTTGTTAGGGTTTCCCTATATATAGGGTTGTATGGAGTATTAGAAAAGGATGAATAATATTTTGATAAATTTTCTTGAGAAATCTCTGACGTGGAATTCGCTGAGTAAAAATCTTTCTTCGTGGATTCGTGGAGAGTGGGCGTGGGCCTGGGTGGATTCCCAAATCCCAAAAGTTTTCCCCAATCAATTTTTTCTTCCCCAATTCCCCTAGAAAACCCTAATTTTCAAAACCCTAACCCTAATTCCGCTTCCGTCCTGCGTCAAAAACCCCTCATCAAATTTGTTTAAAGAGGGAGAAGGTTATTTTATTAAGAAATCCCTAAAAAAAATGGAGATAAATGGAGGCCAGAAGCTAAAGATCGCCATCATCCATCCGGATCTTGGGATTGGTGGAGCTGAAAGATTAATTGTGGATGCCGCAGTTGAACTTGCATCTCATGGGCATAGGGTTCATGTTTTCACATCACATCATGACAGAAGCCGTTGTTTTGAGGAGACTGTTGGTGGTCCTTCTCAAATTACAGTATCAAGTCTCTGCAGTCATCCCCTTTACGAAAATTAGAAGATCGTCAAAGATAATATTCTACAGTCATTTTCCTGATTTGTGGCTTGCACAGCATACGACTTTGGCCAGGAGTTGTATCGTAAACCAATTGATATGCTCGAAGAGGCAACTACTGGTTGAATTTCCTCTCCATTAATCGGTTTGAAAGAAAGAAAAACCTTAAACTAGCAATTTCGGTGGTTTTGACAAACGTCTCAAGGAAAATGTTGAGTATCTAGAGGAACTTAAAGGCTTGGCTGAAATTGAAGGAATTTCAGATCGAGTTACAGCCTGCTCAACGGCAGAGAGAAATGCGCTGCTTTCTGAATGTCTCTGCGTTCTATATATCCCCAAGGATGAACAATTTGGTATCGTTCCCCTAGAAGCAATGGCAGCACAGAAACCTGTGATTGCTTGCAACAGCGGGGCCCGGTGGAAACAGTTAAACATGAGGTCATAGGATTTCTCTGCGACCCAATTCCTCTTGAATTCTCGAAGTCTATGTCTAAACTCTTGGGTGATCCTGAGATGGCAGCAAAAATGGGTAAAGAGGCTCGTCGTCATGTCACTGAGAAGTTTTCCACCAAAACATTTGGAGAACAGCTGAATCATTATGTTCTCGACATCTACGAAAAAAAAAAAAAAAAAAAAAAGAATAAACAGAGACTGTTCAGCAACATTTCCTTGGCTTTCCATATCTTGAAGAATGCTGAGATCGACATAATATCTATCACAGTGGGCATCCATGTACTCGCCGGCGATGTATAGTTGCATTCAAGAGTGCCATCGTTAAATTTTCCTTTAGGGGATCAACTTGCCAGCTGTGTTATTTATTCCGACTTAAATGTAGCATAAGCTGTGTTCAACCGTGTTTGAATAGAAATGCTGATGGATTGCATGCAAGAGAGAGAGAGAGAGAGAGAGCAGCCCAAAATGAATATCGGACTGAGCTAAACGCGAGGTTAAACTCATATATAACTCGCTATGTCCGCAGCTGAAATACCAGGCTAATTCAGTGCGCTAGGCTAAGCTGCACGAGTCTAACTCAGTGCGTAAGGTTAAGCCAGTGCATAAGTCTAACCCTGCATGTAACGCGTTATTAAATTGTAATCCCAACACGAGGCTAAATTCGCTAAAGCCATCCAAATGTAAGGTTAAGCCAATGTAAAAAAAAAAAAAAAATTTGCGAGGCTAATACTTGCGAACATTGCAAGACTATGTAAAGCAAAACCAACATGAGAATCAAAGTTACAGTTTTCTGTCAGATTCAGCTTCAAAATACAATCCTAAAAATGCTCTCATGTATAAAGAAAGTGGACAAAATCCTCCAAAGCAGTACTGATTCGGTTCCACAATATGAGGCTATATCTATTATCTAAGCAACAGCCAATATGGTGAACTACAACAATATCAGAATGATTCAAAAAATAAAATAAAAAAAAATGGACAGTTCTCCTCCTAGTCTCTGAAGACACTTCAGCTGAATGTGGTATAAGCAAATCACTAAAGAATTGATCTTTTCTCTACATCAAGAATTAATTCAGTATTCAACGGGAGATGGTGAATGAGATTTTCAAAGTTCTTGAGGCTTCCCCAATTCTTCATAGCATTATGAGGTTTGCAGCATAACAATTAACCAAGCCAATGGAGCTTTATTTCGAGATAAACATCAATCTTGAACATGAAGATGTGCAACTCAGGTAACTCGAAGTTTCACACAGAGCTCCTTGGCCTCAATACAGAGTTCAAAATAACATTCGCATGTCTCAGCTTCTCAACGAGGCTTGGCATGAGACTTGCATGTTTAAGCTCATGTGTGAGGTTGGTCATGACACTCGCATGTCTCAGATGACATTCGAGATTTGTCATGACACTCGCATGTCTCACTTCATAGAAGAATGAGGTTGGTATTCATGTATTCAAATCATCATATGGGCACATCTTCGGAGTTGCATCCATGTTGCAACCAAGGCTAAAAGTATAAGCCTTATATTCAAGGTCATGTAGTTCATAAGATACATGAAAGAGGCTTTCTTTTCGAAACTCTCTCTAAATCGAAGTTATGTGACGATAACATCAGCTTCGAGCTCACTGAAAAGCTAAAGTTTTATGTGAAGCTCACGACCGTCATGTCTGGATCACAGAAATGATGCTCACATTATTTTTAAAACTATTGTGGAAATATAAATGGAATCCATAATGAAATTCTTAATGCTTTGATTGCCTGAGTGAGAGCATAATTCTTTCCTGTCGCCTCCAACTCAACAAATTAAGAGTCAAATAGCTTGAGATTTAACTCACTCAAAGCTCAGCCTTAACTAGCTTAAGAAAGATAAAAAAAACTTACCAAACAACCATAAAATCGATGGCCATCCTTGTCCTGCATCACAAGAATATTATGCGGACTTATTGATATTGGTCGTAGTTATTTATCATTGCTGGTTATATTAACCAACATATCAAAATCCTTGCTCAATGGGTCGATCAAATAAAACACATTCTCTTTGGAAGGGTTCAACTATATGCAACCCTATTCGATGATATTGAAGTTGAAGATCAAGAAGCCCCTAAATTTTATCATTACGGACCAAAATCATTCCGAATGATAGAGAAAATGAGGTATGATTTCATCTAAATGGCAAGTTTAAATTTGGGCACGCAACAAAGTCCGCATCCTGTTCGCCATAAAAATTGTAAAATGATTTCTTTATTGAATGTTTCAATAGAAGATTACAATTTCAACGGTTTTCCGTTTACAAAAGATGAGGAAGACTGATTTCCTCTTTGTTTAAGGCTGGGTTCTAGGGTATCTATGGAGAATGATCTTGATCTCTTTTGACACTCCGCACAAATTCTTTGGTTGGCAAAGGTTTTGAACTCCTGATAGCAATAGCAGGAGAATTCTCTATATCGTACTGATCTCCTTCTCTCTAATTTTTAATCTCCTTTTCTTCGTTCCTTTTTCTGCCTCTGTTCGGGCTCTTTATAGGGATTTTGAAGCTCTCGAGCTGATGCAACCATTCAGCTATTGGCCTCCATAATCTGAGTAGTGCTGATGTAATTGTTCAGCGGTTAGCCCCCACGATCTAAGTAGTGCCGTCGTAACCGCTCAATCGGTTAGGCTCTATGATCTGAGTAGTAACTTACCGCTCTATGGCCTGATGAGTTTTTATTAAATATTCTAGAAACTGTAACTGGCGTCTTCAATTCTCTGGATCGTAGCCAAAATGCAGAACGCAAATTTCAAACCTTAGATTCGTGGTTTGCGGTTGTTCTGTTTATAGTTCGAGTTTGAATTTTAGATTCACAGATTGATTTGGTTGTTACCGGACTGCGGATTTCAAGTCTTAGTTTTGCGGATCTTTTCTAAAGTAAAACTGGGATGCGAATCTCATATTTTAGACTCGTGGCTCTTCAAATATAGCTGAAATGCTAATCTCAGATTTTGAATTCACAGTTTTTAGTGATATTCCGATTGTAACACAGATCTTGAGCTTTTAGACTTGAGACTCTTTCTGATTAAACACCCATATTTTGGTTACTTTAAGGGATAAAATACGACTTTATAAGTGTCGCATTCTATTATTTTCTTTGCTTCAGAGACACAGATTTCTCTTTGCGACAAATTATCTCGTTATCAGGAAATTTTGTCAACAAAACCCCCTTTAAAGTTTTCAAAACTTTATAGTCCTGGAGGCATTTTGGAACGCTTTGGATAGTTTGACAAAAACATCCTCTTCGTGGACTTCATCTTTTGGTAAGAAGCAGGACTCTATATTAGGATCTCGGATTCCTACGTCTTTAAAAAGGATACTACTCTGTATTAGAGCTGCGGATTTCATGCTTTTGAGGAAAGTATAATTCTGTGTTAGACTTGCAACCTTCCTTTTTGAAGAGAGTACGATTCTTTATTAGGATCACAAATTTTATTTTTGAAAAAAACACAACTCTGTATTAGAATCGTGAACTTCCATTTTTGAAAAAAATACGACTCTGTATTAGAATTGCGAACTTCCTTTTTGAAGAGAGCATGATTCTATATTAGGATCACGAACTCTCTTTTTGAAGAAAACATGACTTTGTATTAGAATCGTGAACTTCCTTTTTGAAGAGAGCACGATTCTGTATTAGGATCACGAACTCTCTTTTTGAAGAAAACATAACTCTGTATTAGAATCGCGAATTTCCTTTTTGAAGAGAGCGCGACTCTGTATTAGGATTGCAAACTCCATTTTTGAAGAAGACACGACTCTATGTTAGAATAGCGAACTTCATTTTTGAAGAAAACGCGACTCTGTTTTTGAATCGCGGGTTCCCCTTTTGGAGAGAGTACGACTCTGTATTAGAATCGCGAGTTTTCTTTTTGCGGAAAATCCGGAACGTTATCACCTTTTAATATATAGAGATCGAAATGTTCTTTGAGCCGCATTAAATGAGAAGATACTCATGAGATTCGGGAAGAGATCATGTCTATCTGAAAATCTCATCTGTCTCGACTTCATGAGCTAAAGTATTTCCAGCTTTTCTCTGAGGATTTTGAACTCCATGCGTCTCTTCAGAAGTTTTCAAGACTCTTCATCTTCAAGCCTCTTTAATCTTCGACTTTCCTGGAATCAAAGATTTTCTTGAAAGTAATCTGAAGAAGATGACGAGAAGATCTTCTAATGCTTCTGCGAGTGGTTCCACAAACCCTCCAGCAACTTCTTGTTCAATTGTGGTTCGGCAAAAACCCTCTATCATGGTTCGGCAAGAACCCTTAATTGGAAGTAATGTCCTTACCTTACCTTTGAAAGTATCTATTTCTTTACGACTTTGTTTTGATTAATCTTTCTTTTCATGCAGTCGACTATGCCTTAAACCCTTGGCCAAAAGACCATTATTTTGGTTACCTAGGAGGCTACGATGACAAGAAAGATTTTAGATTCACCCAAGTTTTTCCAGCTTGCGCAACATCTTGTGGTCGAGAAAGGAAAGTAATCCTACTCTTCCTACATTGCGAGAATTGATTACCACTGCTCCCTTCGAAGGAAAGGATAGGACTTTGTTGAACAAGCCTGTTTTTCTATTTGGCGATCATCTCTCAATCCCTGATAATTGCTTGGATGATGGAGAATATAAATGGCTCCGTCAAGTTAATAGTCGAAACTTATTTCTGCCTGACATGGAGAGGTCTTACCTGTTCTTGTACCTCCAATCTCTTTCCATCCCTAGAACAATGGAATGACACTTAAATAAGCCGCAAGATGGCATTTTGTTGGGTGCATTCAATGCACAAGGTGCTTTTTTCTGCTCTACTGGAAAACACTTTTGTGGGTTGTTTCCGAAATATTTCAAGCAAGATATTCCACTAGGTGAAACACCCATAGTTGCTCAGACCTTTTTGCACTGTTTTGTTGACGTGCAAGGGAAATTTTTAGTTCAAAACTTTCATCCTGCTGGATAGGTTCATTGCTCTTCCAAAGGAGAATGGGCGAGTTTGACTGATTTCTTTTTGAAAACTTTTAGAGATCAGCTTCACCATGCGAATCTCTACCGTGCTATTAAGGCAGTTCAGCATGGTATCTCTGCTAGCAGATTCTATTTCTTTTCCTTACTGGAATTGTATAATCCTAATACCTGTACAATCTTTACTCCTCATGGCGAACTTGGGTTTGCTTTGTACAAGATGTACGAAATCTCGGGACTGCCTATGGGAGATATCCCATATGAAGAATATGTCCCTACGAGGGAAGAGCTTCATTCACTGAAAACTCAGCATTCTATGATCTATGACACTTACTGGGAACTGCTTTGCCATTATCATATATGTGCTCATATGTCTGGCACTCGTCATGTAAAGCAGAAGAATTGGCTGCAATATCTTCTTCCCAAATTTTCAAGGAATAGCTGCAATTTCACCCGTCTCCCTCTAGCTTCTGAAAAGGAGCTCGAAAGAAGGATTACTGATTTTGGGACAGATGCATATGTTGCCGAATCTGCTGAGGAAAGGCCGGGACATCTTTTGAAAACTTTCACTATCAAGCTCTTCAACCTTTGTCTGATCCCGTTTTTCTTGCAAGCTATTTGATGCTCTGGTTGAAGAAATGTGTGATTTCATCGCAGGAAACCATACCTGTTAGAGCAGTGGATCCGGCCGTTTTGCTTGCATTCAGCCGAAGGCTCAGCTTACTACCTGTGATAGTATGTGGCATCTAAAGTGGGCTAAGAAAATTAATTGAAAAATTCTGTAATGTCAAGAAGGAGCAGAACAGCAAAGGAGAATTGATTATCAAGACTCCTAATCCGTGCATAGAACTTCCTTACATCTATTTGATGGCTTAGTTAGTTTTACACTGTCCTCCTTTGATGAGCCCGATTGATTCGCAAATAGATTTAAGTTTCCCCAAAGTGCAGCACTATGAAAGGTCACATTGGAATGGGCGCTATATGTCCGCAATTCGCAAAGCACTTTGTTTCCACATGAATTACAAACTGTTTAAGTGTTTCCCATATTTTCCGAATGCTAGATATGGGGAAGAACTCGTGGATACTGCTGATGCCGACAAATTCACAACTTTGTCCCCTGGATTTTTTGGTGGTTAATAAATATTCACCCAGGGCATTTGGTTCTTGGCTTAGGGAACCGTTGTTACATAGAGTCTTACTACCTGAATCGCTTTACTTGACAGTTTGGGTACGATCAACTATATATTGGAAATCCAAACAAATAAATAAGCTTTGTTGGGAATTTGTTTGAAGGAGCTCGAGCTTGGTTCCACTTCATTTCTGGTGGTACGCAAGCCATATTCGACCTTCCAATCAAGACTCCAAATCATATGTGAGTTTTAGTTTTTGCAAATGGTATATCGCTGCAAACTCTTTGCCTCAGAATTTTAATGCGAATCTTACTTGTCTTAGAGACATTAGAGCATGGTATGCTCAAAAGAAGGAGGCTAGCAGCAAGAAGGTTGCTGTGATGGAGGACTTTGAAGAAGAGTACCTTTTCGAAGATTCGGAGTTAAAGGTACAACAGAAAGAGGAAGATAATACTACTATGATTCCATCGAATCAGTCTGTCTCTCTTAATATTACTCCTCTTCCTGGGACAAAAGAGACTTCTCCTCAACCAAAATTTTCTCCCATGAAACTTTTGTACAAGCGGAAAAGACTGAGCCGTCTTAGTGACTTGCCTATCATTCTGCAGGACCTATCGTCTAAAGTCAAAGTGACCGAGCTTAGCTCTGCTTTTGAGACTATTGAAGAAGATCCGGAGGAGGATGAAGATGATTCAATTTTAATTTTTTGTTCTTCTAAGAAACGTAGAAGTCAGCGACCTGTTTTCCCTAGTGATCTTACTATAGTGGCTGATCCTTCTTCTACTACTCTTCCTGCATAAAAAGGATTCTGTGATCCTCACTCATCCAGAATCTCAGACTGTTATAAATGATGGGGAAGTCCGTGCATCAAATTCTTCTTTAAAGACAATACCTCCATCAAGAGATTCTGATGATTGGGGTAATGATGATGATGATGATATTGACATTAATGATGTCCGTTCTTCCACTCCTCCATTAGATCATGGCAAATACATTTTCTTGATGGAAGAAGAAAGAGCTGATGTATATGGGCATGGAGAATCCAGTGCTCAACCTTAAGATTTACTCTTAAACTTTACCTATGTCAAGATTCTCATCATACTTTTTATCATCTAACTGTATCATTTTTATTATTATTCTCTTTTTAGCAATTCCTCCTTTGACTCTAGTTTCAGAGAACATGGGTGCAAAGAACACTCTGTCGGATAACACTTCGCGAAAGTTACTTCTGAAAAAGCCCATGGGGTAACAGAGGTCACTGCTTCTGTTACTGACACTCTGGAAGTAGTAGCTCATTCAATAGAGACCGCCACACCTGTTGTCCCGACTACAGCTGTTATAACTGTTACTTCTGTTGTGAACGTTGAAGCTGCTATCCCTGTTGGAACTACTAGGAGATCTGCTCCTTCTGGTACTAGTACTACTGCTTCTTTGCAGCAAAGTACAGTTTAGACTACACTCACTCCAGCTGTTGTTGATTCTTCTCACGTGAAGATTGACGCTTTTGAAACTGTCTTGCTGAAAGATACAGTAGAAACCTTCGATTATGGATCGCTGTATTGATAATATCTTGAAAGGGGTCTCTTTTTCCTCTATCGCCAATGTTCTTAACATTTAGTTGACTGATATAGTTAGCATTGGTGGAGAAGAAAAAGCTGCTCCTTACATACTTATGATAGCTCAACTTCAGAATCATGTTGAATCTTTGTTAAGATCGCATAGCACAGATAAATCTGAAATAATTGAAGCTACTTTCTAGAAATTGATGAAGGAATAGTTTAAGTTCCAGAAGGAAATTAGGGAGAAAGCTGATGCTTGCAAGACTTGTTTTGAAAAGAGCCAATTGAATAGTCAATCTCTAGTTCTTCAGGTAGAGAATCCTGCTTCGATTATCAAGGATCATGATCAAGCCATTACCAGAACTTAGGAATCCATCGCTAGAGCCCAAGCTTTCTTGGCTAAAATCACTAAGGAGCATGAAGAATCAATGAAGAACCTCATGAGCTTGTCTAGACAGCGTGACAATGCAGCTAAAGATCTTCAGGCTATCCAAGCTAAAGTAGAAGTACTAGAGGCTGCTTCAGTAAGAAGTACAATTACTAGTGAAGAAGAATTACGCCAACACGCTGCTGTCCAAGCTTATGAGATTATCCAACAAGAGATTAGTGATGCTGAGGAAAAGATAAAGGCTCTTCTGAATCACTGAACTGTAACAAGGAACTCATGTAATCTAAACATCTTGAAAGAATTCCTTTAATAGCACCTCTTAGTCTCTGTATATCAGATACAACTTTGTGGTTTAAACATGCAAATTTGGACTTGTCTTTACAAATTTATATAATACTTGCGGCTTTATATATGGAAATCCGCAAATTTGCATCAGGCTTGCTACTTTTGAAGTCCGCGAATTTGTATCAGACTTGCGACTTAACATTTGTAAGTCCGTGAATTTGCATAACTATTCTGCTTAAGAATCCGCAGTAGCTTCACATAAAATCTGCAAGTTATGGAATGACTTTTCCATTCATTTGATCTGACCTTTTTGGTGCAAAGATCTAAACGTTGTATGCCTTCATTAATAATAGGATTTTAATCAAAGATCTCCTTTCCTCTGGCACTGATATCTAAGCGTCCCATGCAGCAACAATAAATTTTGTTGAGATTTGGGTCAAGGATCTCAACTGAAGATTTCGTCCATATCTTCTCCTAACCGAAGATTTTGATCACGGAATCCTCTATATAAGACGTTGGATTCTTCCTACAGAGAGTCATTCTGACTTGAGAAGAGTTTTCACCTCTCTGTCTTTTTGAAACTCTTTCAGAGTTGATTTTCTAGTACAGCTCTGTTTTTCTTCCTCTTTCTCAGTTGAGGTAATGGATCAGGGCTGACATGTTACAAGATCTCCAGACAACATCAACTTGAAGGGGTACTCCATTGGGAAGATCCTTATGACTGTAGTCATTTTCCTTAATTAAGGTAAATTTCTCTTGTTATGAACATAAAATCATGTATTTTTTTTTTATGTTTCCTAACAAGATTTTGAGTTCATTGCAGGAGATAACTGTAATCAATCTCCTTAACAACGGCACAGACTCGCTTGGCTCGTAATTTGCTTCGAATATCTTTTTGGAAAACCAAGCAGTCTCATGTATTTATATGAGAGAAAAGATTTCAGGTCTGTGTGATTATTCTATTTCCTGCCTAGCATCCTTCAAGGCAAGGATGCTAGATGGTCATGGGCGACACTCTATTTCAGCAATTCCTCACGTTGTACGTTGAAGAATATGTATTTGGTACATCCAGTTTTGTACTAACCAAGTCACTGGTGACGTTGATCATGACGGAGTGAACCAACTTGAAGATCCTTAACCATCAGCAAGAGGAGGCTACAGAAACAAACTTTTTACCTTTAACCCATCCTTTAGATGTTGTCAAAAAATTTAATGTTCTCTTGACTCAATAATTTGTACTCATTCTCATTGGTTGTATGATGCCAAGAAACTCTTTGTAATTTTGATTTGATAATGAATAAAGAGATAAATTTTTATCATTCAATCAGAGGTAACTATTAACTTGATGAATAATTTAGGTATTGATCATCAGAGGTAACTATTAACTTGATAAATATTGAGGCCATTATTCAATTGCCCAAAAATAAATCTTGCTGCGAATGAGTAAATGTCTTTAATCAGGATAGAACTGTTAACTTTCCTGATCAAGTTAAAATTCATGCTGCTCAGTGATTTATAGTATAACCGTTTTTGAATTGCCAGATGTATTTTTAACTATGGCAAATTTGGGATAAAGGAAAATTTGATTCACTAGAGATATTTTTAACTTAGTAAGTATGGAAGAAAAGGAAAACTTGATTCGCCAGAGGTATTTTTTTTAACTTAGTAAATTTGGAGGAAAAGAAGTTTTGATTCGTGATTCAAGATCTTTAGTCCAGAATCATGAATATTCATTAATGAACCTCCGGTTACAAATAAACATGATTCATCGTTTGCGTTGAACTACCCATGCTATATTACAGCTGGTGCTCCGCAATTTTTACTAAGAATAATATTTCTTTAGAAATTTATCATTAATTGGGATCATGATTTTATCGTCATTCGATTTTGCCAACTAATATGCGCCATTAGAATAGACCGCGTTAATGACAAAAGGTCCTTCCCATTTTAGCTGGAACTTTCCTCTAGACTTTCGATTAATTATGATCGGTCTCCTTACTGAAAGAAGCAGTTCACCCTTTTTGAAAGTTCTCTGCTTGACTTTTCTGTTAAAAGTTCTGGAGATTCGCGCTTGGTAAAGCTCAATACTTTGTTGAGCTTCCAATTGTTTATTATTCAGAGTTTCTGGCTCCTATAGTCTCTGTTGTTGTCATTCTTCTTGTGTCATTTTGGTGGTCAATGCAACTCGTAATGACGAAATTTGGATCTCCAGTGGCAAGACTGCTTCTGACCCATACACCAAAGAAAATGGTGTAGCATTAGTAGGAGCTCTGACAGTGGTGCGATACGCCCAAATACATTCTCCAAGCTTTTCATCCCCGTCTCTTTGGTTGGACGAAACAAACTTCTTGAGAAGTTTCACAATGGTTTTGTTGAAGGTTTCTTCCAAACCATTGGTTGCAGGATAATATGGCGAAGAAGCCACATTCTCAATTCTGTACTTATTATAAAATCTAAAAAATGACTGACTCACGAACTGAGATTCGTTGTCATGAATAATTTTCCTGGGCACCCCGAAGCGATAGAGTATATGATGTTTAATGAATTTGATTATATCTGATGACTTCACTTCGATTAGGGAAACAACTTCAGTCTTCACTTTGATTAGGGAAACAACTTCAGTCCACATCGAGAAGTAATCTGTTATAGCTAGAATGAACCGATGTCCTTTTGTTGATGGTGGAGAAATTGATCCAATAATGTCAATTCTCCATTGCTCAAATGGCCATGATGTAGCTGTCAGATGGAGATATTGTGGAGCTTGATGTATAAAATCCGTATGTACTTGGCAGGCTCTACATTTCCTGGCGTAGATGACAACATTTGTCATCATCTTGGGCCAATAATAACCCATTCTTTGGAGTCTATCCCAAAATTTTGGTTCTAGTTGATATGCTCCACAGATACCATTATGAGCTTATTCAAGTGCTTCCTGATCTTCTCGATTGGATAAACAATGAAGTAAAATCCCATCATTGGATTTTCTGTACAATGTCTAAACTTCAGCATTATAATAGAATCGAATAGCCTTCTTTGAATTGCTCTAGCTTCTTTAGGATCTCCCGGCAATATTCCATAAAGAACATAATCTATGTAAGGGAATCTCCAATTTCTTGGTTCTAGATTAGACTAAAAAACACATGCTTCACTTTCTTTTTCCTTCTTCAATTCAGCCTCAAGTTCATTCCTTGGGCAGAATAAGTCTTTACTTCCCACCGTAATTAACTTCTTAGCATGTTTGGGTAATGCTAAGGTAGCAGCTAAGGAAGCCAGTGAATCTGTATAGCTGTTTTGAGGGCATTTTATATGACTAATATAGAAACCATCGAAGCTATCAACTATTTTGATTATTCCTTGATAGTATGGCAGAAGGTCTTCATTCTTGACCTCGTATTCTCCTTTGACTTGATTTATAATAAGTTGAGAATCCCAGATACTTCTAAATACTTTACCCCCCAGTTGTTTAGCTATTTTCAAACCAATTATGAGGGCATTATATTCTGCAATATTATTGGAACATGAATCTCTCAATGAATACGCTCGAGGAATGATGTGGTTGTCAAAAACAACTCCTACTCCTACTACCATCTTTCTTTTGGATCCCATTCTAGAAGCACCATCGAAGAAAAATTGCCATACATCCTCTGTAACAGTATTTACTTTAGCATCTTCTCGCGAAATGTCTTCCTTCAGAGCTAAACTTCCTTCGCCTAATTCGTTAGGAATTTCTTCATACAATTTTGAAGATGCTAGAATTGGGTGTTCAGCTAGAAAATCAGTTATAGCCTGTCCCTTAATTGACTTTTACGGGACAAAATGCATATCATATTGTAATAACAAAATAGCCCAATTGGACAGTCTTGAATTTAATGACCCCATTTAGTCATTAATATTTTTAAAGAATTAACTCTCGATATAACGTGAATAGTCTATCCAATTAAATAGTGTCGCATTTTCTGGACTGCAAACACTAAAACTAAACATTCATTTTCTACTGGATTATATTAATCTTCAGCCCCAATCATCATTCTGCTGAGGTAATAAATAGTTTGTTCATGACCAAATTCATTCTTTTGTGCCAATAAAGCTCCTAAGAAATGATTCATAACTCTCACATATAACAGAAAAGGTACCCCTGAGACTGGAGTTATGAGTACAGGAGGCTTAGTAAGATATTCCTTGATTTCTTAAAAAGCCTTTTGGCACGCGTCATCCCAAACAAATGACACTTTTTTCTTCATTAATCTTGTGAAAGGCTGATATCTACCAGATAAATTTGATATAAATCTGCGGATGTATGCCAATCTGCCTTATAGCCCTCTTAATTTTTTTGAGACTCTTAGGATGAGGCATATCTTGGATTACCTTAATTTTATCTGGGTCAAGATCAATTCCTTTGGAGGTTACCACAAAATCAAGGAATTTTCCTCTAGAAACTCCCAAAAAAGATTTAGTAGGGTTCATCTTAAACTGTGTTTCCGCATAAGATCAAACATTGTTCTCAAGTCACAAAGATGATCATTCTTGTTCTTGCTGTTGATTGCCAGGTCATCTATATAGCATTCTACTATCTTTCGTAGGTGTTCTAGGAATATTGTGTTCATAGCACGTTGATACGTGGTACCAGCATTCTTTAAACCAAATGGCATGATTGTATAATAATACACTCCAAGCGGTGTTCTGAAGGATCTATGCTTTTCATCATCAGGGTACATCTTGATTTGATTATATCCTGAAAATCCATCCATAATTGACATGCGTTCATAGCCACAAGTATTATCTATCATGACTTCTGTAATGGGTAATAGAAATTCATCTTTCGGGCATGCTTCATTCAAATTTCTGAAATCAATGCAGACTCGGATCTTTCCATTCTTCTTAGTCACATAAACTATATTTGCAACCCAATCAGGATGTTGTTCTTCGCGGATAAAATCCAATTCGATCAACTTTTTATTTCAATCTCAATCGCCTCCATAATTTATGAACGGAATCTTCGTTGTTGCTGTTTTACCGGCTTTACATCTGATCGAATGTTTAGCTTATGAACTGCGACTTTTGGATCTAATCCTGGCATATCTTCATAATTCCATGCAAAGACATCAATGTATTCGCGAACGAGGGATATCAGTTCTTTTTTTTCTTCTAAAGATAAATTTTCGCTTATAAATATGGGTTTAGAGTTCATTTCATCATCCATATTTATTTGGATTACTTTATCTTCCAGAAGCTTATAAATCCATATTTATGGTTTAGGTTCCCGCTGTTCAAACTAAATTTTCCACTTCATATTAAAATGTTTGGCCCAAGAGTCATCCTTCATTGGCGGAGTTTCATCAATGTCTTCATTTTCTTGGGTTGCGGAGATCATGTTAACAGAAGCTTTGCAGAAAGTTATGCCGACACTAACATCGGAATCCCAGCAAGATGATTCTGACAAGTGATCTGATTGTCTTTCTTCAGATTTTTCGTCTGACAAATCTTTGGAAGTGATAACATATCCCAACTCTCTGCCAGTCTTATGGTAATAGTCTGGTATTTTTCCTTTTAGAACGAAGGGTTGTAAGATTACTTTCCTTCCTTTTTCGAAATTCAACCCCCTACCATCGGCTAGATTGTATTCCATTTTTCTCATTAATTTATGAGAATTTTCATCATAATAAAAGAATCGGGATTTTCTTGTTCTCTTCAGAACCTGAATATTTTATTTTACTCTTATCATTTGCTTTTCCAAAGATTATAGGTTTCTGAATCTCATCCTTAGGAGGAATTTCGAAAATGGCTTCATTCACATCTTCATCGTCATCACTTTGTTCATAAAAGGATGCTCGAATGGGTGCTTGCAAAGAAGCTAAAGTGTATATTTTATTTAAATGATCACTGACCACATCAGTACTGGTACTTGAGGGTTTAGAATCAATATCAGAAGAATAAGCAAACTTTACATCTTCATTTATTATCCATTTACCGTAAGAGTGAACAATATCATTTACATTAAGGCCTTCAAGGCTTATTATAATGGGGACTGTTCCAACTTACATTATCGAATTTCGAATCTTCGGATCCTGATTCTGTGTCAGTTTCGTCACCACTATCAAATGCATCTGGAGCAGGTTGATCTGAGGCATCAAATGTATCTTGGTATAACAAGGCATCAGTAAAGTAATTTTCAACTCCTTTAAAGGGTTACTTCTCTGCCACCAAAGTCTTCACATTCCCATTTTTATCCACATATTTCATGCACTGATGAAGTGTAGTTGGAACAATGAGATTATTATGGATCCAGGGCCTTCCAAGCAGAATATTATAAGAAGTGTCAATATCTATCACATAACATGTGACTTCCGTTTTTAAATCGCTAATTTGGCATTTTAGGTATATTTTGCCCAACGGTCTACTACCATTGGTATTAAATCCAAAAATAGTAGTATTTGTTGTTGTTAATGTGCTCATTGGGACCCCGTGATACTGTAACATTCTTCACAGCATTATACTCAAAGCAGATCCCAGATCAACTTGAATGTGATCGATCTCTGATGGCCCTATGTATTCTTTGTAATACAAAGGGCGATGATGTTTGTTGTTTTTGACTTGCATATTCTTTGGAGAGAAAGTTATGTAAGGGATCTCTCTTGAAATCTGATGACATACTGCATAGATTTCTCCTTCTTTTTCAATTGTTTTTTAAACTTGCGCCAGAAACACTTCAGAGTCTTGCAGAGCTTTTCTTAAAACTTCTCTAGTTGGTTTAGAGAGTTTTAGGAGCTCATACAAGGATATCCTCGTAGGGATATTGGCCAACTGTGCCAATATATCAAACTGGAATGACTTCGTGGAACCTTCTGTAACCTCTTTACCTTTTCTTTTAAGAGATTTTCAAATTTAAGCTCCTTTTGCTTGTTCTTCTCTAGAGGTGATTGAGGTTCTGCTATCTACTCATAATTCTTTAAGTAGTCTCTCTCTGAACAGGTTCCAAAGATAGGCTGATCCGCGTTAATCACCAGAGAATCTCTAACTTCTTCTTCCGAGTCTGTCAGAGTAGGAATATTCATATCGTCTTCTGGGATCACAGTGACAACATTAGAAGTAAGAACCTTTCCTTTTTGCTTCCCCTTGGATGAGCTTGAAGTCCCTTGCTTATCATTGAGAAGATCTGGATGCACCCAAATTATTTTCGTTTATCAATTTCGAAAGGATATAATCCTTTCTTTTGCTGCTGATACGGATCATAATTTATAATTTTCATCATGCCTTTGGGAATAGGTTGCACTCCATCTTGAATTGTTGACTCTATCCAATATGGCGCTTTGTTGAATCTAAAAGTCACCATGGTTCACAGTTACCTTCTTCTGGTGCTCTTGATGCTTGATGACTTTGACATCCACTAAAGCCTGAATCTTGTCTTTGAGGACATAACAATTTTGCATAGAATGATTAATGATTCTGTGATACACATAGTAATTAGGATTATTAACCTTTCTGCTTCTTCAGGGCTCTTAGACTCTGGTAGTTTCAGTATATTCTTTGTCGTGAGCAAATTGAAGATGGTTTTGGTATGCTCATCTTTAAAAGCATACTGCTTTTGAGGAAATCGCGATTGAGGAGTAGATTTTGGAGGAGGGTTTGTTGACTGCGAAGTATCAGTCACCATTATTTCTTTCTCTTTATATCCCTTGTATCGAGATCTATGATTGTTACTTTGTCTTTGTTTTTCTTCTCCTCTTTTTTCCTCTTCGAGTCTTTATGTTATCTCTTAAGCTTCTTCAGCTTGTAACGTGAGATCTTTCCAGATTAAGGACTTTACGGCTCCCATTCTGGCTAGAACCGTAGTCGATAGATTATGTCGACAAGTTTCTACTAGGGTCTTTTCTGGCATTCCATGCGGACATCTGAGAGAATTATTTCTGAATTTTTTTATAAAGTCCCGAGCTGACTCTCCTTTTTTCTGCTTGGTAGCTAAAAGTGTTGGCATTGAAACCTCCATATCATCCTCATAAAACCTTGTCAAAAAGGCTTTCTCCATGTCATTTCATAAGTTGATAGTTCCTAGTTCTTATCTATGGAACCATTCAAATGCTAGCTATGTTAAGGTACTAACAAATACTCATGTTATAATCGGATCATATCCAGTCAAATGCCCAATCTGAGACTTAAAGTAGTAAAGGTGTTGGTTTGGTGACCCTTTACAATCGAATGACTTGAGTTTTAATGGTTTATAATTCTCTGGGAATGACACACTTTCCCATTCCACCGGATATGGCCTAACAATGCCCAACTCCTGCATCCAGTTGAATTGATTGATTTTGAATTCCATCCAAACGGTATTTGCATTTCCTTCTTGATTTTGGGTTCTTTCTTGATGATGAGAATGCATGGAGCGATTGTCCTCATCTTCATGATGACCCTCATTATCGTCATCTTCATTTGTATGGGGAATGAGACCTTATCCTTCTACATTCTGCCTTTGTGAGTTTTTAGGTTATAAGGTGGAGGTCCAGAAGAGGATCCTCCTGTATTCTTCATTCTCGTCTTCTCCAATTCTAGCAAAACATGTAGCATGTCTTTGATCTCGCTGATGGTATTTTGCTATTGTTGAATGCTTCTATCTTTTTCATCTATCCTTCACATAAGTTTCTCCGGAGTACTGTTCTGTGTCATGTATGTGGAGGTGGAGTCTTTAAGGAATGAATTAGACGTCTACAATTTAGCCATGATCGATTTGGTTGTCTTCTTCGTCGGAAGAGACTCTGGCTATTTGTCTGTAGTCTATTGGGATTGCAACTCCCCTTCTAAATCGAGTGTTTTGAAAAACGCCTCGTTCATCACTGAACACACTCTTCAGGCCTGAAGAGTGTTCAGAATCAGAAGTTTCCTTCTTAGAAGTTTTCTTTGTCTTCTTTTTCTTTCTTCTCTTCCCAAAATTTATCATATTAGATGATATTTCAGGATACTCAGGTTTGGAGGACTCTTGCTTATTATGCCTTCTTCTCTTTGAAAGTTGAGATGAAGATAGTCGATTAAAAACTGACTGTCTAACAGGAGCAGCAGCTGCACAGTGACAGTGCGATAGTACTGCATTGATCAGTTGTTCACAATAACATTGAGATGCTTGAAATTCTTCTCTTTTTTTTTTATTAAGAAGTTCCCTAAGATCTTTTGTATTAGAACCCTCCTAATCGATGGTTGTGGTATCACCTCCAAAAGATACTTTTAGAATAGGAGTCTATATCCCCTTGAAGATCTCTGGAGCAAACTTCACCTTAATTGGAACAAAAGAGACTTTTGGCTTGGAAGTAGATTCTTCTTTAGAAACACACTTCTTTAGATCGCGTTTTCCAGTTGTTATGCGGATTTGAGATTCGTGTCCACTTTTAAGAACGTGATCATAGAAGTCATGTTTTCTTCTAGGGGCATGAGGATGGGGCTCTCTTCTAGTAATAGGAACGCAAATATAGACTCCGTGTTTGTAATCATAAACAAATCTGGTGGGTGTACGTTGTTTCCTATAAAAAACGTGAGTAAACCCTCCTGCATCTTGATCCTTCTTTCTCTCTGGAACCACACTTTCGTGCTTTGGCCTCCATACTTGTATGACAGGCCTTTGCGATGGTGGTTCAACAGTTTTCTGTTGCTGTATGGCCTTGCGGAGAGTACGAGCCTTACTTCTTCTCAGATTTCTTCTCATTGTACGAGTGAGAGGAACCTTCTTTTCTGTGTCATCTTTCTGATAAGTGGACAATGGTCATTTTTCCTTATTATCATGAGGATCCTGATCCATTTTTTAAGGAGATCATGGGTCTTAGTAGGGGCTGACCCTGAGTCCATTACTGGTGAATGAGAGAGATACTCCTTTGGACCGACTTGGTCCATGGAATCCTTTGATCGGATAACTGTTTTTGAGACCTCTTTGGAGGTTGAGTTGTTAGAGACCTTACGGACTTTCTATAAGGAATTTGGGCTTCTGGAGCCGGAGGAAAGGAATTCTTTGTATTTCTCTTGGTCGACCTCAATGATGAGCGAGTTGACCATGCTGCCAACCAAAATTCTATCGGATTGAGCTACCACCATATCATCAAAGATGACATGGATCCCCAGCGGAGTCGCCAATCTTCTGTTCGTCATAAAAATTGTAAAATGATTTCTTTATTGAATGTTTCAATAGAAGATTACAATTTTAACGGTTTTCTGTTTACAGAAGATGAGGAAGACTGATTTTCTCTTAGTTTAAGGCTGAGTTCTAGGGTAGTTATGGAGGATGATCTTGATCTCCATTAACACTCAGCACAAATTCTTTGGTTGGCAAAGGTTTTGAACTCTTGACAGCAATAGCAAGGGAACTCTCTATATCGTACTGATATCCTTCTCTCTAATTTTTAACCTCCTTTTCTTCGTCCCTTTTTCTGCCTCCGTTCGGGCTCTTTATAGGAATTTCGAAGCTCTCGAGCTGATGCAACCATTCAGCTATTGGCCTTCACGATCTGAGTAGTGCTGATGTAACAGTTTAGCGGTTAGCCCTCACGATCTAAGTATTGTTGTTGTAACCGCTCAATCGGTTAGCCTTCATGATCTGAGTATTAACTTACCGCTCTACGGTCTGGTAAATTTGTTTAAATATTCCAGAAGTTGTAACTGACATCTTCAATTCTACGGATCGTAGTCGAAATGTAGAATGCGAATCTCAAATCTTAGATTTGCGGTTTGCGGCTGTTTTGTTTATAGTTCGAGTTTGAACTTTAGATTCGCATATTGATTTGGTTGTTACCGGACTACGGATCTCAAGTCTTAGCTTCACGGATCTTTTCTAAAGTAAAACTGGGATGCGAATCTCATATTTTAGACTCGCGTCTCTTCAAATGTAGCTGAAATGCTAATATTAGATTTTGGATTCGTAGCTTTTAGTGATATTCCGACTGGAACGCAGATCTTAAGATTTTAGACTTGAGACTCCTTCTAATTAAACACCCATGTTTTGGTTACTTTAAGGGATAAAACGTGACTTTATAAGTGTCGCATTCTATTCTTTTCTTTGCTTCAGAGACAGATTTTTCTCTTTGCGACATATGATCTCGTTATCAGAAAATTTCGCCAACACGACCATGAAGCACTGTATGCGCGTCTGTGCTCGCATCTGCAAGAGTGCTGTGCGCGCCTATGGAGCGTGCCTGCAAAGCGCTATGCGTTGTGCGCGTGCCCACACACCCCTGCGCCTAGGGAGTATTGCATGTAGCAAATAGCGTTGAGACCCACTTCGCTCCTTCGTATTTGAAAGGAAAGAATTAGATTACCATTACAAAACCAGCAGGGCATTGCGATATGCCATGACACCTGATACTCCGATTATAAATGATGGGATTTACCAAAATAGAGAAACTTTGACGGGGACTCAGATATTAGTCTGGAGGTACTATCCAACGGGCTGACTACAAATATGATGCATTTCAGCCTGACTCCAGACGTGTACTCACTCTTCCTCAATATGAAGTATTAGTCAAACGTCTTGATGCCAAATGGAGCATGCGCTTTGAACACCACGGACTGCCTATCAAAGACAAGGTGATTCAAATGAACATGTGTGATGAAACCAACCCCAAGCCCATAAGATCCTTAAGTTGTTTTACATCGGCTAAATATTAAGCCAGATGCAAAACCACTAAGTAGCATCAAAGAAGATTTTGTCCAAAACTAATGGAGTCGATTAAGGATGAAGTTAAGAAGGTTATACAATCAAGCTTCATCCAAAAAAAAGTGTTATAAATGGATAACAAATACTGTTCATATTTCTAAGAGAATGGAAAGATCTGAATTTGCATTAACATTCGAGATCTAAATGCTGCTTGTCCCAAAGATGAATTTTGCTTCTAATAATAGATGTCATGATTGACGATACCTATAAATTCGAAAGGATGTCTTTCATGTATGAATTCTCTAGGTACAATTAAATCAAGATGTACTTTGAAGACAAAAAGCACAAGAAGTGCTCAAAGAAGTGCATGATGAAGCCTGCGGTGCTTACCAATCGGGATCTAAATTAGGAGGTGTCTAGTGGCCAATGATGATGCCAATCAATGAAAAATTCCTAAAAAAATATTATTTTTAAGGGAATGAAGGCATCCATCTTCCTCTTCAATACAACAAATAAAGAAATGCTGGTCGCCGTTGAGGTGTAGCTTCGCATCCTAACTTTGGGTACAAAATGAAAATGGATCCTACATTTCTATGACAATGGATAAAGGAAATGTTTAACATGTAAGTCCAAACAAAGTACTCGCTAACCATATCATGCTGGGGATAAAAGTATGAATTGCCCAATGCCGTCAAAGAAACGAGAAGAAAATAAGTTTCTTGCCAACCCTATAATACTGGGGGTAAAAGAATGAACTGCTCAACACCGTCAAGGTAATGGGAAGAGAATAAATTTCTCGTTAATCTATTATGTTGGGGTAAAAGTATGAATTGTCCAACACCATCAAGATAATAAGAAGAGAACTAGTTTCTCACCAACCCATAATGCTGGGCTAAAAATATGAATTGCCCAACACCATCAAGGTAACGAATAAAGAACTAGTTTCTTACCAATCCATCATGCTGGAGTAAAAGTATAAATTGTCTAATACTGTCAAGGTAACGGGAAGAGAACTAGTTTCTTGCCAACCCATCATGCTGGGGTCAAAAGCATGAACTGCCCTAAGATGTTAAGGTAACGGGAAGAGGAAAAGTTTGGCGTTTAAAACCAAACAAAATTCTCGATAACTTACTATGCTGAGAGGAATAGTATGACTAGCCCAACTAAAACGATAGTTGGTAAACGCAAACCAAATCCGTTAATAGATAGGAATTTGCTAAAAATCGCATGACAAATTTGTCACAACAGTATCCTTATTAGAATATAAGAATACATTACTATCCAAAGCTGCTAAAGTAATGGGAAGAGGAAAAGTTTGGTATATAAGCCCAAACAAAATTCTTGACAATTTACCATGCTGAGGGGAATAGCATGGCTAGCCTAACTCAAATGGTAATTAGTAAAGACAAACCAACTCCGTTGATAGTTAGGGGTTTACTAAAACTCCTAATCAAATCAAATTTTCTGTCATGTTAAGTTTTCGTCTCTGACAATAAGACTTTTCTCATTACTTTTCTCTAGCAGAGCTAGTGACTCTCCAAAAATATTTGCCACGTTAAAATCATACTGCTGATACTAGAATACAAAATCAAATCAATTATTTTTATGAGATCAAATCCGATCAAATCTCCTGTCACATTAAGATTTCACCTTTGACAGAAAAGAAAACTCACACTTCATCAAGTCCAATATTATAACCTCTGATGAACATGTTTTTGACATTATCAAGTTAAAAAAATTATCTCTAACAAAAATTATCTCCCTATCACAAATTTCAAGACTAAATACATTAACTGTCATCTCTATTTAGTCAGCTTATTCCTATCATGACCAGATCCTCTAAATAGGTCGAGTTTTGAGACATATTTAATGACACCTCTCTCTTTTCCTAATCCGTCATACTAGATGTCACTGAATGGTTAGGATTCTAATGAGCACATTAACATCATACCTCTGCTTGTCATCCTATGAACACATTAACATCATATCTCTACTTGTCATCTAATGAGCACGTTAACATCATAACTCTGCTTGTCATCTAATCAGCACGTTAATATCATACATCTGCTTGTCATCTAATGAGTACGTTAATATCATACTTCTACTTGTCATCTAATGAGCACATTAATATCATACCTCTGCTTACCATCTAATGTGCACGTTAACATTATACTTCTGCTTGAGCACGTTAATATCATACCTCTACTTGTCATCTAATAAGCACGTTAACATCATACCTCTGTTTGTTATATAATAAGCATGTTAACATCATACCTCTGCTTATCTTCTATAGAGCATGTTAACATTATACCTCTACTCATCTTCTATGAGACACGTTAACAATTATCTCTGTCTGTCAAATTCTTCACACGTCTGTCATGCCCTTAACCACTGAACAAGACATCAAAAATATTTGTGCATGCAGACAACAAATTTTTGAAGTAAAACTACAAGCAAAAGTCTGGCTGGGCAATACAAGTGCAATAGCCAGCATCAAGAAAATTCAGTAGAAGCAATCTCTGATATATCGGAGAGATTCAACAGTATACCTCCGACAATAAAACATGTGAAAGATAGCGATTTCAGAAAATGGTTCATAGTATACTATAAAAAATTGCGTCACACAATAAAGACTATAGAGCCAAAATAAAAAAGAGTCCAAAGTGTTTCGAAATTGTTACAAATCAATGACGAAGTTTCGAAAACTTTGGAGGGGATTATATAGACAAGAAAGATAAGGAAAAGGGTGCACCCGTGGAGTGCACCTGTGGGGTGCACTTGCGGGTGTCACCTGTGGGAACACCTCGCGGGTTGCACTCGCTGGTGTCACCTGCGAGTTGCACCTGCAGGGTGCCACCAGCGGGATGCACCCGTGGAGTTGCGCCGCGTTGATATTTCAGTTATGTGGATTTGATCTGAATTTTCAGGGAACGGATACCCCCGATCTTGGTATTTCTATTATTGGATTTGGCTCAGATTTTATACAAATAGTTATCCTTTGATCTATTAAAAAAAAAGAGAGGGGGCAGAGTTTTGAAAAGGAAAGAATTTTCCAAAGGTTAGAGTTTTCAGAGCGGAGAAATTCTCAGGGAGGAAAGTCCCAAATAAAGAAAGAAAGGGAGACGAGAAAATCTCAAGAGCGGAGTTCCCTCCCCTTCTCCTCATGTTAGAGTTTGGTGCCGGAGAAATCAATCGACGCGATATTCAGATCGTTAACGGAGTGTAGAAATAAGACTCCACCGCTGGCAGAACCTACAAAAATTAAAAGGGGAATTTGAAATCAATCGTTTCCCATTCTTGTATCTCGATATTCTTTTGTAATTTTTTTTTATTGGTGTAATTTTAAAGTAAATTTTCAATGAAAGAAATCTGTAATTTTCTAGTGTACACCTGCCACAATTTCCATACTCTGCTCCAATTCTTCAAATTCCATCTCCAAATCTGGATATCTCAAGTATGTATCTTTCATCCCTCAGCCAGCCAGAACCTATCCCTTTCCCGTGTAGTCCCTACAAATTCCTCTACTCCCTCAGAGCACCTCTACAAACTGCGTCTACTCCGGTCTATACTTGCATTTTGGGGAGGCTTTTGTTCTATCGTCTTCTTTTTTCATTATTTATTTTCTTAAATACTCTAACTTATGTTGTCGATGCATCCTATCAAGTTCTAGTTTCCAACACTTCCATATACCATTGTCTGCATTTATTTGCATGTCTATCTATTGGTTTTGACGGCTTCTCATATCCAAAAGTAAACTCGCATTGTTTCACTTCAGAATTCGGAATGTTATGTCTTTTACTGGTATCTATTCTTTGAGAAAGTTTTCTGTGTTGTCATAGATCATTGTGCTCAATAAGTTATCTTTTTTTTTTTTTTTTTTCATGTCTATATTAATCTTAGAATTCTTTCTGTAAAGGATATGTTTACTCGCATGCAGGAAATAAATACATAGAGGATGCACACGCGATAATTCATGTGTGCGCTCACACGCATGCGCACGTGCGCACATACACACATTCATAAAGATACATACGTACATAGATTATTTTTACCTGAATTCCTTCGTTCCTACAGCTGAAAATAACAAGAAATCTAGTTAGTGTATAAATAGACACATACAGCTACATGTCCAATGCTTGATCCATTTTTCTTCAGTGATGCTGAAATTTGCTAGCAATCTGGGTAGATAAAAATTACAGTATTCAAGTCATATTTTATTATATCTTACTATATATTAGTTGAATGACACGTGCCTAATATGTGCAAAGTGTATTCTAAATATTTATTATCTATGATTCTATATTTTAATTAGCAATTTTAGTTGCTTGGTAATCGAAATAAATGTAAAAGCAATTAAAATTTTAGAAAAGAAATATAGAAAATTTATATCACATTCAAAACATCTCTAAGTGTAAAATACTTTTTTTTCAAAAAAATAAAAATAAAATGAAAAACAACTATTGTTTAATTCTTGCGAGAGCCACTATAGTGCAGTGGTACAACCTTGTCCAGTGTACAAAATTTTATGGATTTAAAACCCATTTCCGTCAATTCTATGACCTTTATGCTTGGGATTGGGATAGTTACGACGACTTTTGTTCAGGTTAAAAATTAGTTCCAAACAAAATCTCAGGACAACGACCATCCATTTCGACTAGATAGAGGAAGCCGAAGAAAGAACCAATCAACATGAATCCTTTTTTGGGCTTGGTTCGATTAATTGTTAGTCAAATTCACCAAACAACCCTATCTCCAAGGATTGCACGAAATCAAAAGAAAATCAACGTTAAAACTTTGAAAAGCTTTTTTTTTTTTTTTTTTTTTTTTTTTTAACATTCAAATTAGTATTGTACAGGAGTTAAAAAGAAAGAGAAAAAAAAAAATAGCCATTCACGCACAATGATAACATATGGGGGATGGCTTGGGGATATTTTTGGGAGAGAGAATTCTTTGCACCTTTTGTTTTGGTAGGAGAGAACAGTCACCAATGGACTCTTCTAGTCTTATAATAATCTTGTTTATATGCCATAACAAGTCTTAACGATTCAATAATACGAAGTCGACTTAACCACTCATACGCAAATCCTCCTCTCACTATAGTCGTGCTCAAATATCATTTCAATCGTCTGCTTTGAGAATTGAAAATATAAGCCAATCTCTCATTCACATAACAAATATCCTTTGGGCTCGGTTCAAGCTCAACTCTTTTACGACATATGAATTCTTTTATCATATTGAATCTTTAGCGAATATTTAGTATTTTAATTTTAATATTGAGTAATATAAAAAGAGCTCGGAAAGTTTGATTATTAGTTCGAGATTAAATTAGTACAACAACAACAACAACTAAGCCTTTTATTCCAAGTATTTGGGGTAGGCTACATGGACCAAAAAAGGAATCACGCCGAATCGATCACTTTAATATTCCTTCTCCATTCATTTCTATCAAGTAATATCTCCTTATTTAAACCTCTAGACTCTATATCTTTGCGTATCACATCCATTCATGTTTTTTTCGGTCTTCTCTTTATTCTTTTAACTTGTCATATATTGATAAACTTTCCTTTTCGAACTGGTGCACTTGTAGGCCTACGTTGCACATGACCAAACCATCGTAAGCGATTTTCTTGCATCTTTTCATCGATGGGAACTACATCTACATTAGCACGAATATCTTCATTTCTCACTTTATTTCTCCTAGTACTGCCACACATCAAACGGAACATGCGCATATCTGCTACATTTATCTTCTGTGAATGTCGTTTCTTTATAGCCCAACATTCCGTACCATATAATAAAACTGGTCTAATAACAATTCTATAAAATTTTCCTTTCAATTATAACGGTATGTTACGGTCGCATAAAACTCCCGTTTCCCTCCTCCATTTCAACCAGCCAGCTTGTATCCTATGGTTAACATCATTATCGATCTCTCCATCATTCTGAATAATAGAACACAAATATCTAAAATGACTGCTAATTTATATCTTTTTCCTATCCAGTTTTACAGTATTATAGTCTATGGTCATCGTTTACTAAATTTACACTCCATATACTCTGTTTTAGACCTACTCAATCTAAAATCTCTAGATTATAATGTATGCCTCCATAACTCTAACTTGGCATTTACCCATTTTCTTGTCTCATCAACTAAGACAATATCATCAGCAATAGCATACACTATGGTATCTCATTCTAAATGACTTTACTAAACTCATCCATCACTATACTAAATAAGAATGGACTCAATGTAGATCCTTAATGCAATCCAATTGTGATAGAAAAATCACTTGTTAAAGCACCACATATTCTAACATTAGCTACTACTCCATCATATATGTCCTTAATTATGTCAATATACTTGATGGGAACTCTTTTCTTCATCAGTGTCCACCAAAGTATCTCTCGTGGAACCTTATCATAAGTTTTCTCTAAGTTAATAAATATCATATGCAAATCTCTATTTCTCTCTCGGAAGCACTCTATAAGTTGACGAAATAAATGAATAGTTTCTGTCGTCGATCGTCCCAGCATAAATCCAAACTAGTTCTCCGATATTTTAACAGTTTATCGCAATCTATATTCAATTACCCTTTCCCAAAGTTTCATAGTGTGACAAAAGTTTTTCTCCATATCTCTATAGGAATCTCGTATGGACCAACAATTTTTCTTGATTTCATTCTCTTCAAAGCCTCTTTTATTTCAGACTCTTTAATTCTGTGCATAAAATTATGATTCATATCCTCACATTGAATAGTAAGATTTTTCAAATCTTGAGTAAAATTACCATTATATAATCTATCAAAATAATTTTTTCATCTTTCTTTAATCTCTTCGTCTCGAACTAGAACCGTCTGATTCTCATTTTTAATACACTTTAAAGTATATAAATTTTTAGACTTTCTCTCTCTTATTCGAGCAATTCTATATATCTTTTTCTTCTTCTTTATTATCCAACTTCTCGTATACTTGTTTATATAATTTAGTTTTTGCATCCCGAGCAGCTTTTTTAGCCTCCTTCTTTGCTACTTTATACTTCTCAAAACTTATTCCATTATTATTATTATTCTTTTTCAAATTTCTATAAAGGTCTCACTTGATCTTAATAGCATTTTTTACCTCTTCATTTCACCATAATGTATCCTTACATAGTGGAGCACCACCCCTCGACTCACCAAATATATGTTTAGCTATCTTTTAATGCAGCTAGCCATTTTGTTCCATGTTACATTAGAATCATCATGATCCCTCCAATCTGTTTTTTGTACTACTCTATCTACAAAAATATCTACAAAAATGTTTTTTAAGAATTTTAGATTACCTTCTAATCAAAAATTTTAGCTATCTTTTAATGTTAAATTTTAGATTACTTTTTGATTACCTTCTAATCGTCACCATTTAATCTTAGAATTTAACTTACATTTAATTTTTTTAAGTTTCTGTCTAATCTGAATATCTAAAACTAAGAGTCTATGTTGGATAGCTACACTCTCATCTGGCACTACCTTACAATCGATACAACTAGCTCTATTTACCTTCCTAGTTAAAAAAAATCTATTTGGTTTGCATTCGATCCACTTTTAAAAGAAATTAAGTGAGAAACTCTCTTTTTAAACCAAGTATTCGCTAAAATTAAATCAACGCAAAATCTAGAATTGAGTTACCTACTTTATTTTTTCTCCAAAATCAAATCCTCCATGTTCACTATCAAACCTATTACAATTAATTCTTACATGCTCATTGAGATCACCACCAATAAATAGTTTTTCTCTAGCGGGTATTTTTTATACTATCTTATCTAAATCCTCCCAAAATTGATACTTACTGGATTCATCAAGTTCTACTTGTGGTGCATAATCGCTAATAATATAAAAAATCTCTCTATCTAAAATAAGTCTAACTAATAAAATTTTATCACTCTTCCTCCTAACCTCCACTATATACCCCAAGTAATTATTTATCTATGATTACACCTATCCCATTACGATTTCTATCTCTACCCGTATACCATAGTTTATAACCCCAAACCTTTATGACTTTAGCTTTCTCACTTACCCACTTAATTTCCTGCATGCACAAAATATTAACCCTCCTTCTAATCATATCATCAACTAACTCTGCTAATCTACTGATGTGATAAATTACTGCAAGTGCATAGTGTCGGTGTAGCGCTGTACAGGTCGTCCCACAGGGATCTAAGATATTTTGCGATTTCTTACTTTTTCCTTAGTCTAACGAACTAACTATGAGATTTTAGATCGAGAGAAGATTAGTTAAGTTCTAGAGGTTAGCCTAGGATCTCGAATCTATTAGAATAATAGCCTAACAATAAATTATCTCTTTCTTCCTAACTTTTTAATAATGCACGGTTAAGTAACATATTAAAAAGGTGATCTTTTTAATTTGATTTTAATCGAGTGCCCCTAAGTATGACCTATCAAGTGATGTGCAAGTATAGACCATCAAAGATAACACTTTTCTTAAAAACAAATCATATCAAGTAGAAAATCTCATAAACAAAAGAAAAGAAATAAACTTCAAATCCTAATCTAAGCATAGGCTATCAAGAAACCTAATTCAAGTATAACCTATCAAAAAATCAGATTTACAAGTTTATTCAAGTCAATTTATTTATAGGAAAATCTCTATTGATAATTCTAAAAACAAATAAAGAATAAGAATTCCAAACTTCATCTAAGCATAAATTATCAAAATATTAATTAAGCATAATCTATCAAAGAATTATGATTTGTGAACTCCATCTTTTATTTATTTATAGAAAAATCATAATTTTATTTCTTTCTAGGAAGAAGATGAGATAAATCCATGTTAGATCTATTAAAGTAACTTCATCTACATCCTATGGCTAAAAAAAATTAGCTATTCATATTCCTAATAAGCAAAATCAAATCTTTATTCATGAAAGCAAATAAATTTGATGTAGAAAGCAATAAAAGCTAAACTAGAAAGCAATTAATTCTATCTAGAAAGCAAATAAATAACTAAAAGCAATGGCTTACCTCTGGAGCATGGTATTGTGGCCGCCACCCCTTCAGCAAAACCCTAATTTTATTAAATTAAAAACGAGTACAAAAGTTCAGGATCCCCTAATTCTAGCAATATACAGGCTTCGGAAATCAAACCCTAATTATAGCAGAACTTAAAAACTAGAAAATTACAGCGAAGCCACGGGAAAAAACTCGGCGCATGGGGTCCACAATGGGCCGCCAATTGGCGGGGAAAACCGCTAAATAGCGTCTTAATAAAGCCAAAAAATCTTGAAACTTTTTTGTGTGAAATTATTGTCTTGTAAGTTTTAAATTCCTGACTGTACTTGACTTTGAGTCTCTATAGCATCGTAGTCTAGTAGTTTTGCTCACTTTGGAAACTTTTCGGATTTTGATTTCCTACTCTAACTTTGATTTCATGTCATCTCCTTGTATGAATCGGATCATCTGAAAAAGACACTAAAAATACCCAAGTAGCATCTATTTATATACAAAAATAGATAAAGTATGGGAGGAAAAATACAATATATGATACTCATCACACCCCACACCTATCTTTTGATAGTCCTCGAGCAAAACCTAACCCTAAAAAGAAAAATAAAAATCCTAACTCACTTTCGCACGAATCGCGATTGCACTTAGCATGAACAATAAGCCTTTAAACCCCTAGGTTATCCTAGTGGACGAGTGTTGTCTCGTGAGGGTTTGCAGTGAATATACTCACAAAATTCACGAAGAAAATAGATTAAGGAATAAAGAAAAGAAAAATAAGGATAACCAAAAAATAAGAAAAGTAAAAATTTTATACAAAATAAAGAAAATTCTTTTTTTATAATATTTTTATCAATTAATCTCACTAATATACAAACTCAAGAATACATTTAGATTATCAATTTTCAAATCGAGCGTCATATCAGATACACTTATCATTTTAATTAAAAATTTAAATCCTATCTTTCAATACCCACTAACAAATAATTCATTGGCTCTTATACAACTACGTGCACGTGTGATAGTTTATTTCGGCCTTGAACTCTAATTCTAACTCATGATTCATCTCCTCTCTTATAATTTTTTTTTCTTTTCTCTTCTTTTAATAATATTTCACTTTTCATGCGAATATTCACGCTTGCTTAGGTGCAACGTACCCAATTACTCGGTTCATACTCTTTTCTTTTTCTTTTTCTTTTTTTTAGAATATTTCACCTTTCATGCGAATATTCATACTTATTTAGGCGCAAAGTACCCGATTACTTGGATCATACTCTTTTTCACTCTTGAGACTATTGCCTTAATACCAGGCTCACCCCATTATTTTATTCTCACTTTTTTTAGAGAGAGAAGCTTACTCATTCGTTATCATCTTTATCCTTAACCTAATAAACTATTATGAAGTGAAAATAGATGTATACTTGCCTCAACACTACTGTTAGCGATTTATATTTTTCGAATTTTAATCTTTTTCATAAAATTCAAAGTGTATCATCCAATCTACTCTCCTATCCAATTTCAAATCTAAATTTGTTCCTTTGCCTGTAATTATGTTGATCTATTGATAAAAATACATAATTTTTTTTAATTATTTTCATTTTTTTAGTTTTTTTTAATTATTTTTTTCAGTTAGTTACCCTAAAAACTACCCAAAGTGTAAAATAAACAAATCCAAAAATCTAAAAAAATAAAATCCTAAAAAAAATAAAATCCTAAATATTAAAAATCTCCTAATCCACTCCCCCACACCTAAACTTGTGTATGCCCTCATACACAAACCAAATGTAGTAAAATAAATATGAAAACTATTATACAAATACTATACAAATAATGAGAGTCACAAAAGTTACGATCTCAATATCATTACCCTATTAACACTTGGAGAGCGGTTACGACCTCTCGATTGCTTCCCACTTTCATAATGTGTGCGTTCTAAACGTGAAGTGGGTGCATTATTATATCTCATCAACCTCCTACAAGTCACGATATTACTTGTCTGCTTCTTATACCGTCCTAGTTTTTTCTTTGTCCATATGTAAGCATTAACAATTGGGTTAAAAATTCTTTATTATAAACCTGCCAATCATCGTTAGTAACAAGCATACATGTAGAAATATCATGAGGTGAGAAGAGTGATATAGGATCAAGTGAACGTTGTAGTGGCTCTTCTAACTCACGAAGTAATGCGAGCTCCTCTACAAACAAATCCTCAAAAGTTTGCTCATAATTCGATGGCACACTTGTATAAGTATCATCATACATAGAATCAGTATGTGCCAATTCTTCTAATAACATGAGCTCATCTTTGAACATTTGCTCAAATGAGGGTTCATCATCAGTGCAAGAGGTCAAATGAGAATGCAAACCATGAATCATGTTGACCTCAATGAGGGAGCTCGTTGCGTGCTCATCCATATTAAATATGTTCAATGCCACAGTCATATTCCCAAACGATAACTTCATGAGGCTACTACTAGAATCAATTAATGCATTTGATGTTGCGAGGAATGGTCTACCCAAGATAACGAGAATTTGATTACGTGGATTGGAGATCGGCTCAGTTTCTAATACAATGAAGTCTACAGGAAATATTAACTCACCGACCTTAATAAGCACATCTTCAACCATACCAAGTGGTCTCTTGATCGAACGATCAGCTAGCTGTATGTGACCTTGGTAGGTTGAAGTTTTCCTAACTCCAGTTGCTGATAAACAGTATAAGGAAGCAAGTTGACACTTACTCCTAAATCAAGCAATGCCCTATCAAATGTAGTGTTCCCAATGATGCATGAGATTGTAGGGGAACATGGATCTTTGTACTTGATAGGCAAGAAATTAGAGAGGATATGTGATATATTTGCAGTAAGAAAACTTTCTCAGGAACGTTTCTTGCTCATTTCTTAGTACACAAATTCTTGAGAAATTTAGTTTAAGTAGGAATCTATTGTATAAATCAAGGAATGGAATATTAACCTTCATCTGCTGAAATGTTTGAAGAATCTTTTTTACTTGCAGTGAAGGCTTCCTAAGCCGATTGGGATATGGTGCTCTCTATTTAGAAACAGGTTCTTCCAAATGAGTATGTGACAGTGATAGAGGTGATGAAGATGGTTGTGGAGAAAGGGGTGGAAGAGATAGTGTAGCCTGCGAAATAGTAGGAGTTAGATCAGGGGGCATGACTACATTATTGTCCACTTGCTTGCCAGATCTAAACGTGTGAATTGCATTGTATTGGTAGACATGCGACTGATTAGAGTTTGAGGAACTGGCATTAGGGTTTGTTATGGGTTGACTTGGAAAGATAACCTGGCCACGTTCACTCATCCGATTTGTTAATTGTCCAACCTGCTGTTCTATATTTTTTATAGATTGAGAGTTCACGAGCAGTTGCTGACCTGTACTTTGAATAAAGTCAGTTAACACCTTTATAAGATTTTGCATGTGTGTGTCAAGATTGGACATATGCGTGTCAAATTTGGAATGAGACTTGAGAAGATTTTCAACGTGCTTCTCAAGTGACTGAAGTCGCTTTTCTTGATCAATATTAGACCCCTGTTGTGGATGTGAGTGATTTTGTGCAGTTAGTCTATTCTGGTTGTTCTCATAATTTGAAGCGTTTGGGTGTTGATAAGTACCCACATTTGGTCTTGAAAATTGACCAGTGGCTGGAGGCTGCATGTTAGGGTTAGGGGCCTCCTAATATTGCCCTTGACCCCATGATAGATTTGGATGATTCCTCCAGCCAGGATTGTATGTAGGAGCGTAAGGATTGCTCATGGATTGTTGATATAAGGCGTTAGCCTGCTCAAGTGTGGGACCCATGGGATTCATTAATAATGGACACTCCTCCATAACATGATTCGGAGTTCTGCAATTAAAGCATGTGGAAACTTGAATTTGATTTACTTGACCCACTAGTGGAGCACTAGGAGTCTCCAGTGCCTCAATTCTCCTCATAAGGGCTGCCATCTTAGCTTCGGCAGCTATAGAGCTGTCGACGCTATGAATCCCACCCTTATGTGCAGAAGTTGATGCACTGGACTTCTCAGTGGGACTCTCCCACTGCATAATCTTCCACGATAAGTCCTCAAGAAAGTCCCATGCTTCATCCTCGTTTTTCCACATAAACTCCCCCTGACACATGGATTCAAGAAGAGTTTTGGATGTGTAATCGAGTTCTTTGTACACGATTTGACATAACTGCCACTTTTTTATTGCATGGTGGGGGCACTGAGTTAAAAGGTCTTTAAATCGTTCTAAGTATTTCCAGAAGTGTTCTCCTGACACTTGACGGAATTGATTGATATGATTTCGTATCCTTGCCATCTTATACGTGGGATAATACTTCTTAAGAAACACCATAACGAATTCATCCCAAGTAATGATTGAATCAGTAGGCATACTGTACAACCACTTCTTAGCATTATCCTTAAGTGCAAAGGGGATGAAGCGGAGCTTAATTGCGTCATCCGATAAGTGTTGCAGTTTTATCATCACGCATACTTCCTGAAATTCACTGATAAAGAGATATGCATCTTCTGAATCAGAACCAGTGAATTTAGGAAGCATACTAATATACTGCGGCTTCAACTTATAGTGATTACCCGCTGCGTGTGGAAGTTTTATGCATAATGGAAGTGATGTGCGCAACGGGTAACATCGATCCTGAAGGATCGGGATCGGTTGGTTTATCTTGGCTCCTATGAACAAATCTGATCTCACAAGTCGACCAAATTGATCACGGGTCCAATGTGGCATGAACCAGCAACCGTGAGTGTATGTGTGAATTTCCTAAACTAATGCAGGAAGTGGGGTGTAGTGGAGAGATAAAACGGTGGAATAGATATGATCAAATAAAAATGTGATTCCTACTGTTCTAAATATTTGTTTTTTTGTATTTTTTTATAGAACAAGGGACACAAAATACAGATATCAGAAAAGTTTTGTGGGGTTTTGTACCTGAAGGGCCGCCAAATGGCGATTTTTGCCGCTTGGACTCTACTTGCTTCAGTGCACTCCCAATGCTTATTTAGTCCTGTTTAATTTCTTAAATCTGCACTTTCTTATCCCTGCACACTCAACACACACTGTTAATCCCGTAAAACGTCAGAAAAAGTAAGAAAAATACCATCGATCTCTGGCAACGGCGCCAAAAACTTGATGTGATAAATTACTGCAAGCGCACAGTGTCGGTGTAGCGCTGTACAGGTCGTCCCACAACGATTTAAGGTGTTTTGCGATTTCTTACTCTTTCCTTAGTCTAACAGACTAATTATGAGATTTTAGATCGAGAGAAGATTAGTTAAGTTCTAGAGGTTAGCCTAGGATCTCGAATCCATTAGAATAATAGCCTAACAATGAATTATCTTTTTCTTCCTAACTTTTAATTATGCACTGTTCAGTAACATATTAAAAAGGTGATATTTTTAATTTGATTTTAATCGAGTGCCCCTAAGTATGACCTATCAAGTGATGTGCAAGTATAAACCATCAAAGATAACACTTTTCATAAAAACAAATCATATCAAGCAGAAAATCTCATAAACAAAAGAAAAGAAATAAACTTCAAACCCTAATATAAGCATAGGCTATCAAGAAACCTAATTTAAGTATAACCTATCAAAGAAATCAGATTTACAAGTTTATTCAAGTCAATTTATTTATAGGAAAATCTCTATTGATAATTCTAAAAACAAACAAAGAATAAGAATTCCAAACTTCATCTAAGTATTGATTATTAAAATATTAATTAAGTATAATCTATCAAAGAATTATGATTTGTGAACTCCATCTTTTATTTATTTATAGAAAAATCATAATTTTATTTCTTTCTAGGAAGAAAATGAGATAAATCCATATTATATCTATTAAACTAACTTCATCTACATCCTAGGGCTAAAGAAAATTAGCTACTCATATTTCTAATAAGCAAAATCAAATCTTTATTCATGAAAGCAAATAAATTTAATGTAGAAAGCAATAAAATCTAAACTAGAAAGCAATAAAATCTAAACTAGAAAGCAATTATATTTATCTAGAAAGCAAATAAATAACTAAAAGCAATGGCTTACCTTTGGAGCACGGTATTGTGGCCGCCACCCCTTCAGCAAAACCCTAATTTTATTAAATTAAAAACGAGTACAAAAGTTCAGGATTCCCTTTAAATACAAGGATACGCCCAATGTATAGGCTTCGAAAATCAAACACTAATTCTAGCAGAACTTAAAAACTAGAAAATTACAGCAAATCCACGGGAGAAAACGCGGCGCATGGGGCCCACAATGGGCCTCCAATTGGCGGGGAAAACCGCTAAATAGCGGCTTAATAAAGCCAAAAAATCTTGAAACTTTTTTGCGGTGAAATTATTGTCTTATAAGTTTTAAATTCTTGACTGTACTTGACTTTGAGTCTCTGTAGCATCGTAGTCTCGTAGTTTTGCTCACTTTGGAAAGTTTTTAGATTTTGATTTCCTACTCCAACTTTGATTTCATATCATCTCCTTGTATGAATCGGATCACCTGAAAAAGACACTAAAAATACCCGAGTAGCATTCATTTATATACAAAAATAGATAAAGTATGTGAGGAAAAATACAATATATGATACTCATCATCTACCTATAAGGAAACCTAAATTTCATGATATCAACCGAAATTTATATTTATGAGCTAATTTTTTTACCCCCACCCGCTCATTAAGGTGTGACAATTCTTTTATATTTGACACCATATCTGGGCGCCGACGTGGCGCGTCGCTTCTGGGCGACAACTTAGTAACCCTCACATATTTTTTACTACACCCGGGCTCCGATGTAGCGTGCCGCTCAGTAGGGAATGCCCTAACGAAATTTATATTTTGGCTCATGTCATAATATGTGACAATGTTTTACGTTGGCTGTCACTGACCTACCACAACCCTACTTCTTTATCCTGCCTTGGGACGGACAGTGCATAACACTGGCGGAGTTGCGAGATTAAATTAGTAAAAAAAATTGAATTAGTAAAATTCATTTTTCTTTACGAGATTAAATTAGTAAAAAAAAAAAAAAAAAAAAGCTCGAGGCTAAAAAAATAGGTTGTAAAAAATTGAATAAGCCATTAATTGACTTTCTAAAAACGCCTGCTTGCACTCATTCATTAAATAAGTAAAAATAAAATTTGCACAAAGCTCATTTAAATAATGAATGCAGAGGCTACGAGTGCGCTGTTCTTTTTTATTTGTTAAATAACAAGGCATCAATCTCCTTTGATATTAATTGATTGGAGGGAGGATATATCATGGAAACATAACATTTAGTGGGGACCACTTTTAACTTACCCCTTTCTATTTAGTCCCTTTTCCCCCTGAAGAGAACTCTTTTATTAACCTTGTAAGGCATTGTAGGTTGTGGGCAGACAAAAAGATTGATATCAGCTCTCACTTTTATGTATAGCTATTACATTTTCTTTTCTCAACAATGAAACTAACATTACACCTTGATTTTATCTAATATTTTTGTCCCTCCTCTATTATAAGGTAGGAATATGTTGCATTGTATCGCTGCTTCCTTGGTGTATTTCTAGAGAGCATCTGTTTAGGCCAATAGAGTGGCCACTAGAGAAGTTTATAGAAAGGTTTCAAATGTTAGCCGATACTGATGTGCATTAGCAAATACATATCAAATTTTGATTTATCCTATATGATGTTGGCCAAAGAATATATGTTTTTAGTAAAATTTTCTGCATTCTCTTCAATGTCACATATTACAATAATTTTCAATGATTACAATAATCTCAAAATTACAATCAAAAGAAAAATAGAAAACAAGAAAAGAAATTTATAGATTCATCTATCTTTTAACAAAAGTAGTGGACTCTTTACGTGGCTATGGGGCGTCGATCTCGTACCCCATTGACTATCTGACATTGATAGGAACAACATGACGATGGCTAGTTTACTAATTTTTCTTGAGCAGTATGGCGATAGTCAATTTACTAGTTTTTATTTACGCGTTTATGCACGATTAGACCGGATGACCGACAAGCACTCGAAAGCGCATCAACTAGTTGACCTAGGGTCTACCAAAGGTGACTTTCACAGTGACTCTTGATGCCTATTTATATGCATAAATTAGGTGGATCACCTGTCTTGTAAATAAAAATGGAAATATACTGTAATCTTCATCAAATATTTGATTTAATCTAATTTGTTTTGGTTCAATGAATTTGGGTTTGATTTAACCAAGGAAGGATTTTGCAGAATCTCTGAGATCTCTAGTTTGATTAGATCCTATTTAATTTGGATTTAATTAGATATGAGATATCCATCCACTTTAATTCTATTTGGATTCTTTGAGATATTGGCAGATATGGGACTCCTCCTCATCAATTTTTTTCCTGTCAAAAGGACCCTCTCCAAAGTTTTTGAAATCTCATCGTCAGTTTGTAAAGAGTTTCGAAATACTTTGGATTTCTTTTTTGTGATTTTATCATGGGCTTGAACCATTCATTGATCGATGAACTATTCAATTAATGACTGCCAGAGGTAATCATTATTGTAGCAGTTTTGGGTGACTTGTTGATGTAATACTTTGAGGGTATCTTTTGGTTGATCTGCTTGTTGGCATCTGATTTTTTATATTTCTTTATTTTGGTCTTTTTTAGCTCCTTTTTTTTTGCAATGGACGATGAATTTTGCACCTTGTTACTTCTTTTGTCCTGCAAACATGAATAAAGAAATATTTCAGTTGCCTTGAATTTAATGCATCAGTCTGAGTTATTGTGTTATGTGTGATTGTGGTGATGGAATCAGCGAGAGATAATTGTGACTTGACGATTTTGAAAATGAAGAGTGTTTGTGATTGAAGTGAATGTGCGATAGATGACTGGAATCGGGAAGAATTGATGATTAATAGATAGGATTGAAAGAGATGGAACTTGTTACAGATGTGGAGATGCCTTAGCAGGTTGAGTGTTTTTATTGATATAGATGTAATGACCAGGTCATAGGCATATGCTCATTGTTGCACCTACCAAGGAGATCAGATCAAGATTATGAGTTGACTCGCCTGAATGTCAGACAAGAGTGTGTTGGCAGAGATGCATCGTCGCACATGCTGAGATGGTCAAGTTGGATTATGGGGGTGACTTGTTTGGATGATAGGAAGAGTCAGGATGATCGGGGTAAGATCAAAGGACTATAAATAGAGGTATAATTGACGTGCCTTTGAAGGGATGTTCGGATTAGGATTATAAAACCGTAGACAAAAGTATTGCTAACATACCTATGGGGTGATTAGCTTGGATGACAGACAGAACCTGTGATTGAGTCAAGACCATAAGATCATAGACAGAAGTATGGCTGACGTGCCTATGAAGTTTTCTTTTGAAATTGGTAGATGAATTTAATGGAGTTGGTGGATGATTTCATGGAAGATGGAACTTGCTAAGGGTGTGGTACCTTAGCAAGCTAAGCATTTTGAGTATGATGTGATTCGTTTGGATTGACAAATAGAACCGATGACTTGTCTGACTGACAGACAGAGTCAGTAATTGTTTTCGAATTTAGAGGTGACTCGTTTGGCTGACAGACAAAGCCAATGACTCACCTGGCTAACAGACAGAGCCGGTGATTATTAGATTAGGATTGAAGAATCATGAGCAGAGGTTTCAGAAAATGTACCTATGGAACTTTGACAGAGGTGTACTATTAAGCATATCAAGATTGCTTAGCATGTTTAATGGGATACCTCTCTCTTTTGTCTTTTCAGTATCAGGTTGTTTCTACCCCCAGTTGTTCGCCATAAAAATTGAATTTCTCTTTACTGACAATCTTTCAATAAAGGATTACGATATAACAGTTTTCCATTTACAGAAGATGAGGAAGATAGCTTTTCCTCTTTGTTTAAGGCTGGGTTTCTAGGTAGCTATGGAGGACGATCCTGCTCTCCGTTGACACTCCGTACAATCTCTCTCAGTTGGCTAAAGAAAAGGAAAAGGGCTTTTTACTCTTGATCACCAGGAGTAATTTCTCGGAGAAGATGTCCGTCTGTATCTGTCTCTCTCTCTTTCGCTTCCCGCCTTTTATAGGGATTTTAGAGTAACGTCCCGCCATATTTGCTCGACCGTTAGCTCTCACTACTCGAGAAGTGCCGTCATATTCGTTAGGCGGTTGCTCCCACGGTCGAAGTAACGCCGCTGCATTCGTTTGGCAGTTAGCCCCACGATCCGAGATGGCAATTCTTCTGTTCAGGTCGGGTGACTTTGTATTAAATCCCTACCCGAAAGTTATGGTTAGTGTCGCAAATCCCATTTTTAGATTCGCAAACATGTTCTGTCGTCACTGGGTCGCGAACCTCAGTCTTCAGGTTCATGGCTCTGCCGAGTTGCGGACTTCTAGCTTTGAATCCGCAGATCTGCTTTGTTTTTCAGAATTTTTTGCCGACAAAATCCCCTCCAAAGTTTCCAAAACTCTCATGATTCCTTGAGGAGTTTTGGAATACTTTGGATATAATATTCTGTATTAGAATCTCCATCGTATTTGCAGAAATCTATGACTCTGTATTAGCACCTTTGTTGCTTCTGAAGAGAAATGTGACTCTGTGTTAGTGCCTCATTTTGCAATTTTTGGATCATACGACTCTGTGTTAGGATCGCAGATTTTGTTTTGGAAGGGATACGTCTCTGTATTAGGGGCACAAGCCTTCATTTTGGAATAGAAAATAACTCTATATTAGGGTCGTAAATTTTCACTTTGGAAGGGACATGTCTCTGTATTAGGGGAGCAAGCTTTCACCTTTTTAGCGAAGAAAGCGGCTTTGTATTAGGGTCGCAAACTGCAATTTCTGAATTGCGACTCTGTATTAGGGGCGCGAGCTTCTACCTTTTTGGCGAAGAAAGCGACTCTGTATTAGGGTCGCAAACTGTAATTTCTAGAGGATTGCGACTTCTGTATTAGGGGCGCGGGCTTCCACCTTTCTGGTTGTGGGAAGGTTGGATGGCAGTTGCTTTTTTTTACGGCGTAAGAATTGAGATGTTCTCTGAGCCGCATTAAATTAAAAGGTACTCATGAGATTCGGACCAGATATCATATCTGTCCAGAGATCTCGTCCGTCAAATCATCCACTATATAACTCCACTTTATGAGAGAGGCTATTCTCATCCCAAGAAATTTGAAATCTGAGTTCCTCGTTAGGGCGCCTCAGACCTCTCATTTTCAATCTCCTATAGCTTTCGATTCTCTGTGCGAAAAGATTTTTTTAATCTGTAATAAATGCCGAAGAAAGTTTCTTCTTCCTCCGCTGCTGCCAGTGGTCGTCAAGATCCTCAAGCAACCTCTAGTTCGATAGTGGTTTGGCAGGAACCTTGGTCGGAGGTAAAAAAAATTCAGAAGGCAGTCCCTTTTCTTATTTTTTTATTATCTCTGAATCTGAATGTCTTTTGCAGTCGATTACGCCTTGAATCTTTGGCCAAAGGATCATTATTTCAAATATTCAGATGGTTATGATGGGAAGAAAGAGTTCAGATTTGGTCATGTCTTTTCCCATTGTATAGCCTCAGATAACCAAGAGAGAGAAGGCAAAATTCTCCATCCTTCTCGCTCAATATTGCGAGAGCTGATGACCAATGCACCTTCGAAGGAGATGATCGGTCTCCGTTGCTCAAACCCGTCTTTTTGTTTAGAGACCATATTTCAATGCCCGACAGTGGTTTGGAAGATGGCGATTACAAGTGGCTTCGTCAAGTTGAAGTCGCTACTTATTTCTCCCCAATATTGAGAGATTTTATCCATTCTTATTCTTTCAATCCCTTTCCGTGCTCAGGCGAATGGACTGGTACATAAACAGGCCATAAGACAGCATTTTACTGGGGAGATTCACTGCTCATGGTGTTTTTTCTCGTGGAACTGGGAAGAGCTTTCGTGGATTGCTGCCGGGATTGCTTAAACATGATCTCCCCAGAGGCGAGATTCCTATAATCGCGCAGACTTTCCTGCACCGTTTTACCAATGCACAACGAGAGTTTCCTGTTCAGGATTTTCGTCCCCCTGGATGGGTTCACTGTTCTTCGGAAGGAGAGTGGGCGGTCTTGACTGACTTCTTTCTGCGATCATTTAGAGATCAGCTTCATCATGTGGGGCTGTATCACTCCATCAGGGCAGTTCAGTACGGCATTCCCGCCAGCAGATTCCATTTTTTTCTTTATTGGAATTGTATAATTCTGATACTTGTACAATTTTTTGCCCTCGAGGCGAATTGGTTTCGCCCTTCACAAGATGCATGAAGTCTCGGGCTTGCCTATGGGAGACGTTCCGTATGAAGAGTACGTCCCTACTGGAGAAGAACTCTATCTGCTGAAGACTCAGGACCCTTTGGCTTATGATACTTACTGGAAAATGCTCTGCCATTATCATATTTGCACTCACACATCGGGCACCCGTAGTTTGAAGCCATAGAAGTGACTGTAATATCTTCTGCCTAATTTTTCTAGGAATAATCCGTACTTTATTCGCCTTCCTCCAGTTTCTGAAAAAGAGGTTGAGAGAAGAATTGCAAGTTTCGGGACAGACGCTTATGTTGCCAAATCTGACGAGAACGTTTTTAAAGCTGGGACGTCCTTTGAGATTTTTCATTATCAGGCCCTTCAACCTTTATCTGACCCTGCCTTCTTGGCGGGTTATTTGCTGGTCTGGCTGAAAAAGTGTATTATTCCTTCGCAGGAAAACATACCTATTAAAGCTGTATACCCAGCCGTTCTACTGGCATTGGGTAGGCGACTCAGTTTGTTGGCTGCCATGGTATGCAGTATCCAAAGCGGATTGAGAAGAATATCTGATAAATTCTGCAGTGTGAAGAAGGAGCAGAGGAAGAAAAGAGATCCTATTATTAAGACTCCTAATCCGCGTGTAGAACTTCCTTATATTTATTTGATGGCCTGGCTGGTTCTACATTGCCCCACTTTGATGAGTCCTGCAGACTCAAAGATTGATTTAAGTGCTCCCAAAGTGCAACACTACGAGAGGTCGCAATGGAAAGGGGGCTACATGGTCGCGATCCGCAAAACTCTTCGTCATTTTTCAACTTTTGAGTTGTTCAGATGTTTCCCATACTTTCCGAATGCTGGATACGGGGAAGAATTCGCGGACACTGCTGGTGTTGATAAATTTACTACCCTATCCTCGGGGTGTTTCTGGTGGTTGATAAACATCCGTCCAGGGCATCATGTCCTTCATTTGGGGAACCTTTGTTATATAAAACCTTACTACCCGAGTCGCTTTGCTCAATAGTTTGGGTATGATCAGCTTTACGTTGGTAATCCCAATCGAGAATTAAGTTTTGTTGGGAATGTTTTTGAGGGAGCTCGAGCTTGGTTTCATTTCGTCACAGGTGGAACTCAAGCCAAATTTGATCTTCCACTCAAGACCCCGAACTCGAGTATGAGCTTCTGTTTCTGTAAGTGGTTTGCGAATGCTAACTCTGCTCCTCAGAATTTCAACATACACCATACCAGTCTGTGGGAGATCAGAACTTGGTATGCCCAGAAAAGAAGGCCGGCAGCACGAAAGTGGCAGGGATGGAGGATTTCACGGGGGACAGCGCATCTAATGAATAGGAGCAAAGAGAAGAGGATAATGATGCACCAGTTCAGGCTGCCTCCCTTGATGCTTCTCCTAATCCGACATCGAGGAAGACTTCTCCTCCATCGCAGTCTTCTCCTGAGAAATTTTCACATAAGCGGAAGAGACTAAGGCGTCTTAGTGACTTGCCTACCATTCCGCAGGAGATTGATTCGCAGAGCACTCTGTCTGGGATAGGAACTGCAATACCCACTCCAGTTGCTGAATTGAGGAATCCAAGGAGGATGAAAATGACTCCTCCTTAACTCTCCGCTCCCTCAAGAGGCGTCAGAACTAAGGACCTGTTCTTTGCAATGACCCTACTCCCATTACTCAAAAGGGTTCTACTCCTCCTATTGGCTAGGCCGACGTTGAAATCAGTGTTTCCTTGACCTTACAAGAGGATTCTGTAGCTCTTGTTGCTTAGGGCACTGCAGATGATGAAGTGCAAATCATTGGGGAGACTCGTGCATCAGATCCCCCAAAAGCAGCACCTCCTTCTGAAGATCAAGATGAATGGGGCGATGATGATGACGCCAGTAGTGATAGTTTTCGCTCTTCTACTCCTCTCTCAGACCATGGTAAATACGTCTTTTTGAGAAAGGAGGTTTGAACCGAAGTATACGGGCCTGAAGTGCTTGGTCCTGAGGTGTACGGACTTGGAGAATCCAGCATTCAACCTTTAGGTCTTCATCTTCTTTCTTTAGCAATTATATTAATATCAACTGATATTGTAACACTTATTAATTTTCTTCTTTTTGCTAGCTCCAGTTTCGACTCCAGACTTATAGTGCATGGACGTGAAGGTGACTTCCCCAAACAATACCATCGCGGGAGCTGATACTGGTGAAGCGACCAAAGTTACTACCTCTGCGGTTGAACTTCAGAAGTGGTGATTCCCGAGGCTGCTATGCCTATGGTCTTGGCCATAGCTATTCCAACTGATGTTGTAGTTCAGGAGGCTGTGATTGGTAGCTCTGCGGAGATCTCCAGAGGCACAATTCCTCCTGGCATTAGCTTGGTTGCGGATCAATCTGCTTCAGCCTCAACCAATATCACTCCTTCTCATGCAGAGATCGACATGCTTGAGAATGATTTGTTGAAGGACACAGTGGAGACTTTCTTTCACTTCCTGGACCGCTGTATTGATAAAATACTGAAGGGGGTTCCTTTTACTTCAATCGCCAATGTTCTCAACATTTATCTAACTGGTATTGTTAGCATTGGTGGAGAGGATAGAGCTGCTCCTTTTAGGCTTATGATAACTCAGTTTCAAAAGCATGCTGAATTCCTGTCAAAATCGAGAAGTGCTGATAAATTTGAGACAGTGGAAATCATTTTCCAGAAGCTGAGAGAGGAATAGCTTAAGTTCCAGAAGGAGACTAGGGAGAGGGCAAATGTTTGTAAGGCCTCTTTAAAAAAGGGTTAATCAGACCGCGAGTCTCTGGTTCTTCAAGTGGAAGCCGCTGCTTCAATTGTCAAGGGCCATGATCAAGCTATTACTAGGACTCAAAAGACCATTGCCAAAGCCCAAGCTTTCCAAGCCAAGATCACCAAGGAACGTGATGAGTCATTGAGGAATCTCGCCAATTTGTCGCGTCAGAGGGACAATATATCCAGGGATCTCCAGGCGATGCAAGCTGAATTGGATTCGCTGGAGGCTGCTGCAGCGCATAATGTTATTGCTAGTGACGAGGAACTGCATCGCCAAGCTACTGTTCAAACTTATGAGATCCTTCAGCAAGATTGATGACGCAGAGGAGAAAATAAAAGTTCTCTTGAACCATTGAGTTGTAGAAACTGGTCCATGCATATATATATATATATATATATATATATATATATTTTTTTGAATGAAAGAACTTCTTGTTGATAAGAAACTAAAATCTGGTTCGCCAGAGATATTATTTAACTTGACAAATTTGATAAAAAGAAAGTTTGGTTCGCCATAGGTATTATTTAACTTGGCAAATTTGATAAAAAAAAGTTTGGTTTGCGAACTAAAGGCTTTTAGTCCGGAACCAAGAACCTCCATTAATGAACTTCTGATTACGGAGAAACTTTTTGCTCATAACTTGCATAGAACTACCCAGGCTGTGTTATAACTGGTGTTCTACAATTTTGCTAAGAATAATATTTCTTCATGAACTTGCCGTCGATTGGCATCAGGATCTTGTCACCATTAGGCTTTGTCAACCGATACGCGCCATTGGAGTAGACCGTATCAATGACAAAGGGTCCCTCCCACTTTGGCTGGAACTTTCCCCTAGGCTCCTGGCTTGTTATGATCGGTCTTCTAACTGATAGGACCACATCACCCTTCTTAAAAGTTCTTCGTTTAGCCTTTTTGTTAAAGGTTCTGGAGATCCGCGCCTGGTATAGCTCGATATTCTGTTGAGCTTCCAAGCGCTTGTCATCCAAGGCTTCTAACTCTTGGAGCTTTTGCTGATGCCTTTCTTCTTCTGTCATCCTAGTTGTTAACGCGACTCGTAATGACGGGATTTGGATTTCCAAAGCAAGACTGCTTCTGACCCATATACCAAAGAGAAAGGCGTGGCATTAGTGGGAGTTCGGACTGTGATGCGATACGCCCACAGACATTCTCCGAGCTTTTCGTCCCAGTCCCTTTGATTGGATGACACAAACTTTTTAAGAAATTTTACAATGGTCTTATTGAAAGTTTCTGCTAGACCATTAGCTGCAGGGTAGTATAATGATGAAGCCACATCCTCGATCCTGTACTTGTTGTAGAATCTGGAATACACTTGGCTCACAAACTAAGGTCCATTGTCATGAATTATTCTTCTAGGCACCCCGAAGCGATAAAGCACATGGTGCTTGATGAATTTGATAATATCTGACGATTTTACTTCGGTTAGGGAAATGGCTTCAGTCCATTTTGAAAAGTAATCAGTTATGGCTAAAATGAACCGGTGTCCTCTCGTTGATGACAGAGAAATTGGCCCTACGATGTCCACACCCCATTGTTCGAATGGTCATGACGTAGCTGTTGGGTGAAGATACTCCGGAGCTTTATGTATAAAGTCTGCATGTATTTGGTAGGGCCCTACACTTCTTGGCGTATTTAACCGCTTCTGTCATCATCTTGGGCCAGTAATAACCCATTCTTCGGATTCTATCCCAGAGTTTTGGCCCTGGCTAGTGTGCTCCGCAGATGCCAGCATGAGCTTCTTCGAGTACCTCTTGTGCTTCGCGGTTGGAGAGACAGCGAAGTAAAACTCCATCGTAGGATTTTCTATACAATGTCTGGAGTTCTGTGTTGTAGTAGAACCTGACAGCCTTTCTCTGAATTGCTCTAGCTTCTTTTGGACTTTCAGGTAATATACCGTAAAGGACATAGTCTATATAAGGAAAACGCCAATCCCATGGCTCCAGGCTTAATTCGAAAGCGTCAGCTTCATCTCCCTGCGGTTTCTTCATTTCTTCTTTGAGCTCATCTTTTGGACAAAACAATTCCTTGCTGCTTACCATAATCTGCCTTTTAGCATACTTGGGCAAAACTAATGTAGCAGCCAAGGAAGCTGGCGAATCTGCATAGCTATTTAGGTGGCGCTTTATGTGGCTGATATAGAAACCCTCGAAACCATCGGCGATTTTGATCACCTCGTGATAATACGACAGGAGGTCTTCATGTTTGACTTCGTATTCCCCTTTTATTTGATTCACGACAAGTTGAGAGTCCCCATATGCCTCGAAGTAGTCGACCCCCAGTTGTTTGGCTATTCTTAAACCGATTAGGAGGGCGTTATATTCCGTGACATTGTTGGAGCACGAGCTTGTCAATGAGTAAGCTTGACGAATGATGTGGTTGCGGGGAGAGACAAGAACAACTCCTACCCCGCTGTCGTCTTTCCCTCGGATCCCATTCGGGAGGCATCATCAAAGAAAAGCTGCCATACACCTTTCGAGACCGTATTTGCTTCGGAAGACCTTCTTGAGTCATCCTTTTCTGGAATCAAGTCCCATTCTTCTAACTCTCCCGGGATTTATTCGTATAACCTGGAGGATGCTGGGATTAGATGTTCAGCCAAGAAGTTGGCCACGGCCTGTCCTTTGATAGACTTCAGTGGGACAAAGTGCATATCATATTGTGATAGCAAAATAGCCCAATTGGATAGTTTTGAATTTAATAACCCGGATTTAGTTATTAATATTCTCACGGGGTTAACTCTCGATACAACGTGGATGGTTTGTCCAGCTAAGTAGTGTCACATTTTCTGTATTGCGAATACCAAAGCTAGACATTCAATTTCCACAGGATTATACTGGTGTTCTGCCCCAACCATCATTCTGCTTAGATAATAAATAGCTTGTTCATGGCCTGACTCATTCTTTTGCGCTAGCAAAGTGCCCAATGAATGGTCCATAACCCTTCCATATAGCAAGAAGGGCATTCCCGAGACTGGGGATACAAGCATTGGTGGTTTCGTAAGATATTGTTTGACTTCTTCAAAAGCCTTTTGGCATGCGTCATCCCAGACAAATGACACTCCTTTCCTCATTAATATGGTGAAAGGCTAACATTTAACAGACAAATTTGATATAAACCTGCGGATGTACGCCAGCCTGCCTTGCAACCCCCTTAACTCTTTGAGGTTGCATATCTTGGATAGCCTTGACTTTATCTAGATCGAGATGTATCCCTTTCGACGTTACAACAAAACCGAGGAATTTTCCACTGGAAACCCCAAGAAAAGACTTAGTTGGATTCATTTTGAGCTGGTGCTTCCTCATGAGGTTGAACACTGTCTTCAATTCTTTCAAGTGATCGTCTTTGTTACGGCTCTTAATCGCTAGGTCATCTACGCAGCACTCCACTGTTTTCCGGAGGTGCTCTTGGAATATTGCGTTCATGGTGCGTTGATACGTAGCGCCTGCATTCTTTAGGCCAAAGGGCATGACTGTATAGCAATATACCCCGAGTGGTGTTCTGAAGGACGTATGCTTCTCATCATCAGGGTACATCTTTATTTGATTATACCCTGAGAATCCATCCATGAACGTCATACGCTCATACCCATAAGTATTATCTATCATAATATCTATGATAGGTAATGGGAATTCTTCTTTAGGGTAAGCCCCATTCAAATCCCTAAAGTCTATGCAAACTCGGATTTTTCCGTTTTTCTTGGTCACGGGAACTATATTCCGAACCCAATCAGGGTGTTGTTCCTTGCGAATAAAGCCTGATTCAATTAACTTCCTGATTTCAGCTTCTATAGCTTCCATGATTTCTGGGCGGAATCTTTGTTGTTGTTGTTTTACTGGTTTAGCCTCTGGCCGGATGTTTAATTTGTGAACCGCCATGCTCGGATCTAATTCAGGCATTTCCTCATAACTCCAAGCGAAAATATCAATGTATTCACGAGTTAGGGATATCAACTCCTCCCATTCTTCCGAGGATAGGTTCTCACTTATGAATATGGGTTTAGAATTCTTTTCATCCCCCATATTAATTTGGATCACTTTGTCTTCAGTTGAAGGCTCGCGCTGTTCAAACCGAATCTCCCACTTTATATTAAGATGTTTGGTCCAGAGATCGTCTCTTATCGGCGAGATTTCTTCGTCTTCTTGGATCGCGGAAGCCATATTCATGGACATTTGCAGAAAATCATACCGATACTGACATCTGAGTCCCAGCATGGTGATTCTGACGAATGATCGTACTGTCGTTCTTTGGTTTTTTTCATCTAAGGAACTCTCGGGGGTGGTGACGTATCCCAACCCCCTCCCGGTTCTCTGGTAATAACCTGGCATTTTTCCTTCTAGGACACAGGGTTGAAGAATTGTCCTTCTTCCTTTTCCAAAGTTCAACCCGCTGCCTTCGGCTAGATTATACCCCATTTTCTTCATTAATCTACGAGATTTTTCATCGTAATGGAAGAACTCGGGTTTTCCTTTTTCATCCTCATAATCTAAGCATTTCTTTTTGTTCTTATGACTTGTTCTTCCAAATACTATGGCTTTTTGCGTTCCGTTTTTGGGGGGGACCTCAAAAATGACCTGATTAGCACTTTCAACGTCATCACTTAATTCGTGTAAGGATGATCGGATAGGTACTTGGAAAGAAGTCAGGGAATATATCTCATTTACACAGTCGCTAAATGCATCTGTGCTAGTGCTTGAGGGCTCAGAATCAACACCAAAAGAATAAGCAAATTCCAGATTTTCATTTATCACCTATTCACCATCAGAGTGAACGGCGTTATTTACATCAAGGCCTTCGAGGCTTATCATAATGGGCTCACCGTCCCAAACTACATCCTCGGATTTCGAATCTTCGGATCCTGATTCTGTATCAGCCTCTTCGCACTATCAGAGTCATCTAGAACGGGCTGATCTGTAACACCGAACGCATCTTGATACAGCAACGCGTCAGTAAAGTAATTTTCAACTCCTTTGAAGGGTTGTTTTTCTGCAACGAGCGTCCTCACATTTGCGTCTTTGTCGACATACTTCATTCATTGGTGTAACGTGGAGGGCACAATGAGATTGCTATGGATCCAAGGTCTCCCCAGTAGCAGATTGTATGATGTGTCCGCGTCTATCACGTAACACGTGACTTCCGTCTTCAGATCGCCGATTTGACACTTGAGCTTAATTTTTCCCAACGGTCTACTGCCGTTTAGCATTGAATCCGAAAATAGTGGTGTTGGTTGCCGCTAATCTATTCATCAGCACTCCAAGATATCGTAGCATTCTTCGAGGCATGATGCTTAAGGCTGAGCCTGGATCAACTTGAATGCGATCAATCTCCGTAGACCCTATGTATCCCTTGTAATACAAAGGACGGTGATGTTTGTTGTTCCTGACTTGCATTTCTTCTGGAGAGAAAGCGATATAGGGAACGGTCTTACCCGAGACTTGGTGACAGGTTGCGCAAAGAGATTCTCTTTCCTCACTCACCTCTGGTATTTGTGCCAAGAATACTTCTGAATCTTGCAGAGTTTCTCTTAAAGCTTCTCTAGTAGATTTAGAGAGCTTTAGGAGCTCGTACAAGGTTATCCTTGTAGGAATATTGGCCAACTGTGTTAGAATATCGAACTGAAATGACTTTCGCAAATCCTCCGCAGGCTCTTTTCCCTTCTTCTTCAAAATTTTATCAAACTTAAGCTCCTTCTGTTTGATTTTTCTGGAGGTGGTCGAGAATCCTTGTCTGGCTGTAGTTCTTCAAGTAATCTTTTCCCGAACGGGTCCCCGTGGGAGGAGGATCTGCATCGGTTATCAAAGAATTTCCGATTTCTTCTTCCGAATCAGTCAAAGTAGGAATAACCCCATCATCTTCGAGAATTACGAAAATGACATTAGAGGTAAAGATTTTTTCTCTTTGTCTCTTTCCAGATGAACTGGAACTTTATTGTTCATCCTTTAGGAGGTCTGGATGCACCCACAGTATCTTCCCCATATTAGTTTCAAAGGGGAACAATCCTTTCTTTTGCTGTTGGTGCGGGTCAAAATTTACGACCTGTATCGTGCCTTTAGGGATAGGCTGCACTCCGTCTTGAATTGTTGACTCTATCCAGTCGGGTGCTTTGCCAAACTTGACAGTCACCATGTTCGTGGTCACCTTCTTCTGGTGCTCTTGGAGTTTGATGACATTAGCATCTACTAAGGCTTGAATTTTATTCTTGAGGATGTAGCAATTTTGGGTGGGGCGGTTAATGATCCTGTGGTAGATACAGTAGTTAGGATCATTAACTTTCCCTGCTTCTTCTGGATATTTGGACTCCGACAGTTTCAGCATCTTCTTACTCATAAGGCGGTTGAAGATAGCCTTTGCATACTCATCTTTAAAGGAGTATTGCTTTTGCCACATTCGTGTCTGAGGAGGGAGCTTTGGGGAAGTCTTCGCAGGTTGTGGCGTATCAGTGACCATCGTCTCCTTTTTCTTATATCCTCGGGATCGGGACTTATAGTTGTTATCGCCACTTCGCTTCGGTTTCTCCTCGCCTCCTTCTTCTTCAAGTCTTTACGCAATTTCTTCAGCTTCTTCAGCTTGCAGGGCGAGATCCTTCCAAGTTGAGGACTTTACTACTCCCATTCTGGCTAGAACCTTAGTTGATAGATTATGTCGACAGGTTTCTACCAAGGTCTTTTCTGGCATTCCATGCGAACATTAGAGAGAATCATTTCGGAATTTTTTGATGAAGTCCAAGGCTGACTCCCCTTTCTTTTGTTTAGTGGCTAGGAGCGCTGGCATTGATACCTCCATATCATCTTCATAAAACTTGGTGAGAAAGGCTTTCTCCATGTCGCTCCATAAATTGATGGTTTCCGGTTTTAGTCTCCGGAACCATTCAAAACCTAGCCCTGTTAAGGTACTAATGAATACTCTCGTAATAATAGGGTCATTTCCGGCTAAATGCCTAATCTGCGACTTAAAATAGTAGAGATGCTGGTTTGGCGATCCTTTTCCATAGAAAGATTTGAGCTTCAATGGTTTATAACTTTCTGGGAACGGCACACTTTCCCATTCCATGGGATACGGTCTTACCATGCCGAGCTCTTGTAAATCGCTCTTACGCATGAGGGCGTCTAGTTGGTTTTGGAAGCTCTCCATCCAAACAACATCTGCATTTCCTTCTTGATGTGTGGAACGGTTGCCATTATCCTCATGATGTTCTTCTTTCTCACTATTGCGAAGATCCTCTTCTTCTGTCTTCTTTCCTGTATTCTTTAGTTTAGCTTTCTCCAATTCCATCAGAACATGTAGCATGTCTTTAAGCTCCCTGATAGCGTTCTGCTGTTGCTGGATATGCTTATTTTGTTCATCCATTCTCCGCATGAACTCTTCTAAGATGTTGTTTTGGGTCATATATACGGAGGCAGAATCTTCTACTAACGAATCGGACGTCTATGATTCAGCCATAACAGATTTGACTATATCCTCTTCATCGGAAGAGACTCCAGCCATCTGTCGATAATTCATGGGGACTGTTATCCCACTTCTGTGTCAAGTGTTTCGAAAAACTCCTCGCTCTTCATTGAACAGATCTTTGGAACTCGTAGGAAGCTGTAGATCGGAAGCTTCTCCTTCGGAGACTTTCTTCGCCTGCTTCTTCTTTTCTCCGTCACTTGTCATATTAGATGACACTGCAGGGTATTCTGGCTCAGAAAATTCAAGCCCATTTCGTCACCTCCTCTTCGCCAGTTGGGATGAAGATGTTAATGGAGTCGACAATCGATGAAATACCGAAGATCTGGTATGGGCCGAACAATGACAGTGAGACAGTACTGCATTGATCAGTCGTTCACAGTAGCAGTGAGATACATAAGATTCTTCCCTTTTTTTGTTCAGGAGTTCCCTAAGATCTCTTGCACTGGGATTCTTTGTGACGTCATCATTTGTGGGAGATATCTTCGCGAACGACATAGTCGCAGCCTTGCAGATAGGCATGCATTCTCTGCGAATTTGAGATTCGCAGGTTCCGCGAGCTTCGTTGATCACGTGATCAGACATTCCCCCTGGAATTTTAATGGGCTTACTTCGCTTCCTGTAGGGAACGTGAGTAAATCCTTCCGTGCCTCGACCAACCTCGCTTTTTGGCTTCCATATTTGCGTGGTAAGCATTTGCTGGGATGAGTTGGCGGTTTCCTTTTGTTGCGTGTTCTTGCGGAGGGCACGAGCTTTGCTTCTCCTCAGGTTTCTTCTCGTTGTACGAGTGAGAGGAACCTCCTTCTCCGCATGACAGTTTTGCGGAGCGGGTAGTGGTCGTTTCCCCTTGTTGAAGAGGGGACTTTGGTCCACTTTGTTTGAGAGATCAAGAGTCTTTGCCAAAACTGGCATAGAGCCAATGTTAGGGAAGAGGATTTTGGACTAACTTGGTCTGTTGACTCCCTTAACTGGGCTATTGTAGTCTTCTTGGGGATTGACACCTTTGAGATTTTATGGTATCCCCTTAGAGAAGTAGGGCTCTTGGAGCCTGAAAAAAGAAATTCTTCATACCTTTCTTGGTCGATGTAAATGGTGAGAGAGTCGACCATACTAGCAACTGGAATGTAATCGGATTGAGCTACCACCATATCACCGGAGGTGATGGTAGTCCCCAGTGGAGTCGCCAACCTTCTGTTCGCCATAAAAATTGAATTTCTCTTTACTGACAATCTTTCAATAAAAGATTACAATATAACGGTTTCCCATTTACAGAAGATGAGGAGGATACCTTTTCCTCTTTGTTTAAGGTGGGTTTTTAGGTAGCTATGGAGGACGATCCTGCTCTCCGTTGACACTCCGTACAATCTCTCTCAGTTGGCTAAAGGAAAGGAAAAGGGTTTTTTACTCTTGATCACCAGGGGTAATTTCTGGGAGGAGACGTCTGTCTGTGTCTGTCCCTCTCTCTTTCGCTCCCCCACTTTTTATAGGGATTTTAGAGTAGCATCCCGCCATATTTGCTCGACCGTTAGCTCCCACTACTCGAGAAGTACCGTCATATTCGTTAAGCGGTTGCTCCCACGATCGAAGTAACGCCGCTGCATTCATTTGGCAGTTAGCCCCACGATCCGAGATGGCAATTCTTCTGTTCGGGTCGGGTGACTTTGTATTAGACCCCTACCAGAAAGTTATGGGTAGTGTCTAGAATCTCATTTTTAGATTCGCGAACATGTTCTGTCGTCACTGGGTCGCGAACCTCAGTTTTCAGGTTCGTGACTCTGCCGAGTTGCGGACTTCTAACTTTGAATCCGCGGATCTGCTTTGTTTTCCAGAATTTTTCGCCGACACTAGTATGATAAGACTGATTGATAATTTTAGCTTCCTCTTGCCTCTTGCCTCGAGAGCGTTGGGCTGTCCGTACATTCTTTCTTATCATAAAAGGTATCTGTTTAATATATTGTTGGAGTATGACGAGGTGAGGGTTGAAAAATCATGGGCAGAGGTGTTCAGAAAACATACCCATAGGGTCTTGGTGAGGTGTTAAGAAAATGTACTGAGGTGACCAGATTAGAGTTGGAAAACCATGAGCAGAGGTGTTCATACAACATACCTATATAGTCTTGGCAGAGGTGTTCAGAAAACAACCAAGGGGTTTCGTCAGAGGTATACTGTTAAACATACTGATGGGGTCTCAATAGAGGTGTTTAGAAAACGTTTTAGGATGACCAGGTTAGGGTCGGAAAACTATAAGCAAAGGTATTTGGAAAATGTATCCATTGGGTCTTGGTAGAGGTGTACAAAAATTGTTCGGCACCTTGTTAAATATACTGATGGGGTCTCAACATAGATATTCAGAAAACGTACTGAAGTGATCGGGTTAGGGTCGGAAAATCATGAGCAGAAGTGTTCAGAAGACGTACCCATGGGGTTTTGGCAGAGGTATTCAGAAAACGTACCAAGGGATTTCAGTAAATGTGTACTATTAAACATACCGATGGAGTCTCAGCAGATGTGTTCTGAAAACGTACTGAAATGACCAGGTTAGGATCGAAAAACTATAAGCAAAAGTGTTCAGTAAACGTGCCCATGGGGTCTTGGCAGAGGTGTTCAAGAAATGTACTAAGGGACTTCGATAGAGGTACACTGTTAAACATACCTAGATAATTGTATTTAAATTTTGGAGTAGCTCGTCTGGCTGACAGACAGAGCCGATGACTCACATGGCTAACAGATATAGCCAGTGACCGTGTTGGGATCATAGCATGTATTATTTGTGTGATTGCCCAAATCTCACTGTCTGAGGTAAGATCTTAATATGACAGGTTCGGTTATTTTTGACATGAGATGGTTCAAGTCTTACTGTCAGAGGTAAGATCTTAGCATGACAGGCTCGAATGTTTATTGAGATGAGATAGTTTGAATCTTATTGTCAGAGTTAAGAGCTTAACATGACAGGTTCACGGGATTTTTAGCAAATCTCCTGCTATTAACGGATTTGACATAGCTTTACCAATCGCCGCTTGTATTGGGTTAGTCATGCTATTCCACTTAGTATGTTGAGTTGTCAAGGATTTTTATTTCCTCTACCTTTGCCTTAGTGGCTATGGATTTATTGTGACAAGTTTGTTGTGGGATTTTTTTAGCAAATCCCCAGTTATAAACGGATTTGGCATGCCTTTGCCAATCGCCATTTGCGTTGGATTAGTCATGCTATTCCCCTCAGCATGATAAATTGTCGAGAATTTTATTTGGTCTTAAATATCAAACGTTCCCTCTTCCCTTTACCTTTTTGGCATTAAGTTACTTCTACCCCAGTATAATAGGGTTGGGGAGAAATTTTTGATTTCTCTTCCTGTTGCTTTTGATAGTATTGGGCAGTTGACTTATTAGCCTTCCCTTTCCCCTTTTTTTTAAGGTGGCCACATGTTGTACTTTTTTAAGAACTTTCCATTAATAGGCATTATTATCCTGTCACCGTCTTGATTGATCAGGCGATATGCTCTATTTGAATAGATAATTTCTACTACAAAAGATCCTTCACACTTGGATTTGAATTTTCCTTAGTCTTGTGGGTTATGATCATCAGTCTTTGGACATGTAAGACCAAGTTTCCTTTTTTGAAAGTTCTTTATTTAACTTTCTTGTTAAACGCTCTCGAGATGCGCATTTGTTACAACTCAATTTGTTGCTGCACATTAAGGCACTTCTCATTCAAAGCTTCTAACCTTCGAAGTTGTTGTTGATATTTTCGTTCAGTCGTCATTGGAATGCTGGTTTGGTTAGCTTATAGGCATTCTCCCAAGTTTTTGTCCCAATTGCATCGGCTTGAAGAGACAACTTTTTTAGAGGAGTTTACACTATAGTTTTCTTGTTGAAGGCTTCAGTTAGACTATTAGCTGCTGGATTATAGGATGTGGAGGTAATATCTTGGATTCTGAACTTGTTGCGAAATTGAGAGAAGCCTTGACTGGAAAGCCAAGCGCATTATCATAGATAATCCACCGAGTTGTGCCACAACAGTAGATCACATTGTGTTTAATGAATTTAAATCTTTTGCTTCTCTCATTGAGACTGTTCAGCCCATTTGAAGACGTAATTGGGTTGTCGCCAGTATAAACTTATGTCTTTTGGATGAGGGCAAGGTAATTGGCTCGAAGATATCCACATCCCAAGTTTCGGATGGCCAGCTTGAGGCAAAGGTGTACAACTGGTAAGCATGTCAATGCTTTGTGCATGCCATAGCTTCTATGATCATTTTGGGTAGAAGTAGCCGAGTCTTTTTATGCAGATCCAAAGTTTTGGTCCTTGTTGGTGGGCCCTGCAAGTCCCGCTGTGAGTTTCTCCAAGTTCTTCGGCTTTCCTCTTAGCAAAGTAAGATATTATCAGGTAACTTGCTGTACAAGGCTATAGCACTGTATCATAGTAGAGTTTAGTTGTTTTCTTCTTTACTGAGGCCGCTTCCTTCGGATCTTTCGAAAGTATGTCATATGCTGTATAATTTATAAATGAAGAATGTCAGTTTAGGAGCTCAAGACTCAATCCAACTTGATGCTCTTCGTCTACCTCCAATATTGTTTTAGGGCAGAGAAGATTGTGGCTCCCAATAGTGACGTGCTTATTTGACTAAGGTGGCAGCACCAAAGTTGCAGTGAGTGGTGCGAGGGCATCTTCGTACATATTTTTGTGTCGCGGCACATGATCGATGTGAAAAATTTCTAATTTATTGGCCATTTTGATTGCCTCTAGATGTTGGAGCACAAGGACTTCATGTTAACCTTGTAGTCTCCAGTCATCTGGTCGATGACAAGTTTCGAATCACCAATCGGCTTGGGTGTTTCACCCCAGCTGCTAAGCTATTTGGAGTTTGATTATGATTGCATTGTATTTTGCCAAGATGTTTATGCATGGCTCTGTAAATGAGAATCCCCGGAGGGATCACATGTTTGTGAAAAATATCAGTACTACCCCCACTTCCAGGACAACTCTTATTTCTTCAGCAAATTCTGTTTCATCCTCTGTGAGCAGTTTCATCCCCATCCCTGTGAGAAGTAAGTGTTGTAGTATGTTTCACTCCCTATGGGTTTTCTAGTATCTGGACTTATAAAATTGATACAAATTCTAATTTTCTTGCAGAATTGGCCTTATCGAAAAGTACCATAAAATTGCGAATTTTACACCTTCGAGGATGTTATGCAATGTTTGCTTCGCATTTAGAACGCAAACTTAGTATTATAGCTACGGGCTTAGTCTCACGTTTTAAGCTCGCATAGTCTCGCGTCTAGGCTAGTTTTAACTTCGTGTTATACGCAGGGTTAGACTTGTGTGCTAGCTTATCCTCACGCACTGAGTTAGATTCATACGCTGGCATAGCCTCGTACATAAATTTGCAATCCACGCGGGCATAGCCTTGCATTTAGATGACTTTACTCTAGTTTAGCATTGCATTGTATGCAATGTTTACTAGGCGTGAGTCCCACCCCCTATGTGGACCACATTTGACTGGTTATTAGCCCATTGTAAATCAACGGACCACCTTCTTCTTCATAAAAAATTATGCAAGGGTGCTAGTTGGCCTGACGCCTTAAGTCTCTGACATAGACCTTGGCTTTCTGTTGCTTAAAGTTTATGCGGGGCTAAGAGTTAGCTTCGCATTTTGAACTTCTTACACAGGGCTTAAAGTTAGTATTCCATCCTACGTCTTCTATGCTAGGCTGAGACTTAATTTCACATTATGGTTCTTCTGTGCATACTGAAGCTTAGCTTTATATTTTGATTATTTTGTGCACTGGCTTAGCCATGCATACTAGATTATCCATACATGCTGACTTAGCCTTGCATTTGAATGACTTCATACTAGCATCGCCTTGCATCGTATGCTGGCTTCATAAGCGGGCATTACCTCGTGCCTGGATGAATTTACGCTGGCTCAATCTCGACTTAGCCTCGTGTTTAGATAAATTTACGATGGCTTAACCTTGAGTTAGCCTTGCATCCAAATAACTTTACGCTGGCATAACCTTGAGTTAATTTCGCATCTAAATAACTTTACGCTGAGTTAGCCTCGCATTATACATGAGGTTTAGCTCACGTTCTTGCTTCGGGCTTAGCCTCACGTTATGCGCGAGGTTCTCTGGTTGTGGATCCCACCCTTTGCATGGGACTTGTTTGGCTATCCATGAAGTTTGTCATGTGGTAATAGATTATTTTTTCTTCGTAGTAGATGACGCGGGGCTGAATCTTAGCCTCGCATTTATGTACACATTTGTACTCTAGATGAGTTCTGTGCATTGACTTAGCCTCGCGCACAAGTGTAACCATACATGTTGGTTTAGTCTCGAGTTAGCCTTGCATCTAGATGACTTTACTATGGCTTAGTCACTGGCTTAGCCTTCGCTGTATGCGGGTATTAGCCTAGCATTCTAGTTTCAGACTTAACCTCACCTTACACGCAAGGTTCTCTAGATGTGGGTCCTACCCCTTGTAGGCCTCATTTGGTTAGTCATGGAGTCCATCATAGGGCACAAAATACTTCTATCTTCATTAAAAACTACGTGAGGCTCATGGTTAGTCTAACGCTTCAAATCTCCAATGCAAATTAAAACTGAGTGTTAGCCTCACGTTCTGATACTTCTATAGGGGCTGAATCTGTGCTTCACATTCTGGCACTTTTGCACTGGGCTAAAACTTAGCCTTGCATTCTGATTTTTTTTATTTTTGCAAGGGTAACACTTAGCCTCACATCTCGGCAATTTTGTGCTAGGCTGGAATTTGGGTTTGCATTATGGTTGATTTTAGAGAGCTTAGTCTCGCGTTTGGATTACTTTGCGTAAATTTAATCTCGCGTTATATGCAGGATTAGACTTGTATGCTGGCTTAGCCTTGAACACAGAGTTAGACTCATGCGCTGGTTTAGCCTCGCATACTGAATTAGCCTCACATTTTAGTTGCGAGCATAGATTTACATCTGACTGGCTTTATGCTGACTTGTGAAGGCCTGATGCATGAGATCTTCTTCGAGGGAGTTTATGCTCTAATCTTGAAGCAGATCTGGATGGACGGTCTGGTATACTAGAGGAAGTTTCTCTTGCTCGACAATTTCTTCTATGGCCTTGGACGCCAATGCTGAGTACACAGTCACCAAACCTTGACCCGCCATGATGAAATTGCTACCAACATTTGTCCATTGTATCTCTTAGATCTTCTATCAAGCTCTCATAACATGGAAAGCAACCTAGCCTAGTGCTTCTGGAACTCCAATATGTCCATGGAGAAAAGACTGATTCAAGGTCGGAGAAAAGGAAAAAGCTTCTCCTTGGTCTTGAGTTTTTTTTTAAGATATCAAATTCCTTTCGGACATTTGATCAACACCTCGTGGGCTTCCCCCAAACTGCTCAGGAGTGCATACATTGTTTGTTGGACACAACAGGCATCGAATACCATGTTGTAGCTGACCACGTTGGGCTTAATCTCCTTCTTGGGCATTTCATTGAGCCCCTTGCATGAAGCATCGACATTTTTCTTTTCGCACAGTACTTGCATGAGGATGTTGCGCCCATGATGTCGGGCGGTGAGGTGATCGAACAACTTGTTCTTGAAGAACAAGGAGAGGAGAGCACAAAGGGTGTGCTCGGTGTGCTTGAGGCTGACCGTGGCACGAAGGTGAAGGCTTGTTCTTGCCTTGCCTTTGCTCAGGTTTTGATGTCTTCTATTTGCACTGGCCTCTACCTCTACCGTTGCTGATTTATTTCTCTTTGGATTGGCATTCTCCTCCTTGCTGCCTGCAGGAGGATTAGGATTAAGTTTAGCCTCTTTTCCCCTTTTGGGGTGACGTCCTTTATGCAACCAATTTTCATCCCAGATAGAGCAAGTGCCCTGAGTGCAGACCGAGCACAAAGACCAGGTGTCTTGGTGCATTCCACCAGTTTCCTTTTCCACAAGTTTCCTGCAGCTGAGCAGTGGTCCAAGATCTTTGCATTGCTGTGCAACATCTTGAGGAGATATAATTGCAAGGAACAAGTAGCTTTGAGTAGGTGACCTTGATCCTTGTACGCCCGAAAAATTGACATTTCCTTCCATTGCGATTTTACTTTTGAATTACTACAATAAAAATAAAATTACAAAGAAACTCAATATTACAAAAATAGAGAAAGATTGATTTTGATTCCCATTTTAATTTGTAGGTTTTGGGAGCGGTGGAGCCTTACTTCTGTACTCCGTTGACAATCCGAACGTCACGTCGGTTGATTTCTCTTAAGAAGGGGAGGGAACTCCGCTCTTGAGATTTTTTTCCGTCACCCTGTTTCTCTTCATTTGGATTCTCCTCTCTGAGGATTTCTCCGCCCTGGAAACTCTGTCTTCTTAGTTTTCTATTTCTTCCATAGTTTCCTCTTGCTGTTTGAGACATTGTTCCTATCTCTCAAGTCTCTTGGAGACTTCCTTTGGAAGGTTGGTCATGTTCATTGTAACCGCGGACTCTTTATTTGAATCTGAAGAAGATGAAGACACAATGGCAGAATGTCTGTCTTCCTGCTCGTCGGATCCTCCAGCAAACCATTTGTAGTCTAACGATATAGCGACTCCTCTCCTTCCTCGAGTGTGCTTATACACACTATATAGCTCAATAGACACTCTTTTTAATTCTGAAGTGAATTATTTATCTGAGGGGTCACTCTCAACAACTTGTTTACTCTTGCTAACCATATGAGATGAGTCAGCCGATAAATCAATTCCGAATTACATCTTTTTTAATGCCCGTCTTCTTATCAGTTTGGTAATCCGATAAAAAATGGATGGCTTTGATTTGCAATCACAGTTTGATAAAATAGCTGAACTCAACCGTTCACATTGAGATTGAGGGCGCTCCTCTTCTAAGTGAGATGTTCTCTTAAATCTTGAGACTTGTTTTCATTCACATTTACAATTTGATGCCTTTTGCGTCGCAAGTTCTATTCATAATATTAGTCAGTCTGCAGGATCTCATAGTTGGGCAATTTCTCAGTATTAAAACAATCTCTAACCCTTTTATGGAGTCTTTTGGAGTGCATGCTTGCCAGCGCAATTGTGCGGGCCCCCCGCGCCTCTAAATTATGCTTCAGACGATTTTGATAAGTTTTATTCTGAGTGTATTCATCATCTGAAGAAAATTTTAAAGATGTGCATTTAGAGTGGGTACTTCCAGGAGAGCGCATAAGTACATCTTTATATGTATTTGTAGAGGAACCAGATGGAACGCCTGACAGCATGACCAAAAAAGTAGGTGCGCATCGTGTGCTCCCTGCACCTGCGCCTAAAGGTGCGTAGGGAAGCGTAGATGGTCGCTATACCAAGGAGTTCGGTGTGCATAAGGGAAGGGGTTGCACCTGCGGGGTTGCGCCCGCAGGTGTCCCGCGGGCTTGCGCTTGCGGCGTGCACCCGCAGGGTGGACCCGTGGGTTGCACCCACGGGGTGCCACCTGTGGGTTGCACCTGCGAGGCGCACCCACGGGTTGCACCCGCGGGGTGCACCCACGGGTTATAGCCGCGGGTTGCAGCCGTGGGATCCATCCGTGGGGTTGCACCGCTGTTTTCTTGCAAGGTATTCTTCGACTATGATTTTTCATGAATCGTCTCTTTTGTAATGTTGAGGCATACCCGTTGGGGCTTACGTCTTCTCCGACGGTCTTGATTTTTTTTGTGACCGTGTTAAAGTCAAGTTTGACTTCGGGATAGGCGATGATGCCATATCTCATTTTAGAGACGATAACACCTTATTTTTATTGATAGACGATGACGTCTTGTCAGTTTTTACAGGCAATGACGCCTCATAAGTTTTGACAAGTGATGACGCCTTATCAGTTTTTGTGGACGATGACGCCTCACTTGTTTTGACAGGTGACGACGTCCTGTTAATTTTTGTGGATGATGATGCCTCACTTGTTTTGACAGGCGATGACGCCTTGTCAGTTTTCATGAGCGATGATGCCTCACTTGTTTTGACAGGCGATGACGCCTTATCAATTTTGGTGAGCGATAACGCCTCATCTTTCTTGATCGTTACCTAGCAATGACACCTAGTCTTCGAATCAGAGGAGTCTGAAGAAAGAAATTCTTTATACGTCTGTTGGTCGACTTCGATGACCAAGATTTCAACCACCGTTCCGATGGGTCTCCGATCGGACTGTGTCACCAAGTTCTCTGTCATGAACAGAAAGGCTCTCACCGTGGTCGCCAATTCTTATATACCCGAAAAATTGACATTTCCTTCCATTGCGATTTTACTATTGAATTACAACAATAAAAAGAAAATTACAAAGAAATTCAAGATTACAAGAATGAGAAAAGATTGATTTTGATTTCCCTTTTAATTTGTGGGTTCTGGTAGCGGTAGAACCTTACTTCTGCACTCCGTTGATGATCTGAACATCGCATCGATTGATTTCTCCGGAGAATGGGAGGGAACACTGCTCTTGGGATTTTTCCGTCATCCTATTTCTCTTCGTTTGGATTCTCCTCTATGAGAATTTCTCCATCCTGTCTTCTTCCCAAAAAATATCCCCCTCTTTTTTTTTATTTTCTTTATTCTTTTCTATTTTTTTTGTGTCTACAATCCTCGTACAAAATCCTGCAATGGGTAAGAGCAAATGCCTTTTTAGGATTAAGCCTAAAGCTTGCAGCATCATGTTCTGCATCTGCAGGCAAATCCCCTCCCCAATAAGTTCTCCAACATTACTGTTGTCCTTCTCAGGGACACCTTCATGCAACATAAGAGCATTCACAAACTCGTTCTGTGAGCGAAGGATGTTAACATATGATAAGGCACCCTTTCTTTCGAACTTATTCCTAAGAGGATAAACTTGGGTGGAGATACAACACTATCAAATAAAGGCTGTAATGATTTTAGGCTCTAACTATCCCCATAACATCATACTCAGTAGCCACAACAACCTCTGCTCCATCAAATGCTTTGATAACTCGTGTTCTGTTGCCAAGATCAGTGCAGATAGCATGATCGGAGCAGAGTGCCTCACCAACGGGGCCCCTTAGTAGTCTCGAGCGTGATTGCGAAGTCCAAATCAATGATCTAAACCCACCAATCGTCAGATTGGGTCAGCATCTCAACGAGGCAGCAAAGACAAATCATTGACGACGTCAGCCCTCTTCTAGACGCGGAGGAAGTTGACTCCGTCAACTCAGCAATTGAGGGCGATGCGAGAGGAGCGGTTGGGGTCGACGACACCGGTAGCCGGAGTGTTGTACTTGAGGTCGACCTTCCACTGGAGATGCTTCGACTCGCTATCGCGGTGGAAGGAGGTGATCTGGCCTGAGAAGTTGTAGCCGCAGTCTTCGAGATCAAAGGTTTGAGGACCCGACCCTTCTCCATCTAGATTCTCCTCGATTGCTCTCGGTCGGTCCTCTCCTCATGGAGGCTTTCTTGGTGATCTACCAATTGCTTCACTAGCAATTCAAAGAAGGCCTTGTTGAAGATGCAGTCGGGCCATCATGAATGAGATTTCAATCAACCAGCTTTTGTTCCTCAATCCCAAGAAAGCCGCCCTTCCTCTACACATTCAAATCATGAGAGAACTTGCACTTGAACCCCTTCACATACTGCCCAACCTTAAAGAACTCACAGAGTATCGATTTCGGATCAACACCAATTGGGACTTTAGGCTGGCTGATGGCGATCTTGAACAGATCGTTCGGCTCCTTCTCTTTGGCCTTCGGCTCTTCTTTTCTCTGTTTTTTTGGGGCTCTATTTTTAAGATAGGGAAAGATCCAAGATCTGGATACGACGTCGACATGTCCCTGATAGTTAGTATGCTTGAGAGTCTATCCTCTGCAGAGACCACAACCATCATTGGGCATCGAACATTGCTCCCCTCTTGAGCATTGGATTGCACCACACATTCAAAGAAGGGTCTTCCCACTGTGGTAACCATCTTGTTTTCGGTAAAATTTTCTAAATTCTCTTCATTATCACATATTACAATAATTTTCAATGATTACAATAATCTCAAAATTACAATGAAAAGAAAAATAAAAAATAAGAAGAGGGATTTATAGATTCATCTCTTTTATCACAAAAGTTGTGGACTCTTCACATGGCTATTGGGCGTCGACCTCGTACCTCGTTGACTATCTGATATTGATAGGAGCAGCATGACAACGAACAGTTTACTAATTTTTCTCGAACAGTATAGCGACAACCAATTTACTAGTTTTTATGAATGCATCTAGGCATGATTACGCCGGATAACAGACAAGTATTTGAGAGCGCGTCAACTAGTTGACCTTGGGTCTCTCCAAAGGTAACTCCCACAATGCCTCATGATGCCTATTTATAGGTATAAGTTGGATGGATCACTTGTCTTGTAGATAAAGATTAGATCAGATTTAATTTGGATTTGATTAAATCTGATATCCCCATCCACTTTGATTCTATTGGGACTCTTTGAAATATTGGCAGATGTGGGTCTCTTCCTCATCAATTTTTTCTTGTCAACAATATCGGTATCAGCCTAAAAGTTATAGATTGGGAAGTTTCAGACTCATTCAGATGTAACTCATACAAGTCCAAAGCTGACTGATATGAAACTGAGAATGACTTATATAAGACATTATTGTCTAATTTGAAGATGAAAATGACTGATATAAGCCAAAACCTGACTGTCAGAAGTTAAAACTAACTGATGTGAGTGTTGAGATCCCGTTAGACTATAGATGCAAGTGGAGGGGGTGAATAGGGTTACTATCAAATTTTAATTAAGTTAATAAATTATCACAATTAAAAAATGGAATAAAGCAAGTAACCACAAATATGACGCACAACAAATATACTAAATTTTTTATAGTGGTTTAGAATATTTCTTCATCCACTCTTCCTCTTGACAGAGGGGTCTCCACTATCACTATTGCTAAAATCTTGATCTTAACTCGGATCTAGTAACTAGTATGAAGCTGCACCCTAGTTTTCAAAACTAGATACCTCTGCAACAACTAACTATATATAACTATATATAGTGCATCCTAGCATCCTGTAGTGTTCTTTAATTTCCCCTGACTTGTGTATGCCAAGTCCTCAATTTTTCTAGGCTTGCATATGCCATAAAAACTCCAAGTACACACAGTTATATTACTTAATTAGCAGACCGAATTCCAACCAATGTGTTGTAAAGAGCAATTTTAGTATTACCACTATCAAATATCAATTAAAAATGAGAACTTATAACTCAATTAGGTTTATCTTTGATTGATGAAGATTGGTGCATGTGGAACATGATGATGAAAATGTAAACTTGCTAAGAAAACATCCCTCTAAAAAGTAGATCTGAGATGTAGAACATCTTTGAGAGTGTTGAGATAAGAAAATTCGCTATATATCTCCAAAGGTTGCTTCTTTCTTCTCAAAGTTCTTCTTAGAAAATTCTCCAAAATTTTTTCTTTTCCTTCTTCTTAGATCGCTTTTATTGATTTTCTTCAATCCTCAAGAAATCTCAACCATAAAAGGAATAGGAGAGAAATCTCACCCATTGATCCTAAACCACACCAAAAAAGTCATCTATCATAGTTAGAATTCATAAGACTCCTTTCCAAGTAAATTTACCTTGAAAAATTACTTCAAAAAGCCCTATAACATGCATGCTACGATCTGCTGCCAGTCTTTGACTGCTATGGCTATTGCTTATGCTGGTAGAGGAGCGGCTGATAGGACAACTATTGTTGTCGGCGGCCTGAAGCAACCGCAGGTCTCTTTTCTGTTAGCAAAAGATAGCGGAATAATACTAATGCAACAACCAACGGAATCAAATAGTTAACCGAAGAGAAAAATAGCAGAGACAGAGAACACGCAGATTTAACGTGGTTCGGCAATATGCCTACGTCCACGGGGACCGATCGAAAAACTTCCACTATATCAAAAGAGGATTACAAAATTCTAGTTCTCAACCACAAGATAAAACACAAAGAAATCACACAAGATTTTGAGATCAAATCCTAAGCTCTTGTTGCAGTGATTTACCTCTTTGCTTCGACCGCCGAAAAACCAAAAGAAGCCAGCTTCGGCCGAAAATTAAATAAAGCAGCAACACCAATTCCTCTTCTGCCTGCAGCCGCAAAAATAATTTGACCAAAAAAAAGGAACCTAGCACCCTTTTGATGTTTTTGCTCTCCTTGGCCGAACTCCTCAGCTCAAGCCGCCACTAGCTGGCGTTTTATCTTCTTTAGCAGCACAAATTATTTTGTTTCAGCCTCACACAACAAAAGAAAAGAACCTCGGCCAATATTTTTCTTTTCGACTTCTTTTTCGGCTCAATTTTTCAGCTTATTCAAAACCCTAGCACCACACCCCATATATATATTATATCATAATGGGTTGGGCCGGTTTTGGACCCGTTTCGGTAGACCGAAACCCGCTACGGCAATGGGCTCCATTAGCAACAATCTCCCACTTGGAGACCATTGCTAAAAATGTAATCTCTATACATGATAATCCCAGTGTCCAAAGTTTTTACCTCGATCGTTCAAAGTCCCAATTTCAGCATTCAACACAAATGCACCAAAGTTGAGCAATAGCTCAACTTTTTCCCATCAACCGGCTTTGTCAACATATCTGCAGGATTCTTGCTGCCCTCAATCTTCTCTAATTTCAATTGGCCATCCTCTAACAAGGATCTAATGAAGTGATATCTCAAGTGAATATGTTTAGTCCGTGAATGATATGCCGAGTTCTTAGCAAGATGAATTGCACTCTGACTGTCACTGAATAACCTGCAATCCACTCCATCAAAACCCAACTCATTCATCAATCGCTGCAACCAAATAAACTCCTTACTTGCTTCTGCAGCTGCAACATACTCAGCTTCTGTCGAAGATAAAGCAATTATTGATTGTAATCTTGAAACCCAGCTTACCGCTGTCCCTCCTACAGTAAAGACATAACCTGTAGTGCTCCTGCCATTGTCTCTATCACCCGCATGGTCCGAATCCACAAAACCTTGCACATCAATGTTATCACCCCCAAAACACAAACAATAATTTGAAGTACCTTTCAAATACCTGAAAATTCACTTCACCGCTTGCCAATGTTCCTTTCCAGGGTTTTTCATAAATCTACTCACTACTCCCACTACATGTGCAATATCTGGTCTTGTACTCATCATTGCATACATGAGACTCCCAACGGCCGATGAATAAGGCACATTCTCCATGTGTCTCTTCTCCTTATCTGTCTTCGCACCTTGCTCTTTTGACAGTTTGAACTGACCACCAAGAGCTGTAGTTACCGGTTTTGCATTCTCCATGTTGAATTTCTCCAACACCTTCTTGATGTACCCCTTCTGAGATAACCACAATTTCTTGCTTTTCTTATCTCGGGTAATTTGCATCCCAAGAAGTTGTTTAGCCTCACCCATGTCCTTCATAGAGAATCTCCCTGCCAACTTTCTTTTCAGATCATTGATTTTCTTCATGCATGTACCTGTCACAAGCATATCATCTACATACAAAGTAAGTATAATAAAGTTACCATCCTTAAACTTTTGTAGATATACACAATGATCTGAATTGCTTCTGGCAAAACCCGAATCCAATATAAACTTGTCGAACTTCAAGTACCATTGCCTCGGCGCTTGTTTCAACCCATACAAGCTCCTTTTCAGTCGACATACCCATTTCTCTTTTCCTTTAACTTCATATCCCTCCGGCTGTTCCATGTATATTTCTTCCTCCAAATCACCATGAAGGAAAGCAGTCTTCACATCGAGCTGCTCTAAATATAATCCTTTTACAGCCACAATACTTAGTATTGTTCTGATAGAAGTCATCTTGACAACAGGTGAAATCAATACCTTTTCTCTGACCGTATCCCTTCACCACAAGTCTAGCCTTGAATCTTTGTGTCCCTCCGGCCTCATGTTTTACCCTGTATACCCACTTGTTATGCAATACTTTCATCTTTTCCGGTCGCTTCACCAATTCTCATGTGTGATTCTCCTCCAAAGAAGACATCTCATCACGCATGGCTTGCTCCCACTTAAGATGAAGTTTATCCTGCATAGCCTCTTGGTAACTCTCTGGTTCACCTGCATCAGTATACAAAACATGATATAATGGAAGACAAAGTTTTTGGGTTGGCTTCCTTATCCTCGTGCTCCTCCTCAAAGTGGGAACACTCTCTGATGAAGTATTGGAACCATCTACTTCAGTCAATGGCTCTCTTTCCTGTTCGGTCTCATCTGAAACTTGTGTATTTTTCAGGTGTAGTCATTTCTTCTCCTTCAGATGTAGGTATTTCTTACTTTCTTTTATCCATGGGATCTATCCCATCCTGTGGCTCATCCAGCTCCAAGTGCTCCTTTTCCACTGCTTTCTCACTCTTACTTTCCGTTCGGTCTTTATACATACAACCCTCATTAAATACTACATCTCTGCTACGAATTACCTTGTTATGCTCATAATCCCATAAGCGATAACCATATTCGTCACCACCGTATCCAATGAATGCACACTTATGAGATTTAGAATCAAGCTTCTTTCTCATCTCATGATCCACATATGCATATGCTATACAACCGAACACTTTTAAGAATGAATAATTCACAGTCTTACCAGACCACACCTCCTGTGGAATTCCTCCATCTAAAGCACTAGCTGGACTCCTGTTGATCAGATAGACTACCGTATCTACAGCGGCTCCCCAAAGTTGCAAAGGCAAATCTGCTTGTAGTCTCATACTCCGAGCTCGCTCCAAAATGGTTCTATTCATCCTCTCAGCCATGCCATTTTGCTGCGGTGTCCTCGGTACAGTCTTTACTCTCCTGATCCCGTGGGTAGAGCAATAGTCATCGAACTCTCTATTGCAAAATTCCCCACTATTGTCTAACAACAGACATTTCACCGTCAAACCTGTTTCATTCTGAACAAGAGCTTTCCATACCTTGAAGATCTTGAAGACATCGGATTTCTGCTTACGTGCGAACACCCATGTTTTCCTGCTTGCATCATCTATGAAAGTGACAAAATAAGAATTACCTCCAAAAGACTTCGTCGAAGAAGGCCCCCATACATCTGTATGCACCAACTCCAATCTCTCGGTTTTCTTCTCCTTGCCATCCTTCATAAAACTAACTCTTTTCTGCTTTCCAAACACACAGTTCTCACAGAAATTAAAGTTAGCATCTTTCATATCTGTCAACATACCTCTGGATTGCAATACCCTCATACCGCTTTCGCTCAAGTGACCGAGCCTCTGATGCCATAAGGTAGCCTTCTCATTCTTTACGGTGGCCAAAGAAACAACGTGATCCACCGAGCTTGAGAGTAAATATAGAGTTCCCACTCTCTCACCCTTGACCACTACCATTGCTCCTTTACTGATCTTCCACTGTTTCTTCTCAAATGAGATTTGATAACCTTCGCCATCCAGCTTGCTAACAGATATCAAATTCTTCTTCAAATCCGGTATGTGCCTGACCTCTTGTAAAAGCAACTTTCCACCATTGTGCAACTTCAACTGAATTGTCCCTTTACCGACAATCTTGCATTCCTGCCCATTACCAACAGTCACATGCCCAAAATCACCTTGGACATAATTCTCAAACCATTCTCTGCGAGCAGTGCAATGGAACAAAGCCCCTGAATCCACAAACCACAGATCTGATCTCGATTCTGTATAAGCAGACAAGCACAAGTCATCATACTCTTTACTTGGATTCACCACATTCGCTCCTTCCTTGTCTTTGTTTGGACAATCCTTCTTCATATGACCCTCTGTCTTACATTTCCAACACACTAACTTTTTCTTGAACTTCCCCTTAGATTTTGATCTCCCTCTTTGCTTCGACTCCCTGCTTAAACTTCTACCTCTTTTCTTTTTTCTGTCATTATCAACCGACAGAGCAGTACTTGTAGAAACTGTGCTCTCACCCATACTCTTTTTCATCAATTCATCATTTATGATTGTACTCACAACATCATTGAATTTAAGAGCAGTATTGGAAGAATTGCTGATGGCCATAACAACATTACTCCAACTATCCGGTAACGAACACATAAACATCAAAGCTTTAATGTCATCAGCAAAGACAAAATCTAAAGATTCAAGTTGTGCCCATAATATGTTAAATTCGTTCAAAATGATTAACAACTGAACTATCAGAAGGCATCTTCAAGTTGAACAACTTTTTCATTAGAAACAGTCTATTTGAAGCAGACGGCTTCTCATAAAATTTAGCCAACGCTGACATCAAATCTGAAGTGGTCTTCTCCTTGGAGACGTTGAACACAACCTGCTTTGTCAGGCACAATCGAATCTGCGCCAAAGCCCTCCTGTCCAACAATGCCCACTCCTCATCAGTCATCTTTTCTGGCTTTTCTCCAATCAGTGGTTGATGTAAATTCTTTTGATATAAATAATCTTCCATCTGCAACTTCCACCATTGGAAATCTGTCCCATCAAATTTTTCAATTTTTCCCTTCCTATCTTCCGCCATAACTCCCACTCAAAATCAACACCGATCTGAGTGAATTCTGACCCGAACCAGGGCTCTGATACCAATTGTTAGCAAAAGATAGCGGAATAATACTAATGCAACAACCAGCGGAATCAAATAGTTAACCGAAGAGAAAAATAGCAGAGATAGAGAACACGCAGATTTAATGTGGTTCGGCAATATTCCTACGTCCACGGAGACCGATCGAAAAACTTCCACTATATCAAAAGAGAATTACAAAATTCTAGTTCTCAACCACAAGATAAAACACAAAGAAATCACACAAGATTTTGAGATCAAATCCTAAGCTCTTGTTGCAGTGATTTATCTCTTTGCTTCGACCGCCGAAAAACCAAAAGAAGCCAACTTCGGCCGAAAATTAAATAAAGCAGCAACACCAATTCCTCTTCTGCCTGCAGCCGCAAAAATAATTTGACCAAAAAAAAGGAACCTAGCACCCTTTTGATGTTTTTGCTCTCCTTGGCCGAACTCCTCAGCTCAAGCCGCCACTAGCTGGCGTTTTATCTTCTTTAGCAGCACAAATTATTTTGTTTCAGCCGCACACAACAAAAGAAAAGAACCTCGGCCAATATTTTTCTTTTCGACTTCTTTTTCGGCTCAATTTTTCAGCTTATTCAAAACCCTAGCACCACACCCCATATATATATTATATCATAATGGGTTTGGGCCGGTTTTGGACCCGTTTCGGTAGACCGAAACCCGCTACGGCAATGGGCTCCATTAGCAATATTTTCAGCCTAGTAGTGCTTCAGTAAAATTGTTACAACTGTTAATCCAAAGTCCAATTTGAATAATTTAAGCACCGTTAGAAAGAGAATTGAAAAATATACTACTTTCTCCTATATATTTTCCTAGTTCTGTCTGCATCAACTTCAAAACTAGATTGGAAGTTGACGTTGGTACATATACTTCGTCCATTCATTATTTTGCTTCTTTTCAATTTTGAGCAATCATAGCATTCACCTCTGAACTTTGTTTTGCTGATTTTGCCACCGTATCGAAGATTGTTCCTTGCTCTACAGCTTTCCAATAGATTTCTTCTTGTGATTCATGTCATGCTCTATCAAATTGCATTAATTCAACTTATCGATATATATCGTGTCGGGCATATCATTCATATCCATCTTATCAATCGCTTTTTTTGCTTGGTTTGATTATGCATCCATCTAACTTGGACGTATCCACCATACACATCATACTACAGACAAAATTTTTTATTCATCAAAATACCCAACAACTTCCCTTTTCGATAATAAGAAACTAATCACTAAAAAACATTGTATGACTTGGCAATTAAACATTTTGTGATATGCAAAGTTATGATACACCATATACACCAATATGCAAATAAGTTTACCATCAACTCTCGATATGCAAAATTATGATACACCATATACATCAATATGAATGTGAATCAAGCAAATAAGTTTATTATCAACTCGTCTCTCTCTCTCTCTCTCTATATGCAAAGTTATGATACACCATATACATCAATATGAATGTGAATCAAGCAAATAAGTTTATTATCAACTCGTCTCTCTCTCTATATGCAAAGTTATTACACCATATACATCAATATGAATGTGAATCAAGCAAATAAGTTTATTATCAACTCCTCTCTCTCTCTCTCTCCCCTCCCCCCCACCACGCCCCCCCCCCCCCCCCCCCCCTCCCCTCCCCCCTCTCTAAAGTTCTCCCCCTTAACATGTAAACTCTTAATTTGTCTCTCCTTTATGCAGTTATTCAGCTTTGTTAATTTATTATCCCCATTTTGTTATTAGCAAAAGAATCAATGGAGAAATATGCAGTAGACACCACTACTAAGAAGAGAAATGAATACCATTGTTGGGAGATGAATGACAATCTAAAATAACTATTAGAAGAAGAAACTCATAGAATGATAAATGGATTAAAGAGAGAATAATTTCGGAATCCACTGGTACTGTTATGGAATAAAAAAAGGATTAATTGAAGTAAGATCTCATGTACTATGGGGTTTGTATACCTTATTAACTCTGAACTATAAACTCTTAATTTGGTCCCTGGATTGTTAACATTGTTAGTCAATTGTGTGTCAACTTTACCCTTATATAAACTGAATTGCACTATTTTTACGTAAACTCCAAAATACCCTATTCTCCCTCACTTACATCGTCAACTTAAATCCAATTTTCATCCTATTCTCCAAGGCAGACGCAGCAGCAGAGGCTCAGGTAAGTTCTCTCCGCCCCCGCCCCCCCCCCCCCCAATGAGTAAGAAGATTTCTAAGTTCTATGAAAAAGGAAGAAATTTTAGAAGGACAAAGACGTGAACTTTTGAAAAAAAATCAGCTTGCATGTTTATTATCATACAATATGATAAATTTTAGAACCTGGAAATTCAATACTCTTTTTTTTTTTCCATGAAAAACAACACTAGAAGAAAATGAATGAAAATTCAGTTAAATTACTCAAAAGAAATTCAGTAAAATTACAGGAAAAAACATTTTAGAGAATCCTCAACCTGTATCATAACCAAAGAGCAGACCACCTATCCCACCAGAGAAAGCTAGCCGAAGAACATATGGATCCTCCAGAGAGAGAAGCACTCTCTGAAAGCAGTCATCTCTTGGATTTTTCTCGCCATGCCAAGGTCAGTGTTGAGTTGGTGAAGGTTTTGCCGGCGGGTGCCGTCTATGACAGAGTTATGATTTTGATTGGTTGAGGAGGAGAATTAGAGGCGGAGGAGAAGGAGAGAGATGAGAGGTCGCTTGGAGATTAAGAGGAGCAATCGCTTCTCTTTCTCTTCGCTCACCGATTAGAGAAACAATCAGGGGTGGCAATTGGCACGGCCGTGCCTGCTGCCTGGCCTGTTTTCAAGACGTGTCGTGCATTAGGCACGACACGTCCGCCCAGGTATTGTCCCGGACTCGGTCTGTCGGACACGTGTTATGTCTTTGTCTGGCTGTGCCGATACTTTTTTTTTAAATTATTATTTTATTAATAATTTAGTTTAATAAGTTAGTTATCTTAATTTAATTTGATCTAACACGTAAAAAAGATAGTAAAAATAAAATTTTATTATATGAAATCTCATTACATTAACAAAATTACTCTATGCATATTTTTGGAAATCATATAAAGTTCAAATAGAGGAGAGAGAATCATGACCGTCGCCCCCAATTTATTGTTAGTATTTTTTCCAAGAAATTTATAAGTTTTAAAAAAATTACATGAAAAAATTACAAATGTAAAAATCGAAAAAAATACAAAAGTCTTCCATTTTTATTCTTGCTCATGTGAGTTCTTTTACTCTACTTCGTTAGATAGTCATTATTTCCTTTGTTCAGTATTGAGTCAGTCCTTCAATCAAATACACATGTCCAATGTGTTTGCTATCATTGACCTCCTCCACTCTTTTAGCACTCTATCAGCACTAATAACAGACTTCGATGCTACTGTGATACTGGAGGGTTTAGTAAATCATGGACCTATTGAAAAACACAACATATATATTTCCTATAATTTCTACTAGACCAAAATATCAAAGTCTTCATAACATTCATGAGACAAAATTGGCTAGGTTTTTTAATGAAGTTCATTAGAAGAAGTATTAGATTGGCTAGGTTTTTTTTTTTTTTTTTGGGGAAATACGAATGGAATTATTAGTTTTTTTTTTTACTTTTTTTAACAGTAGGTTCCTTTGTAGTTTGTGATTTATCACTATATATATCTTCATATATATGATACATAATATCTAAACAAGTTTTAATATTTTTAACTAAATTTTTAACATTATCTGAATAACGTATATTTTTATAAAATAAATCTATTAAAATTTCCATTCCATCTAACTTACAACGTGGATCTACAACAGTTTTAAAATATAGTACGTATGGAAAATTACTAAAATATTTATTAAATTTACTTTCCATGGGTTGAACAATATTTTCAAGTATTGGATTATTTCTACTTCATTAAAAACCGAACTAATTTTGGTTAAATAATAAAGTGTAATGTATGTAGTTAGATAGTAAGTGTCCGAAAGCACTCTAGTTGCATCTTCAAATTTACTTAAAAAATTATAAATGCAATGCAAATGGTTCCATTCATTAAAATCCAAATTAAAAGATGGTAATTCCTTTTCATTGAATATATTTACTATATCTTTATATTTAATTGTCGCATCCAGCATTTTATATGTAGAATTTCATCTTGTTTCTACATCTAGAGGTAGAATTTTAGGTGAGATTTTAAAATTGTTACATATTTGTTTAAATGTTTATCTTCTTGGCCAACTATATTTTATACATACTATTGTGTACATATATTTAGTTATTAAATCATTTACTACTTTTAATCGATCTTGCATATACAAATAAATTATGTAACAAAAACACCTAATATGAAATAATTTGCCATCAAAAATTGATTTAGAAATATTTTTTAAAATTTCTATTGCAGCGGTATTTTCGGAAGCATTATCGAAAGAAATGAAAAAAAAATTTCTCTTTATTCCAAATGCCACAAAAATACTAAGTAAGAATTGTGATAGATTATGTGTATTCTGTGAAAATTCAAATCTATTAAACCCAATTATTCTTTTTTTATCATCCAATCTTAATCTACATAGTGGGCCATTACACATAAATAATGATAATTATTTAAAGCGTCCCAACAATTCGAGGTTATTGCAACTCTGTAACTTAAAAAAGTTAAAATAACAATTAAAATTTGTCTCTTATCTTTATATATTTTTACAATATCAGATTTATATAATGAACGTGTGACTCTTTTAAATTTAGAATTATGTATCGTTCTTATAAATTTTTCTAATTTTGGGTCTTTAGTCATAAAGAAAGATTTGGCATGTACTATATATGTTACAATTGTTCTCTACTGGCTATAAGATTATATTTAAACGTTTCTAAAGTTCCTCTATATGTGTTTAATTGTATTTGTTATGGTTCATTTGGTGGGTGTACTTTTTCTAAATATCTTTTAAGGTGATCCATTCCACTTCGTATAGGGAATGAGTATGGTCTTTGACAATACTTACATCTAACCTTTCTAACTCCATTTTCTATAAATTTTTCATAATGCTTTCTTATGTTCGATTTTGAAGTCCTATCAGAGATGGTTGTTTGGACTTCGGGTATGGTGGTTTCAGTGGGCTCTTCTTCTGGCACATTACATAATTCTATATTTTCATATGATTGTGATACAAATAGTACTTAAGGAGAGTATTCTAATGGTTCAAAAAGTACCAACGGCTTGAGAGGAAGAATTGTCGGATAAGTATGGATCCATTTCGAAAAAATCACAAGAAAACTGAATTTAAAAATTAAAATTATAAATACTCAATGCCACAAACCAAGGAAAGAGCTTGAGAGTGGAGAGTTGAAACTGCTTGTAATCTTGTTGATGTTTGAGAGTTGAGAGATGAGAGAGGAAACCGAAAGATCTTCTTCTTGATGCTTGCTGGAGCCTTGAAAATTGATCGAATATAGAAGAAGTTTTTTGGAAGAATTTTGTGTTTGGAAATATTTGAGAGAGTTGAAAATTGAGGAGAGGAGAGTTTGAAAATTTTGATTTGTGAGGAAGAATGAAAATGGATGAAGAATGGGGTTATTTATAGGGAAAGAAAGACTTTTTTTGCAAATAAATTGCAAAAAAACCCCAATGGGCATTTTGAATGTTGAGGGGCAATGTTTGCAAATTTTATATGCAAGAAATCCACCAATGGCTACTTTTATAGTTGTTGGGGGCTCTATGCAAAAATAATTTAAAAAAAAACCCCCTCCAACAGCTCTAAATGCACGTGCTAGGCACGGCTTGGCTCGGCCGGGCCGAGCCGTGTTGGTAGCCCAGTCTACCCCGGCTCGTGCATGACTCGAACCAGGGTTCAGGCCGTGTTGGGCACGTGCCAGGCCGGGTGTGCCTAACGGGTTGCCAGGCCCATTTGCCACCCCAAACAATCTCTTCGAGAAAAGAAAAAAGAGGGCAAAACAGTCTTTTGCATGAAGCATACCTCATGTGAGCTCTCACCTCATGGTTCACTCACTCCATTTACTCTCTCAAGAAGCAAAGTAAGAGTTTTAAAGTTTAAGGGTAATAAGTTGTACAATCGTTATGGTTCATGGACTCTTATAGTAATTAACCTATAAAAAAAATATAGTCAACTAGTAAATTTCAATACAAAACATGGTCCCTATTTTTGTAACCCACATCAATATGCATAGCATCAAAATCGCAACAATCAATTATCGAGCCAAGGAAAGCCATAAGACCATGTATCCAAATACACGAAGGATGCAATTAACCATATTCGATTATGATGATTAAGATAAAATAAATCTCAACTCATAGAGAGATCATGATATAAATCCTATTCACCTTAGCAAACTGGACTTATAAAGAGGATCGATCGTGCTCATTGGGTGAAAACATGTCATCTCTAAACATAACTGTTCAGTACATGATAGATATTCTTGAGATTACATGCAAATGACTAAATTTTCGTATATAGCTTTTGGCATCTTTTACAAGACACTCTTTTTATGTAGATATGAGATGACTGTAATGCTTAATACCTTTTTCTACTTATCTTAAATATTTGATTCATGTATTCACTATTTTTTATTGTTAATGCATGTATGTATGTCGATTGAAAATCATCGTGATTAAAATTAAGACGAATATGAAAGAAAGTGAACTTTTAGAACTACTCAAGAAAATGAAGAACTTTGTATTAAACTTTGTATTATGGGGATGATTATTGTACACATGTCAACAAGTTATGAAAATGTATAGGCACAATCAAGTATCTATGTCATATGAGTCAAAACTATTCCTATATAATAAATTTTTGAAAATGATGTACCCATCAAGTCCAATCTTATTTTATGTGCCATTGAGAAAATTATGTCATGTATCATCTAAAAATAGACACATAATTATTTCATTTCAGTCCCCAGTGTTTTTTTTTTTTTTTTTTTTTTTTGCTTTTTTTTTTGTTTTTATGGTTATATGACACAAATGAACAAAAAACAAAAAAAAATTCGTAAAATCTGAAAACAAAGCCCAAAAACAAGCCAGACAATTTACACCATCATGATTCAAATCATTAATATTTTTGCTGTAAAAATTAGCATGTCTATTTTTCATGAATATTGTTGAGCCTGTATCACGACTAATAATATAATAAATTATAGGTTCATAAAATATAGACATACCTTTATTACATGACAGGTTAGTAGGAATAAAATTGCTTCCACCATCAACAAATAAATTATTAAGGAGTTTAAAAATATTATTACCTATATTGCCAACTGCTACATCCTTACCTTTTCCAATGTTGCTTAATACTACACTACCATATAATCCTTCTTCAGCCTAAGAAAGAGATTCTTATTACTAGGTCATATTGCTAGTCATATATCGCGAGTAGTTAGAAACTAGATATAGTGTACTACTTTAATTGCTCGTGACTCGGTACACGATTCCCGACTATATGAAGATTGCCGCCGATTCCTCTAGTCCATTTAAGGGGAGGTAGACATTGTTGTTATCGGTCAACAGCTAAGTGGAAGTCTAGGATGTAGATCTTTACCACATTACTCTAGGTGCTCGCTATTGAATGACATTGTAACAAAGTACTGAGCAAGAGATTTTGCTTGAAACAGAATGGTTACTTACTCATGTTTGTGGAAATTTATTTTACCTAGAACCTCCTTGTTGAGTCAAGGCAATGGCGAGCCCTCATGCTGTGTTCTAAGATGATATGGGGATGACTTGAACTACAACCATCACATTGCCTTGACCGCTGCCTCCCGACGGCTCGAACTGGCTATGAAAGCCCTTCTCTCTACGCGGGCAGTGAACTGCCTGATGCCTCTATAGGCTTTGACTTCTTGGCCAATTTTCATTTAGGGTATGTTTGGTTCATGGAAATACAAAAATTGAATGAAGAAATTAAGAAGTAACTTTCAAAATGGAAGTATATAAAAAGAGCTTTTCTTATATTTGCTAATTTTTGGGAAGATGAAAATGTATTAGGAAGTGAAGGTAATATAATTTAATTGATTAAATAAAATAATAATTATATAATTTTATTAGATTTTAGAATAAAAATATAATTTTTGAAAGATAATTATGTCATGCAAAAAAAATTTAATATTTTGATTTTATCCTCTACTTTCTAGAGTTCAAGACAAAAATATGAGAAAAAAAGTTTTAAAGTAAAGTACCATATACGTGCCATATTAGCATATAAGAAATAACTTTTAATTTCTTTTGTAGCCAAACAAACAATTGAAGTAGTGTAAATAGTTTCATTTCAACTACGTCTATTTTACTTCTGTGCAAACAAACACACCTTTAGTGGATAGCAAAACAATCACTTTATGTAGCAAGCGACATCTTCCTGTCTCATAAAAAATTACAAATGGAAAGAAAAATAAAACAATAAATATAAACGAGTTGTTAAAAAATAGAACATTGCCCTAGTACTACTGGCAGGCATGGTTACACTTTTAAGGTTTACTCTCATAATACTAGAGATAAGTTTGTCCCTACATGTCACCAATATAGAAGATTAGGACATATTAGACCACATTGTATTGATTTTAAGAATCCGAGCTCAACTCTAGTAAAAAATGGCAAGTTAATAAAAATTTGTAAAGAGAAGTCTAGGCTAAGATGTAATATTGTATTCTCTGTCTAAAGTGCTAGCAAAGGTGATTTGTGGTACTTAGATAGTAGGTGCTCTAGACACATGGAAGTGAACAAATCACTATTTACTTATATTGTTGAGTGTAATGAAGAAAAAGTAACATTTGTGATGGTGTCATTGAAATTTTTTTTGGTAAAGATACTATAGATTGTATTGCTATGCCTAATTTTGAGAATGTTTTATATGTTGCAGACTTAAAAGCAAATTTGATAAGCACTAGTCAGCTATGCTACGACGATTTTAAGGTAAACTTCTCAAAGGAGATGTGCATGGTTGTTGACAAAAGTAGTGAGACTGTGATGAAATCTCAACATCTCTCTGACAATTGCTATGGAATTATATCACAAGATAAGTATAGGGTATGTAATTCCACTATTGTCAACAACACAAACTTTGCCAATGACACATAAACTACAAAATCTTATTGAATTGCCCATTAATCAATATGTGCGAGATATCTTAAGTTGACCAAAGTAGAGAATTCTTTTTGTAGCCCATGTCAATCAGAAAAACTCAAACATGATTCACATAAGAAAGTGGATAGTCCATATACTTTAAAGCCATTAGAACTCATTCACATGAATTTGATGGGTCCTATAAAAACTGAAAACTTAGGAGGAAAGCATTATATATTTCTAGCTATTGATGAATACTTCAGATTTTCTTGGGTATTCTTTTTGCATAAAAAAACAAAAAAAATTAATGTGTTTGAGTCTCTTTCCCTTAATCTTCAAACTGAGGACACTGTAGGCAGAGTTAAAAGTATTAGAACTAACTATGAAAGATAATTTGATAATAATTTGTGAACATTTGTAATACCTGTGGTATATGTCATTAGTTCTCTACTCGTAAAACACCTCAGCAAAATTTTGTTATTGAAAGAAAAAAAATACAACAGTGTAGGAGATGGCAAGAATCCTACTTCATGCGAAATAGTTGCCTAAGAAATTCTGGGCGGAGATGGTGAACACGACAATGTACCTAATCAATTGTATATGTCTGCATTAAAGTACAAAGTATACTTCATATGAGCTGAGGAAAGGTAAGAAACTTTCACTATCCCATCTTCGAGTGTTTGGTAGTGAGTGTTAAATACTGCTTGATTGAGAACATTTTGGTATGTTTGACTTTAAAGGGAACAAGGATATTTTCTTGGATACTCGCTTAAAAGTAGAGTTTATCGTGTATATAATCTTATACAAAAACTGTTATGGAGTCCTTAATGTAGTTGTTGATGATACAGATTGCCCATATGATGATCCTAATTGAGTTAATGATATAATCGGAGATGTATAACCTAAACAATCTGTAACAACAAATAATCCCGCTCTTTCATAAAATAAGATTACAGTGACAGAGGAAGAGAAGAGGACACATGACATAAGGACAGATGATGAGAAGGAGAAGAAGAATGACCCTACAATGACCGAGTTTCAACCATCTTCACGAGTAAGAATAAATCATCCTATATCCCAGGTAATTGGTGAGGTAACTACATGGGTACGTAAGAAACTTCATTGTTAGTATTATTAATATTTGTCAAATTTTTATAATTAAACCAAAGACTATAAATGACGCACTACAAGATGAATATTGTGTTAATGTCATGCATGAGGAGTTAGAACAATTTGTTTGAAATGACGTTTGGAAATTAGTAGAAAGACCAAATAATGTAAATGTTACTGGCACCTATGCCTGGGTTGGAGTTAGTACATATGCTTATCTCTATTGCTTGCATTTTTAACCCAAAACTGTATCAAATGGATGTAAAAAGTATGTTTCTAAATGGGAATTTGAAAGAGGAAGTTTATGTTGCCGAACTACAGGAATTTTAGGATCGTCATTATCCTGACCATGTGTTGAAACTAAAAAATTACTATACTAGTTAAAACAAGTCCTGAGAGCCTAGTACGATCGATTGACTATCTTTTTACTCAATTATAAATTTTCTAGAGTTAATATCGATAGAACTTTATTTTTAAAAAAAAACTGATTCTAACTTACTTGTATTACAAATTTACATGGATGACATTGTTTTCGGATGCTCAAGTGAAGATTTGGGGAAAAAGTTTTTTGGATCTAATAAGCTCTAATTTGAATTGAGTCTTTCAGGTGAGTTAAAAATTTTCATAGGACTATAGATAATTTAGAAGTCTAATGGGAATTTTGTATTACAAACAAAATATGCTAAGAATCTCGTTAAAAGAATTGGCATAGACTGCTGTACATGTTAAGACACACATGAGTACTACTTTAATGCTTACTAGAGATGATATCAGATCTATTGAATATACACTGTACGTAACATGATTGGCAGTCGGTTATACTTAATTGCGAGTTGATCAAAGATCTCATTTAGTGTAGGTGTAAGTGCATAGTTCCAAACTAATCTTGAAGTGTCCCATTTGAATGTTGTTAAATGTATCATTAAATACATTAGTGGCACATGTGAATATGACATGTTTTGACTTCAACATAAGTATTGTTGGCTTTTCAGATGCTGATTGATTAGGAAATATGGACGGATAGAAAAATCATGCCGATGTCTCTACTTGGGAAGTAATCTGGTGGCACAATACTATACGAAGTAAAATGTTGTATCATTGTCGACAGCAAAGGCAGAATATATCACAGCAGATACGTGTTGTACACAACTGCTATGACTGAAATAAATATTGAGTGATTATGCTATTGAAAAAAATGTAATGCCTTATGTTGTGATAACAATAGTTCAATAAATATATCGAAAACTCATGTTCAATACTCTAGAATAAAATACATTGGCATAAACTATCATTTTATGTGAGAGCTAGTTGAATGAGATGTAGTTGTTCTTGGATATATTCCAACTAAAACTGAATTTGATGACATTTTCACAAGACCTCTAGACACCCATAGATTCAATCATGTTAGGAGTATTACAGGGGTATGAATAGTTGGTAAATACATAGAATCACACAGCCTAGGATATATATTTAATGTATATTTTTTTCTATGGCTGTAAGTATGATACCCAAATATTTTGTTGTCTACTTGTGTTGAGGGTAATTTATTGTGTTATGATTGATATGGTTGTTAGAGTTATTCATATTCATATGTAAATGACTTCCATACTTGATATAAAGAGTAAAGTAACTGAGTTTATTGCATGTATTCAATTCCAAGAATGATCATGCTTATTACTTCTATGTGATTAAAAATTGAAAAAAAAAAACAAAATGAATGCTTTTTCCTAGTGGTGGGAAAGGAAAACCAATATTGAGAGTGATGTTTTTTTCATAATTGTGGTTATTTCTCATGAGGTTGAAACTCACCATCATGAAACCATAAGATATAAGCTCATAGAAGATGAGATGAGGAACTAAAAAGAAAAATATATGATAGTATAAACTCATCGAAGAGTAAAAGTATTAGAAAAATAAAAAAATCTTGAATATCACATTGAGGGGGAAAACTATTCAAAAGTCTTGATCATATTCTAAAACTTGATATATATTGCAAACAATTTCATGAAATATGACATATGTCCCTATGACTTGTTTGTCTCACTTTCTTATGAAAATTTATAACACATAAGACTTGAGTATGATTTAGAATTTCTTCACACTTGTGTGTTGATACATACATTTAATGGTGATTAATTGTGGTATGACTACTATATGCTAACTCTATATGTGATCGCTGTATGCCCGAAAAAGTAAATCTTCCTTCCATTGCTAATTTGTTTTTGAATTATAGCAACAAAAGAAAAATTACAATAGAAAATCGAGATTACAAGAATAGGAAAAATTAATTTGATTCCCTTTTTAATTTGTGGAATCCGGTAGTGGTGGAGCCTCGCTGATGCACTCTGTTGATGGTCCGATCTAGATTGGAAAGAAAACGATCGCTTTCTAGAACTCCTCTGAAAACTTTGGAAGAAGACGCCTTCTCAGATTTTCTCTTTTTTTTTTTAATTCCGCTCTCTGGAAAAATATCCCCGTGAAGCTAGACTTTGCCCCTTTTTTATATATCGAGAGTAACTGCTTGTTTAAAATCCAGACCAAATCCATATAACAAAAACACCGAGATTAGGATAACTGTTCTCTTAAAATCCGGATCAAATCCACATAATCGAAATATTGAGGCGGTGCAACCACATGGGTGCACTTCGCGGGAAACTCGCGGGTGGCACTTGCAGGTTGCATCCCACGGGTGACACCCACGGGTGGCACCCACAGGATGCTCCTGTGGGAAGCATCCCGCGGGTGCCACCTGTGGGATGCTCCTGCGGGTGACACCCGCAGGTGCACCCCGCGGGGTGCACCCTCCTTTTTTTTGGTCTACATAACCCCTTCAAAGTTTTTGAAATTTCGTATTGATTTGTAACGAATTTCAAAACACTTTGGAATATTTCTTGATTTTTAATTTGCAGTTTTTATTGTGCTGCGCGATTTTTTATGGTATACTGTGAACTATCTTATGAAATTGCTATATTTCAGCTGTTTTGTTTTTTGTGGAGGTGTACTGTTGAACCTTTCTAATGTATCAGAAATTGCTTTTAGTGAATTTTTTTGATGCTAGCTATTGTACTTGTGTGGCCTAGCCAAAATTTTCGGTTTTGTAGCTTTACTTCAGAAAATTTGTTATCTGCATATAAAAATATTTTTGATGTCTTGTTTAGAGGCTAAGGGCATAACAGATAACCTGTGATGAATTTGATAGACAGAAGTAATTATTAACGTGTCTTATAGAAAATGAGCAGAGTTATGATGTTAACATAATCTATAGATGATAATATAACATGCTTATTAGATGACAAACAGAGCTATAATGTTAACATGCTCATTAGAATCCTAACTGTTCAATGACAATTAGTATGACGGATTAGGAAAAGACAGAGATATCATTAAATATGTTTTAAAACTCGACTAATTCAGAGGATCTGGTCATGATAAGAATAAGCTGACTAAACAGAGCTGACGGTTAACGTAATTAGTCTTGAAATTTGACTATAAGAGATATCTATTATCTTGATAGGGAGATGATTTTTGCCAAAGGTATTTTTTTTAACTTGACAATTTCAAAAACAAGTTCATCAAAAGTTGTAATGTTAGACTTGATGAAGTGTGAGTTTTCTTTTCTGTCAGAGGTTAAAGTTTAACATGACAGGAGATTTGATCTTATTGTTCATTGCAAAAATCTTGCTTCCTTCCATTGAGTAAATTGATTACAATGAAAGAGAACAATAAAAAAACAAACGAGATGATTTATATATTATCGCTCTCTTTTACAATAAAACGTGGGTTCTAGTGTGGCGATGGGTTCTATATAGTAGTACCTTTTGATGATCCGATGTGGAAGTCTTCTTCTTGGTGAAGATAACGGCCGACCCTAGATCTCTTCCTCTGGTTTTGATAGATTCAAAACTCTCGCGCGCAACTTGAATTCCAAAGTGATCCCCAAAAGATTCCACCAAGGCTTCCTCAAGAGGGTATTTATAGCTTTGCGTTAATATAAGATTTTCTAATAAAATAGAATTGAAAAGTGTTTGTATTTATCAAGGATTTTAAGCAATATCTTAGTTTTGATTTAAATCTTTTGAATATAAATTTTAATTGGACTCAATTCGGATATTAGATAAGTCCAAATCTCAATCATAATTAATTCAGGATTCTTAAAAATCTGCTTACGCGGAGTTAAAACACTCTAAACGCGGAGCTATACACTTAGCTCCGCATTTTACTCAACCTGAGGCTATTTTGTAGATAAACGCAGAGCTACAGAGTTAGCTCCGCATGTTGTGGGGGTATTTCTCTTTAATTGGAAATTTTCACCACCAACAGGACCCCCTCTAAAGTTTTCAAAATGGTTTATACTTAGCAAATTTTGAAATACTTTGGATCATTAGTTTAGTGCACCTGAACAAGAAGTTAGCCAATGCTTTATCTTCGTGTTTTGCACTTCACTACACGAAGCTAATAGCCTCACATTTTGCATTTAACTACTCCGATCTTCGCCCTGAATATCAAGGGGCGGGTTTTTTCATTTAAATAGAGTCTTCACTCTTCTTCTTCCTTATTTCTCCAAATTTTCAAGAACTCAGGCGATCAAACCCTAGCAACCCGACCGTATTTTGCCCAATTCTCGCTTGATTTTCCTCGAGATTTCAAAATCAATGGCACCCAAGAAGAGCATGACCCTCCTCACCATCGGCGGTCAGTGCAAGCAGCGGCGGCAGTGGCCGTGATAGTGGCCACGTCAGCGGTCCAGTCTATGCCGCGCTCATTGGAGGTAAGATTCCTCTTTTTAGGACTTTTCGAAGTGATTTAGGGGTGATATGGCTCGGTTTTGACCGGCCAATTGCCTTCTTCACTGGAGAAATCATTGCCGTACTCCGGTCAGATGACTTGGAGAAGAAGAGACCTATGGTCTTCTTCTATGCGAAGCTACTTTATTAGCTTCGCGTTTTAGCTTATTACGCAAGGTTATTTCTAACTGTCGCCTTTACTATGCGAAGTTATGGATTTATTTTCGTATTTTAAATTTTTTAGCTTCGCGTTTTGATTTTACACGAAGTTACTGATTAACTTCGCGCAAAGTTATCTTTAGCTCCGCGTTTTCATACTTAGAAATTTTTTTAATTTTTCTCTATAATCTTTTCTAACTCTGATTCTTATTTTTGAAGTTGGCTACTCAGTAGATCCCCTCTCCCATAGGCATCACTTTGGATTTGTTGGGGGCCAGACCTAGCAACCCAGTTTCGCTTTACTACTGAGCTTCTTGCCTACAAGTTAGGTCTTAGGGAAGCAGAGAAAAGCTGCTGAGATACAGCCCTGCCACCGCAAGGGAGATCATTATTGATGCTCCCTTTTAAGTCATGAACCGAGAAGTACTGGAGAAGCCAGCATTCCTCTTTGGTGATTGAATGCAGAATTCAGATGAAATTATGTTTGAAGAAGAGAGCAGATAGCTCTATCAGACCGGTGATCTATGGATGTTCCTTCCTAATATGGAGCGAAATTATCCTCTGATTTATCTTCAAAGGTTATCAGCCCATCGCGAGTTAGAGTGGGAACTAACTCGAGAGTATGTCGGGTTGCTACAGGAAAGTTTGCCGCACATGGGCCTATCAAGATGGTCCCAATAGGTGCATTACTGGACTCCTTTCAAATAGAATTACCAAAGAACACCCAGTTGGGGAGGTCCCGATTCGAGCAAAGACCTTTGTCAGCAAATTTGTAGCCAAGGGTGGCCAATACCCTGCTAAGGACTTCAGAATGCCTGGCTGGATTCATTCCTCAGGTAACATGTGGTGGTTCTGCCTCATCAAATATGTGCTGGACTCTCACGAACAGGTCCTTAAAGAGATTGGTCTCTATAAAGCTATCAAGAACGTCCAGTTCGGCTTGTCGCAGAGCTCATACCATCTCTTCAGTCTCTTAGAGATGTATAACTCTGAGACCGGTACCTTCTTCATACCAGTGGGTGAGCTAAGACTCGCTCTTCATGAGATGTATGAAGTCTCAGACTTGTCAATGAGTGAAGTTCCCTACGAAGAGTACATTCCTATCACCGAAGAGTTGAATATGCTAAAGGCGAAGGACGAGCGCATCTACGAAACATACTGGAAAATGATGTGCCATTACCACATCTGTGCCAACTTGGCAGGTGTGCATAATTAGGGTATCAGCCATAAGAAATGGGCCGACTACCTTTACTTGAATTTGAAGGAGAGCTTGCCTATGGTCTAAGGACTTAAGTCGGTTGGTGTTGAGAAATCAAACGGCATATTACAGAACTGGAAGCCACAACCTATACTTCAGAGTCAAATGAAGGAGGGTTCGATCCCGACACGGTCTTCCAGAAATTTTATTACCAGGCCCAGTTCCCTATTTCAGATAGAAGTTTACTTGCTGGGTTCCTAATATTGTGGTTGAAGAGATGCATTGTCCCGTCGCTCCCAAAATATGCCATAGCCATAATGTAGTTTACCCAGCGGTACTACTGGCTTATGGACGGCCAACTGGACTTCTCCCTGCTATGGTGAGCAACCTCCAGAGCGGGTTCCGTACACTTTGCAACGGCTTCATCCCTATGGACAAGGGTAAGGGGAAGGCTGCTAAAGGAAAAGCAGCTAAAGAAACTACCATGGTGAAAACATCGAACCTCAGGGTGGAGATGCTGTATACCTACCTAATGGCGTGGTTTGTCATGCACTGCCCCTCTTTAATGAGTGCTGCAGTCCAATTGACAAGCCATTCTTTGTGGAGATATACGAACGCTCCACTTGGAAAAGGCATTATATGTCAATAATTCTGAAGACTCTCTGTCATCACCAAAATTATGAGATATTGCGTTGCTTCCCGGATTTTCCAGGAGGAGAGTACAGATCAAAATTCAAAGATGCCTTGGGAGCAGACAACTTTTCTAGCTTACCTCGGGGGCATTCTGGTGGCTTCTAAATATTTGTCCCGGGCACCTAGTGTACCGTCAAGACACCATATGCCACATAGAGTCATATAAACAAGCCGTTTTGCTCGCCAATTCAGATATACGCAACTCTATGTAGAAAATCCGAATAAGCGGTTGATGTATGAAGGAAATCTGTATGAGGGAGCTCGAGACTGGTTCCATTTTTTTGCCGGGGAACTAGAGCTAAATTTACGCTGTCTTAAAAGTCACCAGTCCTTAGCATGGTATTCAGCTTCTGTACGTGGTACAGTATTGCTAATGCTGATATGTCTAGCTTCTCCATCAAGCATAGTTGTTGTAAGGAGATAGAAGCTTTCTGCTCTCACCGAAAGGAGGCCAAGAGAGTTAGAGTAAAAGGAATGGACGAGTTTCTTGACATGGTGGCCGAGCCATCAGATGATGATGACTCAGATAATGACGATGGCACTGGTAGTGATGATGATACAAGCGTTGGAGATGCTCCTCAACCCACCAAGGATGATAACATTCGTCCTCAAAGTCCAGTCATAAAATGCCGTCGGATATCTAGGGGCGAACCAGCCCGAAAAAAGAAGAAGTTAGCTGAACAGAACCTGCCAATAGTTATCTCTAAAGAAGCAGCGGTCCGGTTTGCAGCTGATCTCTTGGCTTTTACCCTGCCTATAGCACCGGCAGAAGAGGATGTGCTAGTACAATCTGCAGGTGCTACAAATGCATAGGATTTGTCAGCCGCTGGGCCTACTGAGCACACTGCGATGCAACCTCAAGGTAGCGAGACAGGTGCGCTTTTGGAAATTGTTGCAGCCTCTCCATCTAGTCCAACTATAGGACTCGTATCTACTAGCATGACTCTGACCTTTTAACTTTATATTTTATTCTTCTTTATATATATATATATATATATATATATATATATATATATATATATATATATATATATATATATATGTGACACTTTTGTTTGCTTTTGAGATCCAGGTATTCATTTGCCTAGGCATTCAACTACCAGAGTACAGTCCGAAAAGCTAGTAGATTACTCAAGGAGTACTGGCTCAGTAGGTGGACTAGATAGCTCTGCAGAGGGATTTGATGCGGACTACTTCACACCGGCTCCTTGTCCTGCTCCTACTTCAACTCCTCCAACTGATGAGCTAGGGAGTGATGATAGGACAGATATTGTTGCCCTTAAGACCCAAGAAGCTCCTCCTTCTCCAAGTTTACCATCTCCAACATCGGTAGTTTGTTCAGAAGATACTATTTTGGTTGTTGTTGGCGTACCGTCAGCTCCCTAGCCTGCTATATCAATGCCCTCAACAATTATGGCTATAGATATTTCAATGGCTCTCCCTCCTGCTCCGACCTAGTTACCAGTTGGAGAAGAAGATAATTTGAAGTTCTCGTTTGGGGCCACGTCTGCTACTGGAGGGGCTTCAGGTGGAGGCACTCCTTCAAAATCCACTCCAATCGGTCTGGCTATTCAAACGACTAGTCCAGGTGAGACTCCTCCTTAGGTTCCTAGTTCAGCTAGTTCATTATTGGTTTTACTGGCCTTGCATATCATGAGCTTGGTACAAGGACGAGCTCCCACTTCATCAACTCCTGTGGAAGCTTTACCTCCTTCAGTCGCTTCTTCCTTAGTGTTGCCAGCTCTTAATTTAGACAATGCTGATCCTCTTGAAGAATTTTTTAACCACAGTGTCAATGATTTTATACGGCTGCTAAGGAGATGCATTGGCATGATTTTGGATGGGAGGGACTTCCTCGAACTTGGATGCCCAATGTTGGTCAGTTACTTGGACAACATTGAGAGGATTGGGGGACGTAAACGAGTAGCTCCTTATCGAGCCTGCCTTGATACCTTAGGAGAACAAGTATAAATGCTGAACACACTCCCCCAAGCGGACGTGGAAGCGATTACTGCAATTGAGGTGGCGCGGCTTCGATTAGAGTTAATGGCTCGTCAGGAAGAGCTGAGGCGGCAAGAAGAGAACTAGTCTCGGGAGTTAGTAGATCTTTGAGCCACCCAAGAGACAGTTCTTAGGGGACTGGAGCAAGTAGATTTTGAAATCGAGGGGAGCCAGACGGTGATTTTTAGAGCTCGGAGACCATCGCCAAAGCTCAGGCCATTTCAGAGGCCAGTGAGTCTAGGCTGGAGGAGTCGGTAAAGAGACGGGAGGAGTTGATCCTACAATAAGGACAACTCGAACAAGAGGGCATGGTGAGGAGCCGTCCATTGAAGAAGCCCATCAACGGTTGACCCAGCAGCTTGTTATCAATGACGATGACTTGCGTCGTCAGGTTTTACACTCTGTAGAGGAAACCCGTCACCAAGTTATCGACCAGACAGAGAACAAGCTAAAGCTTCTGGGAGAATTTTGACCTTCTTGTATCTTCTTCTATTTTCTACTTTTCATTGTAATAAAGAAATCCAAAATTTTTTGAGTTCTTTTATTCTTTTATAACTTTATCCATATTCTTTCAATTTATGAATAAAGATATTTCTTTGATTCTTCTATCTGTTGGCTTCAAAGTTGTTCTTGAGCAACAAATGGTGATGTAAGTAATCTAAAATTTTGGCAAAAATAGTCCAAGGCTTGCTCGCGTAACTTGGATTGCTAATGCCAGGGCGATCAGGTTAGGATCATTGGTTTCGGCAGAGACGCTTAATTGCAAATGCCTATATGATCGGGTCATGATCATTGATTTCGGCAGACATGCCTGTTAACTAGGGGAGAATAGTCCAAGTGCTCTCACGCGTAACTTGAACAGAAATGGTAATAATCCAAATCATACTATTAGAGGTAAGAGGTTAACATGATAGGTTTGCTGAAGCTTACATATCGTATTTCTTTAGAAATTTGCCATTAATAAGCATCATCATCCTATTGCCGTCTTGATTCATTAGGCGATAAGCTCCACTTGAGTGTACCGATGTTCTGCTCCCATCATTGTCTGACTCAGATAATAAAGAGCGTGTTCATGACCATGCTCGTTATGTTGAGCGAGCAACACACCTAATGCGTGATCCATCGCCCTTACATATGCAAGAAGTGGTTTCCCTGGGATGGGGGCCATGAGGACAGGAGGTTTCGTAAGATATTCTTTAAGGTCATCGAATGCTTGCTGACATGCTTTGTTCCATATGAAGGAAACCCCTTTTTCATGAGTGCAGTGAATGGTTGACATCACCCTGATAAATTAGAAATTAAGCGGTGAATATACGCCAACTTTCCATGTAACCCCCTTAGCTCTTTAAGATTCAAGGGTGGTGACATTTCTTTAATCGCCTTCACCTTGTCGGGATCAAGGAAAATCCTTTTTGAAGTAACCACAAATTCAAGGAATTTTCCACTAGACACCCCCATGAAGGATTTAGCAGGGTTCATTTTTAGGTGTTGTCATCTCCTGAGATTGAAGACTATCCTTATGTCCTGAAGATGATCCTCTTTATTCTTGCTTTTGACAGCAAGATCATCCACCTAACACTCCACGGTTTTACGTAGGTGTTTTTTAAATATGACGCTCATTGCGCATTGATAAGTGGCTCCAGCATTTTTAAGTCTGAAAGGCATCACTGTATAACAGTATACTCCCAGTGGCATTTTGAAAGCTGTGTGCTTTTCATCATCTGGGTGCATCTTGATCTGGTTGTAACCAGAAAAGCCATCCATAAAGGATATCCTCTCATAGCCACATGTATTGTCGATCATTACATCAGTGATCGGAAGGGAAAATTCATCCTTGGGACAAGTAGCATTTAGATTTCGAAAGTCAATGCATATCCGGATTTTGCCATTATTTTTGCAGACCGCCACTATATTTGCCACCCAGTTCGAATGTTGTTCTTCTTGAATGAATCCTGATGCTATGAGCTTATTAACTTCGGCAACTATGGCCTCCATTAGTTTGGTCGGAAGCGCCTTTACTGCTATTTAACTGGCTTGGCGTCTTCTCTAATATTCAAACGATGCATAGCAACTTGGGGGTCTAGTTCGGGCATATCCTCACAACTCCATGCGAACACATCTATGTATTTCCTAATAAGGGATACAAATCCTCCGTCTTTGTGGGAGTTAGTGTTTCGCTTATAAAAATGGCTTTTGGATTTTCTTCAGTTCCAATATTAACTTGCATCATCTTATCTTCTTTAGGTGGGTCACGTTGTTCAAAACGGACATCCCAGAGAGTATCCATGTGTCTAGCCCAAGACTCATCTTGAATGTCAATTGGTTCCTCGTCGCTCTCCGGCGCGGCCGAAACCATATTGGCGGCTAGTGACTGGAATAATGGACCGGTACTCAGATCGGAATCGTGTTCTTGTGGATATACGTCTCTGTCGGTTGAAGAAGTTTCTACCAGCTTATTTAGCAATGTGGAGGGAGTGGATATATATCCTAACCCTCTTCGAGTCTTGTGATAATAATCCGGGCTTTTCCCTCTCGATCAAAAAGAGGGTAAGAGATTTTGCCAAACTTTCCCAATATTCAATCCCGGCTTCTGGGTAAAATTATAACCCATTTCTCCATTATTTGTTGGGATTTATGTTCATAGAAGTGAAATTGAGGTGATGTTTGTTCATCACTCTTGCTATTTTGCCTTTGGTTTGGTGATGTAACCACTTTATGGAAGACAATAGGTTTTTGAGGTTCTTGTCGAGAAGGTACTTCAAAGAAGTTATCTTGTCCTTTCGTTATTTCAGACCGAGAGAGGAGGGATGACCTGATTGGAAAATGATATGCCGTCAAACTTTCAAGTTCGATCAGACCATCTGCCTCGGTAGAAGTGCAAGAAGGTTTAGATGTTGTAGCAACAACAGGCTCATAAACTAATTTTATGTTTTCATTGATAACCCATCGTCTTCATCACTAGCAACCTCGATTACATTAATTCCATTAAAGTTTATATTAGGGTTTATTTCGTAATCACCCCCATCTTCTCATGAGGACCCGTGTTTAGTATCTGCTTTGTTACCGCTATCATAGGGTTCCTCAAACTTTTTGGGAACCTCATGGGCAGGCTTATGTAGCCTTGCTCAGTGAAATAATTCTCCAACCCTTTAAATGGCTGTTTATCCACAATTAAAATCCGAACTTCTCCTTGCTCATCGCAGCATTTCATTCGCTGATGGAGAGTTGATGGGACTATCATATAGGCATGGATCCAAGGTCGCCCCAAGAGGATGTTATAGGATGTATCTGCGTCAATGACATAACACGTAACCTCTGTCTTCAGATCTCCAATCTAACACTGGAGTCGAATCATACCAAGGGGACAACTATCATTAGCATTGAATCCATATATTGTGGTATTTGTTATCATAGGCGATGAGGTGAGATCCTTAGCAACTGCATCAGCCTTCTCGGAATGATGCTTAGCGCAGAGCCTGGATCAATTTGAATGTGGTCTACTTTTGTAGATCTGACATATCTGGTGTAATATAAAGGTCTATTGTACTTTATATTTCTCATCTGCATGTCCTCTTGTGAGAAAGTTATTTGCGGGACTTGCCTCCTCACTTGGTGATAGCAGGGGCAGGAATCCCTTTCTTCATTGGATGACTCGACGATCTGTGCCAGGAAAGAGTCATAATCTGCCAAAATCTCTCTAAGTGCTTCTCGAGTTGACTTAGATAATCACAATAGCTCATAGAGTGTGACTCGAGCTGGGATGATAGCCAATTGAGCTATGATATCAAACTAGAACGAGGTGTCTTTGGTTTCTTCATCCTTCTTTGGGTTTTCCTGAAAACGAAGTCCTTTTTTGCTTTGCAGGTTCCGCATATATTTCTTTAGGGCCTACTCTCGTATAGTCTTTAAGATAAGCCCTGTCGGATTGAGTACCAGAGGGGTCTGCCTCATCTTGATGAGTGACCATCACTATGGCCTCCTCTTCTAAGTCCGTGAGTGTGTTAGTAACTATATATTCTTCTTTAATTTTCACAGAGATAGTATTGCTAGTCGGCTTCTTTCTTTGGACATTAGATGAGGTCCATTGCTTGTCATGCAAAAGATTGGGATGAACCCACATGACTTCATCTCTTTGTGTTGTCATAGGAGTAAGACCTTTTTGCGCCATCTCATGTGGATCATGATTTCTTACAATAAGTTTTCCTGACGGTATTGGAGTTACTCCTGTGGGAAATTCATTGGTTCCCACTACCAAGGTCGCCATATTGTTGGTAACCTTCTTCTGTTCCTCTTTTAGTGTTAGAACTTCGACCTCTATTAATGCTTGAATTCTATTCTTGAGAGGATAACATTCTTTGGTCGGGTGTCCGACATTCTAGTGATATAAGCAGTAGTTAGGGTCATTTGTTTTCCTTGCATCTTCCGGCTTTCGATTCTTCGGAAGTTTTAACATACCCTTCCTGAGGAGGAGATGGAACAGAGTGGGTGTCTGCTTTGTTTTAAAAGTATAGGTTCTCTCTTGTCGAGGCCTATTCTGATTTGCGCCTTTCGGGTTTTGAGACCTTGGATTTGAAAAATTTGCTTGCTTTGAAGTGGCATCAGATGTCATTGTGGCCTTCTCTTTATTCTTATAGTTTTGCGGATGTGACCTGTTATTTCCAGAATTTTTCATAGCACGAGATTCTTCAATTTGACGGATTAGATCCTCCTCTTGCTCTTCTTGTTTGAGCAGATCTCTCTAGGTTTTGGACTCCACGGCTCCCATTTTTAGTAGCACGTTTGTCTTAAAGTTATGCTTGCAAGTCTCCACCAGGGTATCCTGTGTCATTCCGTGTAGGCATTGCACGGACTTTTAACAAAATATCTCTATGAAATCTTTTACCAGTTCTTGTTCTTCTTGCTTTGTCGCAAGGAGGGAATGAACCAATATCTATGTATCATCCCCACAGAAACATGCTAAAAAGTATTTCTCAACATCATACCAAGAATTAATAGTTTTCGGGTGAAACTACATAAACCATGTAAAAGTAGGCCCTGGTAGGGTACTTGCAAACACCTTAGTCATTATTGGATCGTTTCCTATTAGATGTCCTGCTTGAGGCAAGAAATAATATATATGCTGGCTCGGGGACCCCGTCTCGTCATATGGTTCCAATTTGAGGGGTTTATATTTTTCCAGATACGGAGTGGAGTCCCATTCAAACGGGTATAGTCTTGAAACCCTCAACTCTTTTAGTTCCTTTTTGTGCATCAGGTCATCCAGTTGGATTTGTAGTTTTTCGATCTTTTCTTCATGAGGATCATGGAAGGAATATTTGTCATCCTCCTCATGCTCCGAAAAAGCCTTTTCTTCTTTAAATTCTTCATTTGTTTTAAACAGTATCTCGTTGTTTTTCTTTGGTGGTTTTTCAGAGGAAGAGGTTTTTACCTTAGGTTCAACTATCTTTTATATATTTTCAACTACTTTCAAGAGCATTATCTTGAGATCATCTATAGTTTTTTGTTGATCTCGAATCATCTGTTCTTGAGCTTCTACCTTTGATTGATGTTGTCGGAGCTATGCACCATGTGCGATGCTGATTTTTACTGTCTGGAAGATGCGCAGGAGCGAGGTGAGGCTATAGCTGAGTTGTCACTATCATCATCACAAGAACCTTTTAAAAGATTCTTGTAATTTCGAGGGGTGACGGCACCCGATTTGAGCCGGGTGAAGTGATGGGGTTATTCATCATCTGCATCTGACTCATCCTCCCTTTCCATGACCTTTTACCTTTGCCAACTATATTTGAGGTTCCGCTTTCCATTCTTTTGCTTTGATTTTTTCCCTGAGATCATTTTTTGTTCTTTTTGAAGTGTTTTGGTCCAACTCGATTATCTTGTCAAACACTGACACTCTTTTCTTTCTGCAGCAACAATTATTCAATACAACATATACTGCTGTTATAAGTTGCTCATAGTGACAAGTTGAGTCTGGTTGGACTTGAGTTACACTTCCTTTCTTTATCAAATAATCTCTAAGGTTGGTAACCTTAGAAAGTGAAGAATTGTGGGGCCCACCTGGTTGATGAGATGGGCTCACTGAAGCTTTTTATAGTCATTAGTATCGAATTGTTGTCCAGTAATTTGATTATCAGCCTTGATTCTATATTCAGGCTGTTTTGCACGGAGCTGGATGTTAGCTTCACATTTTGAAGCATTTACGCGAAGCAGGGAAATAGCTTCGCATTTTACACTAATCTCGTGTTTTACGCTGGTTTGGCATTTCTAAAGAAATTCATCTTCTGATTTTTGTTTAGCCTCGCGTGGGAAATCACACGCTGGCTTAGCTTTGTGATTAACACAAGAATCCTTAGCTTTGCGATTAACGCTTGGCTCAAATTTAAGGTTGATAACCTTGCATGGGAAATCACATGCGGGCTTATCTTCTCGATTAACGCGATCATAAAAAATCTTGCGATTAGCTCAAATTTAAGTTTTACTTAGCTCAGTTTTCTGTCAAAATCTGGTAGTCTCGCATGGAGAATCTTCATCACACGTTGGCTCAATCATAAAGTTATCCTCACATTTTACGCGGGTTATATTAATTTTTCTAATTTTGAATCTAGAAGGAGTAGCCTCGCGTGAAGAATTATCATTACACGCTGGGTTACAGCTAGCTTCGTATTTTACGTGACTTTTATTTGTCTTGCGATCAACGTAAGCCTGTTCAGGAGGTAAACTTGTAGCCTCGCATTCTAGCATTGCCTGAGCCTCACGTTAAATGCAGGCTTTGTGGGCTCTCCGCCTTGCTCGACAATTTCAATTGCGGAGTTGAGTTCTGGTCAAACCAGTTCACCGGACTTCTTCGGATGAGGAGATCTTCCCCTGGTAGGGTTTTCTGTCCAAACAACGGTTCTATATCCATGGGCTCCATGGGTCCCCATTTAATAGTGGATTGCCTGATTTATGGGTATTGGAGCTCACGCGGCGATAGCACCGCGTTTTGGTCAGGTTAGCTGATCCAGAGGAGAGATACTCCTCGTACTTCTACTGGTCGATTTCCACGACAAGCATATCAACGACCGATATGATCTTTTCCACATCAAATTGCACCACGATCTCTTTTTCAGTAAACGAGATGCCTCCCATTGTGATCGCCAGTTTGTTCGTTGCAAAAATTTTGTTTCCTTCCATTGAATAAATTGATTACAATGAAAGAGAACAATAAAAAAATAAATGAGAGAATTTATAGATTATTTCTTTCTTTTACAATAAAACATGAGTTCTAGTGTGGCGATGGGTTCTATCTAGTAGTACCTTTTGACGATCCGATGTGGAAGTCTTCTTGGTGAAGATGATGGCTGGCCCTAGATCTCTTCCTCTGGTTTTGATGGATTCAAGGCTCTCACGCGTAACTTTAGTTCCAAAGTGATCCCCAAAAGAATCCTCCAAGGCTTCCTCAAGAGGGTATTTATAATTTTGAGTTAATATAAGAGTTTCCAATAAAATAGATTTGGGAAGTATTTGTATTTATCAAGGATTATAATCAAATATCTTAGTTTTGATTTAAATATCTTGAATATGAATTTTAATTGAACTCAATTCGGATATTGGATAAACCCAAATCTCAATCTCAATCAATTCAAGATTCTTAAGAATCTGCTCACGCGGAGTTAAAGCACTCTAAACATGGAACTATAAACTTAGCTCTGCGTTATACTCAACGCGGGGCTATTTTGTAACCAGATGTGGAGCTACAGAGTTAGCTCTGCATTTTATGGGGTATTTATCTTTAATTGGAAATTTTCACCACCAACACTTATAAAGATAATTAATTTGATTCTGTATTCTGGTGTTAGAGGTATGATTTTAGTGTGACAAATATTTTGGAGAGTCACTAGCTCTCTTGGAGAAAAGTGACTAGAAAAGTCTTGCTGTCAGAGGTGAAATCTTAACATGACAGGAGATTTGATTTTATTAGGGTTAGCAAACCCTCAGTTATCAACGGATTTGGTTTGTCTTTACCAACTACCGTTTGAGTTGGGCTAACCATGCTACTCTCCTCAGCATGGTAAGTTATCGAGAATTTTGTTTGGGCTTATATGCCAAACTTTTCCTCTTCTCTTTGCTTTAGGAGCTTCGGGCGGTGGTATATCCTTATAATCGAATAAGGATACTGTTGTGACAGATTTGTTATGGAATTTTTAGCAAACCCCCAGCTATTAATGGATTTTATTTGTCTTTACCAATAACCATTTGAGTTGGGCTAGCCATGCTATTCCCCACATCTCAAATGGCTATGTAATCGTGGTTGGATGTAGGTGCTTTGCAGCCTAATGTATGTAGTTTGCATACACTTGGCAAGCATGACATTTCTTCGCATATGCCATAGCGTTTGACATCATTGTTGGCCAATAGAAATCCATTCTTTTAATCCGATCTCCTAATTTAGGTCTTGACTGGTGAGCACCACAAGCTCCGTCATGCGCTTCTTTTAGCACTTCTTGTGACTCTTGTTGTGATAAGCACCAAAGTAAAAGTCCACCTGACGCTTTTCGATACAGGGTACCCAGCTCAGAATTATAATAGAACTTCTCTGCCTCTTTCTTCACTTTGGGGTATTCTTTGGGATCTTCAGGTAGTATCCCGTAGAGTGCTAAGTCAATGAAGACAAATCACCAATCTCTAGGTTCGAAGTTTATCGTTGATGTATGGGCTTCATTTGCCTCAAGTATCTCTTCAAGGCACAGAAGCTCGCGACTTCCACTCTTAATGCTTTTGCTCGATTTAGTAGGGAGCACTAATGTGGCTACAAGGAAAACCAAGGCATTAGTGTATATATTCTCATGCCGTGATACGTAGTCAATATAAAACTTTTTGAATGAGTTGGCAAGTTTGATTGTTGTTTCGTAGTAACATACGAGATGTTCATACTTGACCTTGTATTCTCCTCTTACTTAATTTACTATGAGTTTGGAGTCCTCATAGGTCTCTAAACACTGAATTTCTAGCTGTCAGGCAATTTGTAGTCCTGATAATAATACATTGTACTCAAACACATTGTTAGAACATGGCTGAGTGAGTGAGTATCCTCGGAGGATTACATGATTCTGTGGGGATATTAAAACTATCCCCACAACAGCAGAGTTTCTTCGCTCCATCAAAGAATAGCAGCCAAACCGATTCTTTGGAAATCATGTTGGTTTCTACCATTTCATCTAGAATATCCTCATAAAGTTTAGAGGATTTCGAGATAGGATGTTCTGCTAAGAAATTAGCAATTGCTTGTCTCTTGATCGCCTCTTGTGGTATGAATCGCATATCATACTGTGATAGCAGGATTGACCAATTGGCTAATCTGCAATTGAGTGACCCAGGCTATTAATAAACACTCTCAGGGGATTTACCCAAGAAATCACATGAATTATTTAGCCTACTAAGTAGTGTCGCATTTTTTGAATTGTGAATACCAGGGCCAAACACTCTTTTTCTACTGGAGTGTACCGATACTCGACGCCTACCATGGTCCTAATAAGATAGTAAATGGCTTGTTCGTGGCCTGAGTCATTGGTTTGGGCCAACAGGGCACCAAGTGAATGGTCCATCACCCGAACATATATCAAGAATGGTTTTCCTGATACAGGGGCTACCAGCACTAAAGGTTTTGTGAGGTACTTTTTGAGCTCCTCAAAAGATTGTTGACAAGCTTCATCCCAAATGAGCAACACCCCTTTCTTTGTTAACTTGGTGAAGGGTTGACATCACCCTGAAAAATTAGCAATAAATCTCCGGATGTATGCTAGCCTCCTTTGTAATCTCCAAAGTTCTTTGAGATTCTTTGGTAGCTGCATCTCTTGAATTGCTTTTACCTTTTCTGGGTCTAAATAAATACCCTTGTATGTAACAACGAAACCATGGAATTTGCAACTAGAGACACCAAGATAAGATTTAATCGGTTTCATTTTTAGTTGGTGTTTTCTCATAATATCAAACACCATTTTCAAATCTCGGAGATGATTATCTTTATTGCAACTCTTGATAGCAAGGTCGTCCACGTAGTACTCTACCGTTTTACGGAGATGCTGTGGAAAATTGTGCTCATAGCATGTTGCTATGTTGCACCTCCATTTTTTAAACCGAATGGCATAACCGTATAACAATACATGTCTAACGGTATTTTGAAAGCAGTGTGCTTCTCATCTTTAGGGTATTTTTAAATTTGATTATACCTAGAGAATCCATCCATGAAAGACATTCTTTTGAATCACAGGTGTTGTCGATCATGACATCCGTTATTGGAAGTGGAAATTCGTCTTTAGGACATGCTGCATTGAGATCTCAAAAATCAATGCAGATTTGAATTTTTTCATTCTTCTTGGAAACTATAACGATGTTTGCTACCTAATCAGGATGTTGTTCTTCACAGATGAAGCCAAATTGTATAAGCTTCTTAACTTAATTCTTAATCGCTTCCATTAACTTTGGACAAAATTTTCTTTGTTGTTGCTTTACTGGTTTTGCATCTAGCTTAATATTAAGCCGATGCATAGCAACTTGAGTATCCAAGCCTAGCATTTCCTCATAGTTCCAGGCAAAGACTTCTATGTATTCTTGAACGAGAGTTATGAGGTCTTCACTTTCATCAGGAGACAAACTCTCGCTTATAAATATAAGCTTAAGATTGGCTTCATCACCCATATTTACTTGAATCATTTTATCCTTGGTAGGTGGTTCATGTCGAAGCACATGTTACATTAGGCATATATATGCTTAACTAATGCTTCATCTTGGAGAAAAGTCAGTTCATCATCTTCATCTAGAATTGGGCTGGCAGACATCATGTTCGCAGTCAGCTCCTTAGACAATATTCCCAGACTCATATCTGAATACCAATTGAAATCTACTGCATTTTGGCATATCATCTCTTTGATATCCGAAGGATAAGGTATTGTGACATATCCCAACCCCTGCCGGTTTTGAGATAATAGTCAGTCTCTTTTCCTTCGGGCATGAATGTGGGAAGTAAACTTCGACGTCCTTTGCCAAAATTTAACCTGGGTTTATGTATGAATCATATCCCATTTTCTCCATCATTCGGAATGATTTTGGTCCATAATGATAGAATTGAGGGGCTTCCTGAGCTTCATCTTTACTATCATTGAATGGGTCCATATGTGGTTGAACCCTTTCGAAAAGAATAGTTTTTTTATCGGCCCGATAGGCAGGCACCTTGAACACCGCCCCATCTGCATTCTCGATGCTTGATCGTAGCATCATTGATGATCTAAATGGCTAGTGCATGGTTGCTAATGTATCAATTTCTGAGAGACTATCTGCATCCATACTAGTAGCTGAAAGTACAGAATCAGTAGCAACACCAGACAAATAAGTAAGTTCTAGATTTTCATTGATTTTCCACTCGTCTACATTACAGGCGGTGTTATTTATATCTAAGTCTTCAAGATTGATTACAAGCGGTTTATACCCTTCTTAGGCAATGAACGCCTCAGACTCAGTGTCATATTCATTCCCACTATCATACCCATAATTTAGTGGTGGATCAATCTCAGCACTCTCAGTATATAAGAGAGCATCTACATAGTAGTTTTCAACCCCCTTAAATGGTTGCTTGTCAGTAATTAGAGTATGCACTTCTCCATCTTCATCCACGTATTTCATGCATTGCTGTAGAGTGGATGGGACAATCATGTTAGCATGAATTCATGGTCGCCCTAGAAGGTTGTAAGAATTGTTTGCTTCAATCACATAGCAAGTCACTTAGCTTTTGAGATCTCCAATTTGGTATCTTAGTCTGATCTTTTCCAGAGGATGACTACCGTTGGCATTGAAACCAAAGATGGTAGTATTAGTTGAAGTCAAACTGTGGGGAGGGATCCTGAAGAATTGCATAAGATTAGCAGCATAATGCTCAGGGTAGACCCTAGATCAATCTGAATATGACCCACTTCTGTTGAGCCAATGTGCCTTGTATAGTACAAAGGCCTATTGTACTTGGTGTTCTTCAACTGCATGTCCTCTGGTGTGAAATTAATGTAAGGGGCACATCTCGACATTGAGTTGCAATGTCGGCATGCCTCCTCAATCTCTTTTAGGAGATGGGTCAGAAAAACTTCAAAATCTGCTAAACCTTCCCTCAGAGCATCTCTTATAGACTTGGATAAGCACAATAACTCATATAGCGTTATTTTTGTTGGTATATTTGTCAGTTGCACTATAACATCAAATTAAAAAGAAGACCTCTATACTTCAGGAGCATCCTTCCACAGAGCCAGGTTATATTTGAGCTCCTTCTGTTTTCCTTTATCCAAAGTCTGGTTGGTGGTTCTCTCATTAGCCTCCTTTGTTGATTTTGAGGGGCCAACTTCTACATTTGCATGGTCCTTCAGATATTGTCTTTCAGACCTGGTACCTAAAAGTGGTGTGGGTTCATGCTCTACTGCTAGAGTGGTCGTCTCTGTTTCAGAATCTATTAACACAGGCGCGTCATCTGGGTCATTCTCAATTATTACAGTTACAACATTGCACATGTGCTATCTTCTTTTTGCTTTGGCCTTCTTTTTGTACACCATAGTTGTCTATTGTTCATCTTTGAGAAGGTTTGGATGCACCAAAAGAATCTCATTCTTCTTAGTTATAAAAGGGGTTAGGCCTTTCTTCTGCTGGTTGTGAGAGTCTAAATTAACCACCCTGAGCTCACCTATCAGAATAGGCTTGAGCCCAAGTGCAACTTCTAGACCACCAACATTAAAGGTAGTCAAATTAGCTGTAACCCTTCTTTGTTCAGTTTTCAGTTGAACTACTCCAGCATCGATCAATGGCTTTTCAGAATGAAGCAGTGTTTAGTAGGGTGACCTATAATCCGGTGATATAAATAGTAGTTCAGATTGTTAGTCTTCCCAACTTTTTCAGGCCTCTTTCTCTCTGGCAACTTGAGCATGCTGCACTTGATAAGCAAATTAAACAAGGGAGCAGTATGTTCATCTTTAAATGAATACTGCTTCTGAGGTCTGGATGGCCTTGCAACCTTACTTTTAGCTGGCACTTCCTTTGGCTTTGGTGTATTTTCCACTGCCATTATATCTTTCCTTTTGGAGCGGGAGGAGTGGTATGGAGCTTTTTTTGTAGCGCCTCTTCTCACGATTCTATACTTCTCGAGGCATCGAAGTTTGTCTTCGGCTTGCACATCTTACTTGAGCAACTCCTTCCAAGACTTGGATTCAACCGAACCCATTTTGACCAGAACATTGGTCAATAAATTGTGCTTGCAAGTCTCTACAAGAGTTCCTGCCTCGTGCCATGTGGACATCGCACGGAAAGTTCTCAAAATTGCTCGATGAAGGCTTTTACTATTTAGCCTTCTCCTTGCTTTTCTGCTAGCAAGGATGTCACAAAGACTTCAGTATTATCTTCAAAGAATCAGGCTAAGAACTCATGTTCTACATTAGCCCATGATTTAACTATCCTTTGGGGTAGTTGCATGAACCAAGTAAATGCAGGTTCTTGTAGGGTACTCGCAAATATCTTGGTTAAAATTGGATCATTCCCTATTAGGTGTCCTGTTTGCGACAGGAAGTAGTTCACAGAATAGGGCATAGTTTCCCATTCTATGGGATAAGAATGTACTATCCCAACTTCTTGTAGCTCTTTGCGATGAAGAAGTGCATACAACTGGCTCTCCATCTTTTCCATCTTCTCAATATGAGGGTTGATGATAACCTTCACTTTCTCATTCTCTTCTGAGTGAGGAGGTGGTTCTTCATGCTCATCTTCGTTCTCTTTATCTACATTGACAGGTTGTTTCCCTTCCCATTGATTGGAAGAGGGCGACGAGGATTGGCTTTGCTTTGGTTGAACCAATAACTCGGTTAGGAGTTGTCTCATTTCTTCCATTGTCTCCTCTTACTGTTTGAGACGTTGTTCCTGTCTCTCAAGCCTCTTGGAGAATTCTTCTGGAAGGTTGGTCATGTTCAATGTAACTGCGGACTCTTTGTTTGAATCTGAAAAGGATGAAGGCACAATGGCAGAATGTCAGTCTTCTTCCTCATCGGATCCTCCAACCAATCATTTATAGTCTAACGGTATAGCAACTCCTCTACTAGTCTGAGTGTGCTAATACACACCCTTTGACTCAATATATACTCCGTTTAAACTTCAAGTGAATTCTTTATCTGAAGAGTCACTCTTGGAAACTTCTTTGCCCTTTCTAACCATATGAGATGAGGCAGCGGGCAAATCAGTTTCGGAGTACATCTTTTTTATTGTCCATCTTTTTTTCAGTTCGGTAATCCGATAAAAAACGGACGACTTTGATTTGCAATTACAGTTTAATAAAACAGCTAAAATTAACCGTCCACAATGACATTAAGAAGTGGGTTGGAGGGTGCTCCTCTTATGAGTGAGATATTCTCTTAAGTTTTGAGACTTGGTTTCATTCATATTTATAATTTGATGCCTTTTGCGCGCAAGTTCTATTCATAACACTGATTAGTTTACAGAATCTCAGAGTTAGGCAATTTTTTAGCATTAGAACAATCTTTATATAGTGTCTTCTGGAGTGCGCGCTGTCCTGCGTAGTTGCGCAGGCCCGACGCACCTCTAAATTATGCTTTAGAAGAGTTTGATGAGTTTTATTCTGAATATATTCATCATCTAAAGAAAATTTTGAACATGTGCATTCAGAGTGGATGCTGCCAGGAGAGCGCATAGGCATATCTTTATATGTATTTGTAAAGGAACAAGAAGGAATGCCTAATAGTGTGACCAAAAAAGTAGGTGCGCACTGCGTGCTCCCTGCATGTGTGCCTAAAGGCACGTGGGAAAGCGTAGGCGAGCACTTTACCAAGGAGTTAGGTGCGCACAAGGGGAGGTGCGTGTCTGCAGGTGCACGATGCCCGCATGCTCCCCCGGGGTACCATCCGCAGGATTGCACCCTCGGGGAACCATCTGCGGGATTGCACCTATGGGGTGCAACCCGCAGGTTGAACCCGTGGGGTGTCATCCGCAGGGTGCTTCCCAGGGTTGCACCCGTGGGATGTGACCCGCGGGTGACACCCACGAGGTTGCATTCGTGGAGTGCACCCACGGGGTTCAGCTGTGGGGTTGCACCGCTACTTGCTTGCAGGTTGTTCTCCGTGTCGCCACCGTATGTATCTGCAGGGCGCAGGGATGCGCACAATTTGTTGTTTGTGTATATTTTCTGTGCATATTTTCTCCAATTATGATTTTTCATAAAGCGCCTCTTTTGTAATGTTGAGGCGTGTCCGTTGAGCCTTGCGTCGTCTCTGACAGTCTTTATTTTTTTTGCGACCATGTAAATGTCAATTTTGACTTTGGAATAGGCGATGACACCGTATCTCTTTTTAGAGGTGATAACGGCTTATTCTTATTGATAGACGATGACGTCTTGTTAGCTTTCATGAGTGATGATGCCTCATAAGTTTTGACAGGCGATGACGTCTTGTCAGTTTTTGTGGGCGATGACGCCTCACTTGTTTTGACAGGCAATGATGCCTTGTCAATTTTGGTGGGCGATGATGCCTCACCTTTCTTGATCGTGACCTAGAGATGATGCCTAGGCTCTAAATCAAAGGAGTTTGAAGAGAAGAATTCTTCATACCTTTATTGGTCAACTTCAACGACTAAGATTTCAACCACCGATCCGATAGATCTCTGGTTGGACTACACCACCAAGTTCTCTATTATTAACAAGGAGGCTCCCACTGTGATTATCAATTCTTGTACCTCCGAAAAAGTGAATCTTCCTTCCATTGCTAATTTGATTTTGAATTACAGCAACAAAAGAAAAATTACAATAGAAAATTGAGATTATAAGAATACGGAAAATTAATTTGATTCCCTTTTTAATTTATGGGATCTGGTAATGGTGGAGCCTCGCTGATACACTCCATTGATGGTCCGATCTGAATTGGGATGAAAACGATCGCTCTCTGAAATTCCATCTCTGAAAACTCTAGAAGAAGACGCCCTCCTAGATTTTCTTCTTTTTCTGGATTCCGCTCTCTAGAAAAATGCCCCCCTGAAGCTAGACTTTGCCCCCTTTTTATATATCGAGGAGTAACTATTTGAATAAAATTTGAACCAGATCCACGTAACAGAAACACTGAGTCAGGGTAACTGTTACCTTAAAATTTGGACCAAATCCACATAACTGAAACACCAAGGTGGTGCAACCCCACAGGTGCACCCTGCGGGATGCTCCCGTGGGTGGCACCTGCGGGTGCAACCCGTGGGTGTGCATCCTGCAGGTGCACCATGCGGGAGGCACCCATGGGTGCACCTTTTTTTTTTGGTCTACAATTCCCTTAAATATTCTAATATGGATATATATATATATATATATATATATATATATATATATATATATATATATATATATATATATATATATATATATATATATATATATATATATATATATATATCCTTATGTGTTTGTCGATTTTTGATGAAAAGAGAGAGTAGCATATGTCGAGGTATATTGAGTTGTAAGGGGAAGTATATCTATAGGGAGCAATATTGAATTTATGGTGCGCTCGTATTATATGTTTATGCATTTGTGCATGTTCTTATTATTTTTTATACATTTCAAGGATATATTTACTTGATCTTGTTATAGTTTTTGGTGTGCAAGATATCTGAGGTCATATGCTGAATAGAGAGTATATGTGCAAGGAGCAATATTGAATTTATGGTGTGCTTGTATTGTATATTTATGAATTTGTGCATGTTCTTATTATTTTTGACACATTTCAAGGTTATATTTACTTGATCTTGTTTTAGTTTTTGGTGTACATGATATTGAGGTTATATGCTGAATAGAGAGTTTTGTTATTAAATTGCCAAGGATGAAGGTTTTAGGATTTTAATCCTACATGTGGCAAATCATATCAAAACTCATGAAGATCTTGTCCACATACTAGAGCATAATCAAATTCAAGGTTGATAAAAGACCAACATGATGGATATAGCGAATATGCTAATTTAACAAAAGTACAATAAGAATATTACAAAGGCATCACAACAAAACTGTAGAGTTTTGAACAACCTTCATAATGACATCAAGATCAGTTTAAATGGAGTTCATATGTGAAAGTTATCATCGCTCAAAGTTATGAAGAAGCAACAACAAGAATTGGTGAAGGTTGTGCAGCAATATTAATTTCAAGCTAAGATTTAAAGATGATCTGCACATAACTAGAAGAATTTGTAGAGTTTTGAGCCTTTTTTTTAACGACGCTTTGATTATCCAAATCGAACTTCGGGATCGAAAGTTACAACAATTTTATTGAAGGGTTGTTGAAGTGACTATTAAAGGGGCTATTGACATCCAAGACTAAGATCACACAGTAAAGGGCTATTAATGCGGCTATTGAAGACATTATCAACAACTACAAGGGTTATTGAAGGAGCCTTTTGATAGCCCTACGAAGTAAACACGTGGGTAATGTACTTTTGGGTGATTTTCTTTTGGAATTTAGTTGGATTACAATTTCTTTTGAATCCTTAGATTTAATTTCAATGGATAAAAAATAGTTTGAGGGTTTATTTGAAGGGCTTAAATTCTATATGCATGTTGTCATCTCAATGCAGAAGGTGTGGAAAATGTTGATAAAAGAGAAGAAAAAGAAAGGTTCTCAAGAGGAATAACAAAGGAGATTTTGATTGTAGGAGTTTTGATTCATGGTTTATGAAGATAAATGTCTATCAACATCTCCAACCAATAGACGAGTATTTAATCTATATTCTGGTAATTTCTCCTTGGTTGTAATTCTTTAATAATTTTATGTTGTACATCTGTATTTTGAGTGGTAAGTAATTGTTGGGTTTGAAATAATTTGAGTGTAGATGTGGTTGTCTATCAGATGGGTTAGATATTAGACAATTGGTCAATCATGGATGTCTAGTGGCGGTTGTCAAATTGTTGCAATTAATTTGATATCACAGTGTAGTTTTTCTGTGGTTTTATCCTCATTTGAGTTCTCCACGTTAAAATCTTTGTGTTAATCTGTATGATAATTTGAGATTTGTTCAATGCTTTGATTAATTAATTATTTATGATAATTAGTGCTTAAATTGATATCCATCGAATAACACATACTTCCACAGTAACTGGAGTGTGCTTTTCTTTTCAGACTTGATGCCGTAGAAAAATTGCAAAGTTTGATGGAAGGAGAATCATGTAACGAGAATAGAGAAAGGCAAACAAGATCGCATCTCCGCAGAGTTGGAGGCGAGTTGAGGGAGCCTAACATGATAAAACTGGAGTAAGTCCAAAAAAAGGACAGATCAAGAACTAAAGGCCCAACTACAGAGTATGGTAGTACACTCTGAAGCAGCATTTATGAGGATAATAGATCAGATGATGTAAGAATTAGGGGGTAAAGGAATTTCGAGTTGGAGGGTCCCGACCTTAAAGGTGGTGGTGGACAAGAAGACCTTCATCATCTCATCCGACTCACTTCTGATGCCATCATGGCGAGCCTTCTAACTCTTGGTGGAAAATTTGTGACTATACCTATCCTAAATGACATCAACATTGTCGAGCTAGGACCTAGTCTATACCATGGAAGAATTAGAATAATGTGAAGACAAAGAATCCAAGTAAGAAGAGTGGCAAGATCAAGAAAGAGATCTAGACCGATATGAGGATTCAGATGGTGATGACTCAAATTCAGGATGGACCCAGGTTGCGTGTGGCATAGAAACACGGTATAAACTAAGGAAATATCAAATAGATACTAATGGAAAGTAAGAACTTTGAACCACAATGACGTGAAGGAACTAAGACTTGAATTCTGATTGTTTGAAGGCTCTAAATGTGTAAAGTTTCTTTGTAACTAAAGGAGGATATATAGCCCTCGGAGAGCCTTAAGGATGTAATGGCAACAGCTCTCAGTAGGAATAGGTATGATGGTTCCTATCCCAAGGAGATCTCAACTATTCATATAGTCGATGAGGTGGTTCAAGTTCAAATTGACAATTGATCTCAACCATACGACCGAACATGTGGATACATAGGCAAAGCCTGAAGCAATCTTTGTCCGTCAGTTAGAAGATCTTATACAACAATAATAATAGTGTGTTCCTCCTCTTCAAGATAATGATTGATGGAACAATTCAATTCTAAGTTGCCGATTCACTTTGACCATCTCGTCGGCCTAAAAATTGAGGGGATCACGTTAAGCACCAGATCATCATTGCCATCAATATATGAAAAAAAGGAGATTCTTTTATTAATAACTATGAAAGAGTACAAAACTTTAAACTAAAATATAAAAACTCTATAATATCTCTTATATCTCTCTCTAAAACTCTGAATTACATTGGGTATTTAAAGCCTCTCAAAAACCTTAACGAAAATTCTATTTAAAGGAAGCTCTTTTTACATCTGCAACCGCTGTAGTTGTCCAAACCAATATCAAAGGTTGCATCAACAACCGCTCTTGGATTCAATTACAATCGCTGGTTGTCGACAGCTAACAGACGGTTGTCAACAGCTAGCAGACGGTTGTCAACAGCTAGACCTATTAGTACTGATATTTGAGATATGTTTTAATTTTCCTATTCCTTCCCCATAGAACCGGCTAAAAGACCATAAAATACTAGAAAAATATTAAAGTGAAGAGTTTATAGATAAGAAAAATTTATCATTAATTTCTTGTATTAGTCACCAAAATCAGATTAGGATTGCACAAAATAAACTAAAATTATTGCACTTTCCACTCGTAGTCACACCCCCAACTTGAGTTTTGCGAGTCCATTAGCAAAATTATCAAATTATGAAAATAAAATAAACCCTAACTAAAAAGAAAATAAATCTGAACTCACTTTCATTGGAATCACGATTTCACTTAACATGTAAAATAAGCCTTTAAACCCCTAGGTTATCCAAGTGGACGAGTGTTGTCACGTGAGGGTTTCAGTACTGTTATTCACAAACATCAAGAAATGTTGGATTCAAAAAAATAAATTAAATGATAAATAAAGACAAGTGTAAAATAAAGAAAAAGAATATTATTTTGTTTTATTATATATATATATATATTTCTTTTTATTTCTTTTACATGCATATGATTCTTATCAAGTTTCAAACTCCAATCAAACTTATAGAAACTCTTTTCATATATATATATATATATATATATATATATATATATATATATATATATATATATATATATATATATATATATAGGCCTTCCTTTTTAATTTTCTATTTGTCAACAACTTTTCATATCTCATTGTATAAGTGTTTTGAGTGCATACTCGATTTGAATCTTAAGTATCTATATATCTTATTATAGGGTTTAATTTCACAATCACGATTAAATAAAAACTATTATCATATAAATATAAATATTAAGATATCATTCTCATAAATACACCATGTAAAATATTTGTAATCTTACTTCTTACTTTGAAGAAATGAAAAATTTTGAAATAAATCTTTAATTTTTATAATTTTATGATTTTAATGCCTTTCATAGTTAATTATGATACATATGATATAGTAAAGTGAAGTGAATCTATCTACCCCCAACTTAAATTATGCATTGTTCTCAATACATTAAGAATATAACTATGCAAACAATGTACTAAGAAATAATATGAGGTTAAAGTTAGAAAACACCTAGTTTTATTTGTTCTCTAGAAAATTCACTCCCATAGATAGTCGATGTCAATGATGCTGTTGATCTTCTCTTTTTTGCACTTGCATTGTTGACATCAGCAGGACCCTGTGTTTTCCTAGCACGTCAGCTTATCCCCATCAGGAGAGATGGTAGCATCCTCACCAGCTATACATCGGTACATCTTGGTTAGGAGTCGGAAGTTGCATTCTTGACGTCACTCTACTTAGGTCTGCCATGCCTTGATGACATACAGCCTCCTAGTGAAGGTGTTGGTCATGTTAATTATCAACTCATTCAGAGTTTGGAGTATAATCTTGGATAGTTGGGCTAGCTGAGCTATTAAACTTCCATAATCATGATCCTGTTCTCCGTGATCACCCGGCGGAGCAGCTCTTTTAGCTTGCTCTTGTTGTACCTGCTACTCCTGTCGGTCCTCTTATGCACTCATGCTCCTCCAAACAATCGTATCCATTAATGGAAGCATTTGACGAGCGATTGTATCAGTTGATGACAAATCGATTCTATTGCTAAAGCTAATCTTCATTATCAGAGATGACAAAACTAGAACTAGTTTTGCCATTCTTGGATGCTGCATACATTCATGTGCTTGCACTATGCATTGAATTATTATGGAGTGCATGATGGAGGAGACATCGAAGAGGCGCCATCCAAAATCATATCTAATAACACCACGTCCCTTGAGCATAATTTTGTTGTTGTGGAGGATGGTATGATATTATATTTGATAAAAAGACTCACCAAAACAGACTCCTTCCTTCCTTAAGTAACCAACTTTGAAATAACTCTCATTGAAAGTAAAGTTGCTGATATTGGTGCAAAGCTCTCTAAACATTTAGGAACCGCTTGGTATCTCGTTGATCCTATCGGTGAATGAGGTTTCTTCTTCAGGTATATCAGGGATGGGGATAGCTCGTATGATTTCTTTTCTTATAAATGGTACCTCTCTACCCTTGACTATCAAATACCTAGATTGGTTACCCATTGCCGGCTGCAAACGTGCGTAAAATTCATGCACGATCTCATTGCAAGGCGGCATGTGCTTGGGCAACGTGTATTTCTCCAAACCTGCACCTTGCATTAGTGCCCTAAATGAAAGATTTTCATTTATTTTTCTGTAGTTAGTTTCTCATTCAAGCAAGAACCATAAATCCTCATACTTCTCTATCAGTTTTTTAGTTCCCGTCTTTTTGATTCAGTGTCTCTGTGGAGGAAATGAACATGAGGGTTCTGTTCTTGGCCTCTTTGTAATGGTTTCCTTCCTTGGTCCCATCATGAGAATAATATCAAAATGCATCTCTTACCAACTAAAGATATGATTTTTATTATTATTTCTCAAAATTTGCTAAATATACATGACTATTATTATTTTCATTTTTATTTATATTTTTTAATTTCCCCCAAATATATCATATATCATCTTAATCTTATTTTTAATGCATCAATTTGGTATACATTGTTTATTCTAGCAACCCACAAATTTTTATGCCAAAAAAATATTTTTTAGCTGATTTTACCCTTACAGTAGCATGTTTCAAGAAATAATCAGAGAAATTTGTCTAAAATCCAAGAAAAATTTGCTAAACTATCCCCAATCTACTATGAAATTCATTTCCATCTTCGATCTATTCTTTTTTTTTTTTATCAAAATAACCTATGAAAAATTAGAGAGGAGAAGAACGACGTATGTTATATAGGAATCATCCTTATCTTGCACAATCCAATGGTTTAGCATTTCACAAGCAATGACAGAGTTAACAATATCAGCCTACCAGGGGTTGTTCTGATGAAAACTAGCAGCTCGTTAGGGAATGACTCCCTACTGGTCATCTGGGAATAACTCTCTAATTGGTAACTTATTATTATCAAATTTTAGACGAGACAAGCGGTTAGCAACCACATTCTCCACTCCCTTTTATCTCTAATTTTGAGATCAAACTCTTGGAGTGCAGTATCCATAAGATTAAACATGGCTTTGTATCCTTCTTTGATAAGAGATATTTGAGTGCCGAATGATTTATAAATATAACCGCATGTGAGCCCAAAATATATGAACGAAATTTATCAAGAGTAAAAACTACAGCTAGAAACTCTTTCTCTGTTGTCGTATAATTCGTTGTGTATCGTTGAGAGTCGTGCTAGCGTACTAGACCACATAGGGCTTCTTGTCTCTCCATTTCCCCAATACTGCTCCAATTGTGTAATCACTCACACCACACATTATTTCAAATGGTAATGACCAATCCAGAGGTTGCATCATAGATGTTGTGATGAGCATTGATGTGATAATTTAACTGCAAGTGCACAGTATCAGTGTAGCGCTGTACAGGTCATCCCACAGAGATCTCAGGTGTTTTGTGATCCTTACTATTTCTTTAATTCTATTGGATTAACTAAGAGTTTCTAGGTTGAAGTTTGGTTGTTCTAATTAGCCTAGGATCTAGAATACACTAGTTTCCAACCATGTATTTACTTCTATTATCTTCTTCTTTTATAAAAAAGTGATCTTTTAGTTTAATCTTTATTTAAAGTACCCTAAGAATGAGCTATCAAGTGGTGCGCAAGCATAACTCATCAAAAATGCTACTTTTCATAAAAATAAACTAAATAATTAGATAAATCTATGATAAAGATGAAAACCAATAACTCCAAACCCTAACTAAGTATAGGCTATCAAGAAATTTAACTCAAGTATAACATATCAAAGTATTAATCTACGAGTTCTTGTATTTAGTCTTTTCATGGAAAAACCATATCTTCATTTATTTTAATTAGGAAGAAAAATACTACAAAGCAATTACATGGTGGATTCTAGTTTCATCTACATCCTAGAGCTAAACTAATTAGTTGCTCATAATTCTAATAAGCAAAATCCTATTTTTATTTATGAAAACAAATAAATCTAATCTAGAAAGCAATAAAACCTAAACTAGAAAGCAATTAACTCTATCTAAAAAGCAAGTAAAAATCTAAAAACAATGGCTTACCTCTGGAGCACGGTATTATGGCCGCTACCCCTTCAACAAAACCCTAATTTTATTAATAAAAAGTACATCTATAATTACACCTAAAAAACTCTCTCCTATTTACAAGGATACGGCCAATACATAGGCTTCAGAAATCAAACCCTAATTATAGCAGAACTGAAAAATTATAAAATTACAATGAAGCCACTGGAGAAAACTCAGGTTGTGGGGCCCACATTGGGACGCATTTAGCTGCACTTACCGCTAAATAGCGGTAAAAGTAATTTAATATTTTTTTTAGTTTTCTTCCCCTCGTGTATTTTCTCATTTTAGTTTATTTTGATGACTGTATTGCACTTTGACTCTCTGCAGTATCGTGGTCTCGTAGTCTTGCCCACTTTAGAAACTTTTCGGACTTTCATTTCCTACTCCAACTCTGATTTCATACAATCTCCTTGTATGAATCGAATTACCTGAAAAGACACTAAAAATACCCGAGTAGCATTTATTTATATACAAAAATAGATAAAGTATGGGAGAAAAAATACAATATATGATACTTATCACACCCCCACACCTATCTTTTGCTAGTCCTTGAGCAAAACCTAAACCTAAAAAGAAAAATAAAATTCTAACTTACTTTTGCAGGAATCGTGATTGCACTCAGCATGTGCAACAACCCTTTAAATCTCTAGGTTATCCCAGTGGACGAGTTGTGTCTCGTGAGGGTTTGCAGTGAATATACCCACAAAATTCATGAAGAAAATAGATTAAGGAATAAAGAAAAGAAAAATAAGGATAACCAAAAAATAAGAAAAGTAAAATTTTATACAAAAGAAAGAAAAATCTTTTTTATAATATTTTCATCAATTAATCTCACTAATATACAAACTCAAGAACGCATTTAGTTATAAATTTTCAAATTGAGCGTCATATCAGATACACTTATCATTTTAATCAAAAATTTAAATTTTATCTTTCAATACCCACTAACAGATAATCTATTGGCTCCTATACATTTACGTGCAGGTGTGATAGTTTATTTTGGCTTTGGACTCCAACTCTAATTCATGATTCATCCCCTCTCTCATAATAATTTTTTTCTTTTTTTTAAGAATATTTCATTTTTCATGCAAATATTCACGCTTTCTTAGACGCAACATACCCGATTACTCGGTTCATACTCTTTTCTTTTTCTTTTTCATTTTTTTAGAATATTTCACCTTTCATGCGAATATTTACGCTTACTTAGGCGCAAAGTACCCGATTACTCAGATCATACTCCTTTTTTTTACTCTTAAGGCTATTGCCTTAATACCAAGCGTACCCCATTATTTTATCGCTCTCGAGGCTATTGTCTTAATACCAGGCTCACCCCATTATTTTATTCTCACTTTTTTCTTTTTTTAGTTTAGAGAGAGAAGACTTACTCAATCGTCATCATCTTTGTTCTTAACCTAATAAACTATTGTGAAGTGAAAAATAGCTGTATACTTACCTCAAAATTACTGTTAGCAATATTTATTTTTCGGATTTTGATCTTTTTCATAAAATTCAAAGTGTATCATCCAATCTACTCTCCTATCCAATTTTAAATCTAAATTTGTTCCTTTATCTGTAATTAGGTTGATCTATTGATAAAAATACATAAATTATTTTTTCAATTTTTTTCAGTTTTTTTTCAGTTTTTTTAATTATTTTTTTCAGTTAGTTACCCTAAAAACTACCCAAAGTGTAAAATAAAGAAATCCAAAAATATAAAAAAATCCAAAAAATAAAAAAAATCCTAAAAATTCTAAGAAATAAAAATCTCCTAATCCACTCCCCCACACCTAAACTTGTGCATACCCTCATACACAAACCATGGGTGGTAAAATAAAAAAAGAAAACTATTATACAAATAGTATACACTAGTTATAAAATTCAAACGATTACGACCTCTTGATTGCTTTTCACTCTCATAATGTGTCCTTTTACGTTTTGATATGGATGAACTTAGTCTTTTTGTCAGTTTTGCATTTAATTTCTCCATCTTATTTTTTATTTTTCTTAATTTATTTCTACCTTTCATTTTTTTTATTCAATAATAAAATTTTGAAGTTGGAAATCGTACCTTTATCGTTGATATTTGACCCACGAGCATCTTTCATAGCAGTAAGTATTTTGGTTTTATCAACTTGTGAAATAATATACTCACTTTGATGTTGCGGAATCATGAGCTCAATTTTGGATCGTCCTTTTAAATTATTAGGTACCATAATCTCTTCCTTTTGTAGTTCCTTCCAATCTTTAAGTATTATAGGCTTGTCATGCAAATTTTCTTCAATCCTGTTATCAAAATTATCAAAAGAAAATGCTATACTAGTGGACTTATCATTAGTCAAGTTATTATTAAGGGATAAAAATTCTTTTTCACAAATTTCTTCACAATTTCCATCAAAAGAATCAAATGATAATGTGTCACTAGCAAGCTCATCATGAGATAAATCACCATGCAAATTTTTTTCTTTATCACCAATTTTTCATAATTATTTTCACAATGGTCTAAAATAGATTGATTACAATATTGAATTATAGACTCATTATGCACAAAATTATTTAATTCATTTTGAATCATATCTACTTCAAAAGATGATAAGAGTGGTTGCTCGTTGGAGTCAGATATGTTCAAACTATTAGATGGTTGATCTACAAAAATTTCAATTTAAAAAATCGCTTTGAGAAGATCTTCCATACAAACTGCAGTTTGAGAGGATGATTGTGGCAAAGCTTCTATACCTTCCTCTATTCTACGTTTTCGTTCCTCAGACTCATGATTGTAATTTTTCTCATTTTCTTCAAATAATTGCATCTCGAGATCATGAGTGAAATTTGATGGTGGATATGATAGATCTGTGTACATATTTGATGACATATATGAAGTGGTTGAAGTTATATTCTCATGACATGCATAGCTTGCTTCTAATCTTTTTAATCTTTCATCTAACATATTCAATTGAATATCTTGTTCATAATTGAATGTAGAACATGAAGATGAATAGCCCATAAAGAAAGGATCAGATGGAGAACTCTCTTGGTATGGCTCTTGATTATATGCGAAATTAGAATTATTCATCCATTCATAAATAATTTTGTGTATAAGAAGCGCTAGTAGGTTCATTATATGTATTGTGAATTTGATTATGACCTAATCCTACCGAACTTTCTATCCATGGACACTGATAATAATTATGATATGGATCACGACAATGATAACAACTAGTTTGATTTTGAAATATTTTTTAAAATATTTTTTTATTATTTGAAAAAGGTGGAGAGGGAGAGAGCTGGAAAAGAAAAAAATTGATTATTTTTTTTGAATTTTTTTTTTTACAAAACTAGGGAACTAAATCACAGAACAGGAGGAAATTTGGGTTCAGAATTACCTTTACCTGCCACCAATTGGCGGTTTTGGCTGCTAAATAGCCGCTAAACAAGAGAGTTGGACTCTCTGGTTTCTACTGCTTAGTCCAGAGGCTCTTCTGATCCTTTTTCTCTTTCTGTATCTGTAATTTCTATTACCTGCACACTCAACACACACTGTTAACCGGTAAAACTATAGAAAAAGTAAGAAAAATACCGTCGAACCCCGGCAACGGCGCTAAAAAGCTGATGTGATAATTTAACTGCAAGTGCACAGTGTCGGTGTAGTGCTGTACAGGTCATCCCACAGAGATCTCAAGTGTTTTGCGATCCTTACTATTTCTTTAATTCTACTGGATTACCTAAGAGTTTCTAGGTTGAAATTTGGTTGTTCTAATTAGCCTAGGATCTAGAATTCACTAGTTTCCAATCATATATTTACTTCTATTATCTTCGTCTTTCATAAAAAAGAGATCTTTTAGTTTAATTTTTATTTAAAGTGCCCTAAGTATGAGCTATCATGTGGTGTGCAAATATAACTCATCAAAAATACTACTTTTCATAAAAATAAACTAAATCATTAGATAAATCTATGATAAAGATAAAAACCAACAACTCCAAACACTAACTAAGCATAGGCCATCAAGAAATTTAACTCTAGTATAACATATCAAAGTGTTAATGTATGAGTTTTTGTATTTTAATCTTTTCATGGAAAAATCATATCTTTATTTATTTTAATTAGGAAGAAAAATACTAGAGAGCAATTACATGGTGGATTCTAATTTCATCTACATCCTAGAGCTAAACTAATTAGCTACTCATAATTCTAGTAAGCAAAATCATATTTTTATCCATGAAAGCAAATAAATCTAATCTAGAAAGTAATAAAATCTAAACTAGAAAGCAATTAACTCTATCTAAAAAGCAAGTAAAAATCTAAAAACAATGGTTTACCTTTGGAGCACAGTATTGTGGCCGCCACCTCTTCAACAAAACCCTAATTTTGTTAATAAAAAGTACATCTAAAATTACACCTAAAAATCTCTCTCCTATTTACCAGGATACGGCCAATATATAGGCTTCGAAAATCAAACCCTAATTATAGCAGAACTGAAAAGCTACAAAATTACAATGAAGCCACGGGAGAAAACTCAGGTTGTGGGGCCCACATTGGGCCGCCATTTAGCACCACTTACCGCTAAATAGCGATAAAAGTAATTAAATAATTTTTGAGTTTTCTTCCTCTCGTGTATTTTCTCCTTTTTAGTTTATTTTGATGACTGTATTGCACTTTAACTATCTGCAGTATCGTGGTCTTATAGTCTTTCCTACTTTAGAAACTTTTCAGATTTTAATTTTCTACTCCGACTCGATTTCATGCCATCTCCTTGTATGAATCGAATTACCTAAAAAAGACACTAAAAATACTCAAGTAGTATTTATTTATATACAAAAATAGATAAAGTATGGGAGGAAAATACAATATATGATACTCATCAAGCATGCACTTGAGTGTGTCAAAAGTTGTTTGACATTCATATGTCTATTCGAACTGCTCATATTATGTAAGAAGGTGAGAAAAAAGTCTAGTAATATTACTAAAATCCTTTATAAACCTACTGTAAAAACCTGCATGTCTTAAAAACGAACGTATATCCTTTAAAATTTTAGGTATCAATATTTTGGAAATAGTCTCAACTTTAGCTTTATCTACTTCTATTCCTTTAGATAAAACAATATGACCTAATAAAATACTATTTGTAACCATAAAGTTACATTTTTTTCAATTTAGGAGCAAATTCTTCTATTGGCATTAGTCAAGTATAGCTCTTAGATTAGTAAGATATTTTTTGAAATTATCTCCAAATACGAAGAAATCATCCATGAATACCTCTAGATAGTCTTCAACCATGTTGCTAAAGATACTAATTATATACCTTTTAAATGTTGCGGGTGTATTGCATAATGCAAATGGCATTTTTCTAAATGCAAATGTGCAAAAGGGACAGGTAGAAGTAGTCTTTTCCTAATCCTCTAAAGCAATTTCAATTTGGTAATAACGAGAATAACCATCAAGAAATCAATAAAATTCGTGTCCAGTAACTCTCTCAAGTACTTGGTTAAGAAATGATAACAGAAAGTGATCTTTTTATATTACTTGGTTTAATTTTCTATATTCATGCACATACACCAACTCGTAGTTGTAAGAGTGGGTATCATCTCTCCATCCTCATTTTTAATAACTGTTGCTACACTTTTCTTTGGAACAAGTTGGGTCGGACTTACCCACTTCCTATCAACTAGTGGCTATATGATGCTAGCATCAAAAAGTTTCAACACTTCGGTTTTAACCGCTTCCTTTATAATAGGATTAAACTTTCGGTGCATATGCCTTATTGGCTTAGTTCCATCTTCCAAAGTGATACGATGTGTGCAAATAATGGGGGTCTATACCTTTGATATCCATCATATTCCATTCTAGAGCTCCATCATACTTTCGCAATATCGAGAGCAGTCACTCTTCTTGATTCTCGTCAAGATGCACTAAGATGACCACTGAAAAAAGTTTTTTAGGTCCCATAAATGTATACTTGATCCTCCAGTAGCAGCTTTAGCTCAAATTGGGGCTTGGATATCAGATGGTATCACTTTATTTGTACATTGAGGTAACTCTCCATACACTTCCATTTTAGGAATCTATCCTATGACATTTAAGCAATGAGCATCCATTAAATATTTTTTGATATAAACCGTGTATTTGGAATTGAGTCACTCACGAAAACTATCATCCATTGTCAATACAAGCTTCAATGGATCAGAGATGCACAACGATACAATGTCTCATGATTCACAAATTTCTTCAATATAATTAATGTTTTGCAATTCTTCAGTATCGATATTTGGTTGTTTGCAGACATTGAAAACATTGAGCTCAAGGGTCATGTTTACAAATGATAGTTTCACCACATCATTCCTACAATTTATAATAGCATTAGCAGTGGCTAAAAATGGAGTTCGAGGATAATAGAGATATGAAGACGCGAATTCTTTACAGGTGCAGTATCGATAACTATAAAGTCTATCGGAAAGTAGAAATTTTCAATATGCACTAAAACATCTTCAATGATGCCTATAGGATACCTCTCTAATCTATCAACAAATTGTAGTGTGATAGGTCTAGGTTTAAGGTCAATACCCAGTTGCTTATAAACTGAATATGGTAAGAGGTTTACACTAGTTTTCAAGTCTAATAGAGCCTTTTTAATATTATATTGTTCTATCACACATGAAATAGTTGGACATTTAGGATCCATATATTTAAGAGACATCTCAAAGTGGAATAATGCATTTACTTGCTTTGTGAGAAATGCTTTTCGTTTTACATTAGGACGTCTTTTGATTGTACACAAATCCTTCAAGAATTTTACATATGAGGGAATTTGTTCGATTGCTTCCAGTAGAGGGATATTGATCTGTACATATTTGAAAATTTCTAAAATATCAGTATAAGATGCATTAATGTTTTTACTTTTCAAATATTGGGAAAACAGTACAGGTGACTTGTAAGTCGTGGAAGTGGATTCCTTGAAATTGTCGTCTTTAAATTGTTATACTGAATCATTACTCTGTTTCTCTTTAGTGTCTTGTTTTGAAATGGGCTCATTCAAGTACTTTTTCATTTTGCAAACTAATTGCAGCAGATATCACAGGTATATCATCATTAATTGAAGAAGTAATAACATTTATACCTTTGGCTTTTCTTGAAGTACTTGCCTCCAATTAAGATGGAGCTTACCTTTTTCGTGTATTCGTAGAGCAGAACTAAAATGGCTTATCTGAAATCGTATATCACTAAAGATTGTCATATTCTGACTATTGATCATTTATTTCATATAATGAATTGTTGTTGTCTTGGATCATTTGATCCATTCTTTTTTATATCTGCATAATATTATCTTCAAGATTTCGCTTCAGTGGTGGTTGATACACTAAGGTTGATTGGAAGGTTATATGTATTATTGTTGTATTAGATTAGTGGATGCCTTGTTTTTCTGGTTATACTGCTGTTGAGGATTCTGCTCTATTGAAGATTATAATGGTTCCTCCAGTTAGGGTTATAAGTTTGTGAATAAGAGTTATTTGCTGGTTGAGAAACTATGTTAAAGGTACTAGCTCATTCATTTAGTACTTCCTTAAGAGCAGAAAGAATTGGACAATCATGAGTTACATGTCACTGCAATTCACAAATGATACAAACTTCCAAGATTTCTATTGTTGCCTCAATGGTTTCTGTTTTCCTAGTAAGCAAATCTTTAAATTTCTTTGGGATTGTGATTGATCTTGCAGCTATATTTGTACTTTCTCCCAATTTAATAAATCCACCTCTATTTTGAGGCTTCTCTAGTAATTGATTTATTGCCAAGTATATTCAATTTTCTAGATTCGTAAATTCTCACCAAGTGAGTCAATGTAACCCATACATCATTAGCATCCTTGCTCAAAACACCATTACACATGGTTTTTATAAATTGCCTGGTTGCACTGTTATTGTTTGATAGAAGGTACGTACTGTCCTTCATATTTCAAAATTATAATTGGGTATGAGAGTAGCAAATCTTTGAATCTATCCCAACACTCGAATAAAAGTTCATCAACAAAGATTGAAGGATTATTAATTATCTAAAGAAAATTATTGCTCAAATAAATTAACTCCCCCATAAAATAATTTATTAAATATGCTTATACTTGTTTATCTTAGTTGCATAGACCTCGAGATCTTCCTACAACCGAAAAATATATCCTAGAAATACAAAATAAAATAAAGTTGTAAACTTAATAATTTGGCTAACTCTCTCGATTAATTCTATATATATATTCAGTTTATCTAAGTATAACATATAAATAATAAAAATAAACGTTCATAGTCTAAGCATACACTATGCCTAAAAGTTTACGGTATATCAAAAACCAAATAATAAACATATCACAAACTATACATCATCAAAAACACAAAAACATATTTAAATCCTAATAAGATAATAAAGAACAAAAAATATCATGTTTACGTAAAACAATTAGGCATGATAAGTAAATAAACACATACCATTAAATTTTCTATGGTTTGTTACATCATCTGAACTAACACAAGAATTTAGCCGCTCATACCCATCATAGCCATCAATATATGAATAAAGGAGTTTTTTTTATTAATAATTATGAAAGAGTACAAATTATAAACAAAATATAAAAAGTCTATAATATCTCTTGTATCTCTCTCAAAAACTCTGAATTAAATAGGGTATTTATAGCCTTTCAAAAACCCTAATAAGAATTCTATTTAAAATGAAACTCTCTTTACATCAGAAATCCTCGAATAAATATTCATTCACCGTGGCTGTCCAAAGCCGTATCAAAAGATATATAAACAACCGCTCTCGGGTTCTGTTACAGTCGACGGCTATCGACAGCCTACAGATAACTGCTCAATGGCTAGTCTGGGTGATATTTGAGATGTACTTTGATTTCTCGATTTCCTTCTACATAGAACCCTGCAAAAATACTATAAAAAACTAAAAAAATATTAAAGTGGAAAGTTTGATCTTTAAAAATAATTTATTATTACTTTCTTGAATTAATTACAAAAATTGGATTATGAATGCACAAAATAAAATAAAATTTCTACACTTTTTATCATAATCAGCGAACTCTCAATTATTAATTTATACTGCTTGATTCGCCCGTTCTTACTTGTCAACTATCTTTTTATTCTTTTAAAATTTCTTAACTTTAAATACAGTTGATGATAACGACTAAGCTCCTAATTAATTTCTGTTAGATTGTTGCATCATTTTATTGCCAACAATGAAAATGCTCTTGCATCCCTAATCTTTACTATTATAAAATCTTTCATTCTTTTTTTGGTAACATAGGTTTAACTTCAAATGGTTGCATATTTATAGTTTGGTAATCGGCCAATCTTTTTTAGTTTGAATTGTGCTTTAATTTTTCAGAGCGAAATACTTTGAGAAGAGAGCTACCTACGTACAGGGGAGTTTTCAAATAGGTTGTGTTCATACATGTCTTGGGGAAGAACTGAATGGACGGCACTTTCATGTGAATAGTACGAGGTTTTAGTTCTCTCAAGACTTTCATGTGAATAGTACGAGGTTTTAGTTCTCTCAAGACGGTGTGGCAAGTTAGTCTCCTAAACAAGAGACGAGGAGGGCGAAAAAGTTAGAGCTGAAAGAATGTTTGTTAAATACAATGATGCCCTCGCCAGCTTCAATTTTAATTACTGCAAACTGCAGCTAAAATTTAAGTTAAAATATTTTATTTTCCTAGAGACCTTTTGCCACCGCCAAGTTAACATCAACCATTTCATGTAGCAGAAATCTGGTCTCCAGTGCCCAGGACTAGAATCTTCGGAATTTACTGTGCTATGTTTGAATGCTATGTTTGAAGTGTACTGATGTTCCTGCTTCGCTGCCTAGGCTAGAGAAATTATTAGCATTTTACTGCATTAGGAAAAAGATCAACATTTCAGCTCGAATGCTTCAAGCCTGCTCATACGTAGGAATGAGAATGGACACATTTATGGATCACTTTTTGGTCCACTATATTCAAGTGTTTGAATTAAAAATAACTTATTCAAACTTTTGAATAGAGCAAATCAAAAATTGACTCGTAAATTTGCCTATTTACATCCTTAATATATGTAAACCTTACATATTCCTTTGCTCTGCTTGACAATGTGTCTTTCTTAAGGGATGTCATCCTATTAAGAATTTTTTAGAAGCTGAAGACTCTGACGTGTAAATGGATGGTTGTAAGCTGCCTTTGAATATATATTGTCTACTTTACTTGCGTATGTGGCCAATTGAATACCTGGCAATCTCGATATCTCAATTTTGAGGCTCCCTGAGCATTTTTGTTTGTTCACTATGTTTTACGTAACTCTCAATTGTATCTTTATTTGCTAGTGTTAATCGTTCCATTCTCAGAAGTGCATATTGATGTATTATTTAGTCTTCTGTGCAATGCATCGTTTTTCTTGAAAAACTTATTCAAAATAATAGTTAAAGAAGAAGGAAAAAGTTACGCGGAGGAGGTTCCCAGCAGTTGGTGAGGCGATTACCGATCAGTTTCTCTGATGAGTGTTGGCGAGGCGGTTCCCGGCTGACTCAGAGAAAATATCATCATCATCAGCTGGAAGATTTGGAGGAGGCCATCCGCCACAGTGGGCTAACAACCTTCTACCCCAAAGCATTACCAAAATGGATTTCGGATGGGCATGGCTTGGTAAGAACAAGACTAAGGAGCAGGTTAGCAGTAATGATGAGAAAAACCCGAAGCACCATAGAAGGAGCTGGTCGAAAGTGGCTAGAGGATCGCCGGGGCCAAGTGGGGCTGAAATGCCAACCTCTGAGCCTATCTCGGCTGATCCCTTCCACATCAACCTAGCGGTAACTTTCATGGGTGCAGAGGTCAGAGCATTGCTAGCTGGTCGCACGACTAGAAACAGAGGAGACGGGTGCAGAAGTCCCCACCTGAAGGAGAATGTTGGATTTGTGTCTTGATCGACCACTACAAAAATGAATGTCCATTTGTAAGGTGCAGGTACTGTAAGGCTATTGGTCATAGAATAGTTGAGTGCTCGGTAACTCCAGCAAGACTTCGATCACCAAGTGCTAGACTTGAAAGGCAACTCAAACCAACCATTCACAACAAAATTAGAAAAACAGAAGCACAAAAGACTTCTGCAGTATCAGCCAACAATGCCTGTAAGGAATCTCGTGAGGACTGGAAGCTCATTGAGGACATGCCAAAGTCGAAACCATTAGTCTACATACCTACCTCTGATATTGCTACACGCAGGAAAGGGACAGACTCAGTCGAATGCTCAAGGTCATCTACCCTGGCCACGGGAACCCCTCAATTACTGACATCATCGGGGGACTCTCTGTGATCTCCGCATAGTTTGCTAATCACAATTGGGAACTAGTGAACAATGGAAAATATTTCCTCACCAGATTCCCTGATGAGAGGGGGCTCACCCATGCGATGAGCTGGACTTTGGTCCCTTGTAGGCAACATGAAGCCAGCTTCACGGTCTACCGATGGATGGGTCAAGAGGATGATTTATTTCAGATATTTCCAATGGTGGCATGGCTATCGATTAGAGGACTACCTTTACACCATTAGAATAGAGCGGATCTTGCCAAACTTGTGGCAAAGTTTGCTCACCTAATAGATGTGGATGAAAGCACAGTGAAGAAGACAAACCTAGAAGTAGCCAATGTCAAGATTGGGCATGATAGTGAATAGTTGATCCCAAAGGAGTTTCATGTGGTGGTCGGCAGTCAACTATGCAAGATCAAGATTGATGTCCAGTGCAAGATGATCACCCCGAGAGACCTGCTCCCGAAGACTTCCATCGCCGGTTAGGCGCCAATCTACTCGGTCGATAGCCGGAGTGGAGATCTCAAGGGGAAGGGTCCCTCTACACAGGACCAGCAACCCCAGGGATCCCACCCTGTGGCCACCACTGACGACACCCGTTGACACCTCACATGGAATAGAAGCGCGGAGGAGGGGATGCGCGATCTCGGGGTGCGGATGGACGGTCAAAACAGTGTCAGAACTGTGACCGACCATGAATGGAAAGGGGAAGAGGCCACTTTCAATTCAGTAGGGGCAAGTAGCGAGAATGGGGTAAGAGGGAAAAGGAAGACACAAGCCTTTGAACTGCCGAAATCTTTAGAAGAGGAGGTAGGTGGGTGTTGCCATGTCGCTTGGGTAGAGCACCTAGAGTGCTCAGAGCAGGGACCCCAAGAGTCAAACAAGGTGGTTGAGAGGAGAGTGAGTAGGGAGCTCAGTTCTCAAGAAGAGGAAGAGACAGATATGAGTGGGGGTGGGGAAAACTTTCTTCACCCCAAAAACACACCAAGTAATGCGGTGGGGCCCACCCAGGATGAGGGGTCGATAGGAAAACAAAATGGCGGATCCTGCATATAGTGGAGATCTAATGGGTTTTTTTGAAAAAAATCAAGGATATGGGCTAGATAATGAAGATGAGGCCTCTAAATCAATCCAACATTTGGGCCTACTTTCCATCATGCTTGGCTTGGATCATAATATCCTAAAGGAAGCAACAACAAGGATGATGGAGAGGATAGTTAGAAGTGAAAGTAGCACCCGAGGAGTGAGACCCCTCAGGCGCCAGCGTTCAAGGCTCCCTAAGAAGAAAAGGGAGCAAAGAAGAAGCTCAATATCGTTAGAGGCCACTCAAGACCATAATGAGTCTGCAGGAGGAGAGCAGAATGAGTATGCGGAAGGAGAATAGCAGCTAGACCAATCACGGGGAGAAAACAAGGCAGAACAGAGGAGATAAATGACACACTACAGCCACAATCCGGTCCGATATAGCCTATTAACAGGGTGACGCAACATTCTTTGGCTTCAGCCACATCGAGTAAAAGGAGCAGAAGATTGGAGCAGAAACGGGGAGGGACTGACTACTAGAACGGAGGGGTTGCATTTATGGCGGCAAAGAGAAAGGCTACCATATCAGAGTTTGATCCAGGTATGACCCACTTCGCCCTAGATATTTTTAATTTACTACCAGATGATTTGCTACTTGAAATAGCACACACCTACGATATAGATGTAGGAGACACTCATAGTTCTAGGCGACACAGTTTGTCCATGTTAAGAGGATCTGGGGGTACAGAAGCCATAGACTGGGAATCAATAGAGGTGATGGAGAATTAGGATAACCCCTCAACATTAGAGAAGCTTGATAGGTCTCTAGTTATGAATATCTTATTTTGGAATGTTAGGGGCATGGGAGAACCATCCAAGTGACGAATTGTAGCAGAGACATGCAAGAGAAGTGGAGCGGAGATAACTTGCCTAGAAGAGACCAAATTGTCTGTGCCAAGTGATACACAACTGTCGCAGCTGGTACCAAATCGACAGTTTGAATTTGTAAATCGAGAAGCCAAGGGAGTGTTAAGAGGATCCTCATAGGGTTCAATAAATATTCTTTCGACCTAATCGAGTCTCGTGTTGATAGGTATGCCTTGTCGGTGATCGTTAAAAGAAGATCAAATCAGTGGACACAAATGGTTACAACGGTCTACGGTCCAAATGTTGCCAAAGAACAAATGACATTCTTGAAAGAATTAAGAAGAATTAGGAACTAGAGGCAGGTGCCATGGGTCCTAGGTGGTGATTTCAACGTGGGCCGCTTTGCAGAAGAGAGGAAGGGTGGGGACTATAACCTTAGAATTAGGCAGGAATTTAATGGTTTGATCGGAGAGTTGGATCTTCTGGAGATACTGTTAGGAGACAGAAGATTAACTTGGTCAAATATGCGGTTGGATCTAGTCTGGCAAAGCTTGACAGAGTGTTTGTCTCCATCGATTGTGAGGACAAATTTGCACTCTGCTCTGTCAAGTCATTACATAGACCAACTTCCGACCACGTGCCAGTAGTCCTTAGTTCGGGAGAAAAAAATTATAAACAGGAAGAGAAAACCCTTCAGATTTAAAAAATGGTGGTTAGAACACAAGGAGGTATATCAGTTAGTTAAGCGAAGTTGGGGGGAGTACATCCCACCCATACCAGTTCTAAATTGCGGAGATTGAGAAAATCATTTGCTAGATGGGAAAGAAGATATTTTGCACAACAAAGGCAGACGAAGGAGGAGCTAATGGAGCAAGTTGACGCCCTAGAGAAAATCCAAGAAGAAACTACTCTAATAAGCACCCAAATGGAGGTCCAGAAACTTCGGAGAGATCAGATACGTGAACTTTACAGAAGACAGGAAATTAAATGGTAACAGCGCTCGAGGATAACATGGCCTAAAGAGGGAGACGCCAACACGACATTTTTCCACAAAGTCGCCAACATGAGGAAGCAGATGAACTCAATTGATTCTTTGATAGTAGCGGACAACCAGGTCTGCAACAAAGAAGAAATCAAGGCATGCTTTGATGGCCACTTTAAAAGGGTCTTTGGAAAAGATAGATCAAAGAGACTGACGTTCACTGATCGTCCGTGGGAAGACTCTCTCGAGCTAAGCTCTTCGGAGAGGGAATTTTCTGAGGAGAAAATTAAAAGTGTAGTATGGGACCTGGGTTCTGAAAGAGCACCCGGCCCAGACGGGTACCCACTCTTGTTCTTCAAGACCTTCTAGACAGTAGTGAAGGATGAACATTATCAGTCTCCTTCAGGAATTGCATACTGGACAGGCTAGGCTAGAAATGATCAATTACTCCCGGATAATACTCATTCCTAAAAGAGACAGTCCTAAACAGGTCAAATATTATAGACCTATTGCACTTCTGAATAGTTCTCTGAAAATTATATCAAAAGTGCTCACAAATAGACTCTCACTCTATATGGAAAGGCTAGTTGGAGGATACCAAACAGGTTTCATTAAGGGAAGAAGCATCGTAGAAGGTGTTGCCATTACCAGAGAAGTGATTCATCAATGCAAACACACAAAACATCACTGGTATCTCCTAAAATTAGACTTCGAAAAAGCTTATGACATGGTGAACTGGGAATGCTTATTGGAGTGTTTAAAATTAAGAGGATTTGAGGAGAGTTGGATTCAGTGGGTACATAGTTGCTTGACTTTAGCTAGACTGCAAGTCCTCCTAGATGGAGAGAGGGGTAAAGAAATTATGTGTAGAAGAGGGCTACGGTAGGGGGACCCACTCTCGCCACTCTTCTTTGTACTGGTAGCAGATGGTCTAAACAGGATGCTCTCATTTGCAAGAGTACAAGGAAAGATTGTTGGCATCCCTAGTAGCAGTACAGTGAAGTACACCAACTTACAATATGTGAACAACATGTTGATATTTTGAAATTGTGATATAAACTAAGCAATAATGCTAAAAGGGGTTTTAAGGTGTTTTGAACTTTGGTTTGGACTGCAAATCAACTATCACAAAAGATCCATGATCATGCTATCTAATAGTACCTTGACATCGGAGTTCATCCTAGCCATCATAGGGTGTAAGAAGGAGTCCCTACCAGTGTCCTACTTGGGTTTACCAATCGGATACGGGAAGATAAAAGGAAGGATTGGTCCACATTAATTGATAAAGTAGAGAAGAGACTGGATGGATGGAAGTCCATAAGTCTATTCCTAGGGGGAAAGTTGGTCCTCCTTATTAGTATTCTATAAACATTGCCTACGTACGCTATGTCTATGTTTATCCTGCCTTCTTGGGTTCGGGATAGAATAGACAAAGTTCAGAAGAGATTTTTGTGGATGGGGCTACCTCACTCTTGCTAGGGATACCACCTCGTGTCTTGGGGCCAGGTATGTAAACCGTTAGAGTAGGGGGGGGGGGGGGGGGTAAAAGACCTAAGAACAATGAATATTGCTTTAATATCCAAGTGGTGGTGGAATTTACGGACACACCCTGAAGGGATGCTCCCAAAGCTAATTTGGTCCAAGCACGGGCCGCGGTCATGGGCTACTAAATCTAGAAACAATTGCAACTTATCTGCCTTCTGGAGAAATGTCAGATCTATGTTCCCAATATTTAGCCACGAGGTAAGATACAAAATTGGAAGAGGTCAACGGGCTGCCTTCTGGTTAGATAGGTGGTGCATAGAAAGTCCGCTTTGCGTTCTATACCCGAATATTTTCAAAGTGTCGCTTAATAAAGAGGCCCTAGTTAGGGATTACTAGAACAGAGGAAGAGGTAGACCATTGCTTGAAAGATCCCTAGTACAAATCGTTGAGTTAAACTCTCTATACTCAACACATATGATTGTCACACCTAGACACCAAGAGCGGGACGAAGCATCATGGAGATGGTCTGCTGATGCAGTCTTTTCTATTCAATCAACTTATAACCATCTGATTAATGGGGGGAGTCGTCTGGTCAACTATAGGGATATCTGGACATCGAAAATCCCGTTGAAAGTAAGAATCTTCTTATAGTTGGTAGAGAAGAAGACCATCTTGAACTGGGAAAATCTGCAAAGAAGAGTATGGCAAGGACCAAGCATTTGTGCCCTATGTAGGAGTAACAGGGAGGACATAAAACATATACTGATAACATGCCCCTTCTCTTCCCACATCTGGATAAGATGCGCTACCTGGACCGTACTAGCAGTGTATACGAATTCTAGGAAGGAGATTTGGCACAGGATTAGAAAAGACTCTCACAACAAATACCTAAGAAGCATAGTAATCACAGCAGTGCGCTGGAACCTGTGGAGAGAAAGGAATAATAGGATATTTAATAATTCTGCACTCACAATTAATATCTGTATATGCAAAACTTACTCTGATATATCCTTTTGGACAGATCAGTTATCCAATAGAGAGAGAGTTTTCATCACAGACGAGAAGGATAACTATATCCATGATGCCAGCCCAGCACAGGAGCGGATGAACACTTAAGAAAGGATGATGAATTAGAAGAGTCAAGAAGTTTATGTGAGATGTAAATCAGATGGCCACTGATGTACTTTTCCTTTTGTTTTATATGTGACTGGGACTGCTGTGTTTTACGAGCATAAGTCTAGGACTGTGTTGTTTATTTTGCTTTCATTTTTGTACTAGTTCGATAACATATCGTTAATGGAACATGGATGGGTAACTCCCGCCGATTTCATTCAAAAAAAAAAAAAAACATTGAAGTTAAGGAAGCGTTTTCCTTTCCTTTTGGTAGATAACATTTAAAATTGGTTCTCTTGGCAACGCGAAGATATGTAAGGATGAGGGTGTTTGATTTTATTTACTTATTCATTGTACTTATTGTTATTGTTTCTTACTTGTTTCTTTTCTTTTATTTATTTTTATGGGTTGAGGTATAATCTGTGATGAAGGATTTGTATGCTGAAAAAAAATGATATATAAATAGAAATGTTTTTATAAATTATAGCATGGCTTTATAGACTTTCCATCTTTATTTGCAAGTTTCCAGTCCAATATAAGGAATGAAGACACATGTCTGTGTTTTTATTCCGATATTTTTGACTGGCTTGCAAATAGTGTGCCAGTTTTCTGTTTCTACATCCACATACTGATTCTTTTTACTCTCTACTTCATTTGTGTGAGTTTTTATCTCCTAATCCTAGTATCTGAATCCTTTGGCAGATTTCAATTTTTTTTTAATACCATGTCTTCTAAGAGGCTATCTATAACAAGAACTAAAACCTTATAGTGGGGATATTCTAAATGTGCCCCACCTTCCTCCCAGTGAGCACTAGCTTCTTAGTGAGCACCATATAACTTTTAAAGTAGATGCTTCTTTCTTAGTGAGCACCACTCAATTTTTCATATTACCCCAATCTTCTACTCTCTCTCAAATTTCCTCCTAGTGAGCACTAGCCCTAATCTCCCCCATACCCCTTCTCTGTGAACTGTAGCCGCTCAGTTGCATCGGTATCGGTCTAATGCATAAGTTGTGCACTAAATTGAGTAGAAATTGTATCAAATCACTATGGATTGCTTTAAAATTTTACATTTTGTTTTAGAAGTCTGTTTTTATACTCTCATAAAAATTTCACAGTAGTTGGTTGACATTTTGACTGACAATTTGATATATTTCTCAGTTGTGCCCATATCTATCCAGAGCTTGAGTTGTGCACTTTATTCAATAGAAATTATACCAAATCACCATGAATCACATTGAAATTTTATATTCTATCTTAGGAGTATATTTTTACACTCTCATAAAAATTTCACATTAATTTGTTGAGATTTTAAGCTCAAATTAAATATTTTCTTAGCTGCACCGGTATCGGTCTGGTGTATGAGCAGTGCACTAAATTGAGCAAAAATTGTATCAAATCACCATGAATTGCTTTAAAATTTTATATTTTTTTAAGAGTCTACTTTTATACTCTCATAAAAATTTCACAGTAGTTGGTTGACATTTTGACTGACAACTTGATATATTTCTTAGTTGTTCTCATATTTGCCCAAAGTTTGAGTTGTGCACTTTATTCAGTAGAAATTGTACCAAATCTGTATGAATCACATTAAAATTTTATATTCTGATTAAGGAGTATGTTTTTACACTCTCATAAAAATTTACATAAAGTGGCTCACATTTTGATATGAAACTAAATATTTTCTCAGCTGCACCGGTATCAAACTGGTACATGAGCTGTGCACTAAATTGAGCAGAAATTATATCAAATCACCATAAATTGCTTTAAATTTTATATTTTGTTTTAGAAGTTTGATTTTATACTCTCATAAAAATTTCAAAGTAGTTGGTTGATATTTTAAATGACAACTAGATATATTTCTCAGTTGTGCCCATATCTATCCGGAGCTTGAGTTGTACAGTTTATTCATTAGAAATTATACCAAATCACCATGAATCATATTAAAATTTTATATTATATTTTAGGAGTATGTTTTTACACTCTCATAAAAAATTCACATAAAATAGCTGACATTTTGATATGAAACTAAATATTTTCTTAGTAGCACCGGTATCAGACTAGTGCATGAGCTGTACACTTAATTGAGCAAAAATTGTATCAAATCACCAGGGATAGCTTTAAAATTTTATATTTTATTTTAAAAGTTTGTTTTTTATACTCTCATAAAAATTTCACAGTAGTTGATTGACATTTTGACTAACAACTAGATATATTTATCACCTACGCCCATATATATTTGGAGCTTGAGTTGTGCACTTCATTCAGTAAAAATTATACCAAATCAACATGAATCACTTTAAAATTTTATATTATATTTTAAGAGCATGCTTTTACACTCTTATAAAAATTTCACATTATTTGGTTGTAATTAAAATCTCAAACTGAATATTTTCTCAGCTGCACACGTATGAATGAGTTGTGCACTATATTGAGCAGAAATTCATTCAAATCACCATGGATTGCTTTAACTATTTATATTTTGTTTTAGAAATATGTTTTTACACTTTCATGAAAATTTCACAATAATTAGTAGAAAATTTGATATGAAACTAAATATGTTTTGTCAACTGTGCCGGTATCGGTATAGTGTGTGATTTCTAAACTATACACAACAAAAATTATATCAAACCACTATGGATCATATATTAAAATTTGTATTCTATTTTTAGAGTATGTTATGATACTCTCATAAAATTTCACATTAATTGGTTGAGATTTTTCCTTCTAACTTAAATTTGTATTATGTTTTTGGAGTTTGTTTTGACCATTGTTACTAATGCCTTTAGTTATTGTTATTTAATTGCACGAAAAACTACATGAGCTTGTCATGAGACAAACACAAGATGATGAATCTCAGATGTCTCGTGATGACATATTGTTTCATGTGCTTGGTGAGAAATCAAGATATTTCGAGGAAAATGAGTGGGGAAAAGGCCTCCAAGTAAAAGACCCCGGCAAGATATTCAGGAGCAAGTAGAGAAGGTTATAACTGATGCCAGAGAGACAATGATAGTTGAAGTGGCTCAAAAAATTAGAGAAGAAGTTCAGACTGAGTCAGATAAGAAATTAAAGAAACAACTAGCTGAGTCGGATGAGAAATTAAAGATACAACTAGTTGAGTCAGATAAGAAATTGAAGACAAAGCTACAAGAGGTACGAGCTAAAATTAGAGCTGAGATACAAGCTTAGTTCGAGTCCATGTTACAAGAGTGGATGGCTTCTTTTACTGATTCTATATCACAATCAAAAAATTAATTTTTATGAGTTTATATGGATTTAATACTTTGCTTCAAACAAAACAAGTCACAGTTTGTGCAAAACTGGATCGTTTTTCTTATGAATATTTTAGCATGTTTATGTGATGAATTTTATTTTTCTATTATACATCATTGATATATATATATATATATATATATATATATATATATATATATATATATATATATATATATATATATATAACACATTTTGTGAATATAGTATTTGAAAATATGAATGATTGTATGTATTATATTTTATATTTGTAATAGCTATTTGTATTAGCTATTTGAAGATGCAGTAATAATATGAATAAATCGTCACTGGTAAATTTATTTGTGACAATTGATAGTGTTACAAAATTTGTGTTTTAGCGACAATAAACATTATTGTAAATTTTAACTTTTAGTAACATTATTAAAAATTTGTCACTAATAATTACTTATTTGTGATAATGTTTGTCGTCACTAATTTTGTAATTAATGTCATTATATAATATTTTATATACATATAGTGACAAATAGTCATGTCTTCTGTGACACATATTGTTATCACAAATACAATTTAGTGATGACGAATGTCGTCACTAAAGAGTCATAACAGTGACCATGTAATAAATTTTTTGTAATAAGTTTTATTGTCACAAATATGATTTAGTAATGTTGAAAGTCGTCACTGAAGAGTCATAATAGTGACTAACTTTTTAGTGATAAGTATTGTTGTCACAAATACGAACTAGTGACGTTATTAGTTGTCACAAAAAAAATATTATAGTGACAATCTAGTTAGTATTTTGTGACAAGTCATAGTTGTCACTGAAAACTATTGTCAGTGACGGGCACTAAAAGTTATCACAAAAACATTCAGTGATAGCCACATAAAATACAACACTTAGTCGTCACTCAACTCGTCACTGAATATTTTCAGTGACAACTTGAGAACGTTCAGTGAAGACTTTTGACGTCACAACCCATTTTCTTGTAGCACCTGCCAAACTCCTCCAACTGCACTGAATGGGTTAAAGAATGAAGAGAATGGGGATGGTGCTCACTAAGAAATGTGTCAAGACCATTTTTGTCAAAAAAACAATAGCAAAATTGTAATTTTTCTCAACTTACCCATGGTGCTCACTAAGAGGAAAGTGGTGCGCTTAGAATTTTCTCTATAGTGCTTGAATGTGAGTGTTTCCTAGTTGCTACAAGGAATGAAGATAGGTAGGCCTATGGACTAATTTTTGATCCGTACTATTCAAAATTTGAATTAGAATAAAAAATTTATTTTTTAAATTTTTTTAATAAAGTGGACCAAAAATTGTCTTTTAATCCGTCTATTCTTGTTCCTAATTGGTAGAAGTTGATTGGTAGAACAACGTCTGAGATGGCAAGTGTGAGGTGATGGCACTGAAGTCAGATGCATTGATGTCTGAGGAGCCGGCCTGTTGTTTCAGGGCATTTAATTTGCTTCCAGAGTGCAGTTTGTTACTGGGTTCGATGAGCAAAGTGAAAGTATTCCAAGTACTACATTTTCCGCGATAGAGTGCGACGATGAAGTGAAAAATCAAAGGCACAGAAGCTGGTCTGGAGTTGCACAGGGGTCATTGGTGCTGGTTGAGGTTGTGATTGTCACTGATTCTTGTGTTCAGTCGGGTCATCATGGCAAGATGTATAGGCCGAGCCCTGAATCTAACCATCCAATGCCACATGGAACGCTAGCGAAACATAGACAAATAATGCATCGGTTTTTTTTTTTTTTTTTTTTTTTTTTTTTTTTTTTTAAAAGAAAGAGCACATGCATACATGGTTGCGCGACATATTGCGAAGGCCATGAACACTACATGGTGTCCAGTTCATCAGGGAGTTAGTCCGAGGGGTCACCATCCTTACGGTGGCCCCTCCTTCGGTGGCCTACTGATGCTGGATTAGCATGGGATAGGGAGAACCAGAATCAGAAAATGCATTAGTCACTCTCGGATGCTATATAGCTAGGGACGAAAATAGGAATTGGGTGGGCAAAAAATTGGTCTGCCAATATATACATTATCATATCAAAATTTCTAAAATGGCTCTAGCCAAAATGCCATCTTTTTTTTTTATTCTTCTTATGTTTCAATTTTTTTTTAGTTTAAAGTTTATTTTATGCATGATATTTACTAGAGTGTCATTAACATTAATTTTGATTAGCTACTATGGGGACATAGAAGTCAATTCAATACATGATTCGCTCTTTCGCATTTACTCTCAAATGCAGAAAATCGTCAAGTAATACTTGGATAAGAAAATCTAAGATCATTCTTCTCAAGGACATAGTTAAAGCTGTAGATGCTTCATGCACAAAATTACTATTAGAAATATGATAAATAAAAGTTAAGAGTGAGAAAAGAGTATTAGAGAGAATATAATATGAGAGAGTATTTAAGAGATCAATCCTGGTTAGGATTCAAGTATAACACTAGGTTCTTTCTTAATTTACTATCTATGTTCCTAATTTTATAACTTAATTAGATCAAGGCACTTGGCTTGACCTAATCAATTATTTTGACTGTTATCAATCTTTCAAATTAAACTTCTAATTGTCACCTAAAATTATTTCTTCAATTTAATCTTAAATCAGAATATTATTTACCCGAAGTATAATCTCCCAAATAAAGTGATCAACTAACTACCCAGTTAAGCATGATATTTGATATAAATCTATCTATAACTAATCAAGCACTAGATAAATTGATCGTAACCAAGTGAAAACTATTTAAGGTATATCCTAATCAATTATCCCTTCACAAATTTTGAGAAATATCAAAGGTACAATTTTTATACATGTAGCAAAAAATATATATATATAGTAAATAAGTCAATCAACAATCAAGCACTAGGTTATCTCTTCACCCATGCTAGAAGAAAAATTCAGCTACTTATAGCCATCGAGTTCATCATATAAAATAAAAGAAATTATCTATTATCGAAACCCTAATATTTTACACAGCAAAGCAAAAAATCAAGTTTTTTTTTTCTCAAGAACTAGGAAGAAGAAGAAACTAGATCTTTAAAGAGTTTTGATCTCGGCATGTTACAAATAAGATATACAGTCTTCGTATTTAACAATATCAAATTGAATGTTGCAGTTGAGAGAAAACAAAATAAATTTGTATTGATTTGGAGCTTGTAACACTCAAGATGTATTTTCATAAATCAATTAATAGTTAAAATGAGATTCTGAGGAGTGTGACAGAGTAAGTATGATCAGAACGACTCCTTTTACTTCTATTGACAATTCGATAGAGATTTGAACCGAAGAAAATTCTAATCCCATTTACCCACGATCAGCGAAGAATTCTGGAAAATAAAGCAGACCCACGAATTTAAGGTTGGAAATCCTCAACTCAGCAGATCCGCGAACCTAAAAAATTAAGGTTTGCGACCCAGTGATGACAGAACATGTTCACGAATATAAAACTGAGATTCACGATACTACCCATAGCTTCCGGATAGGGGTTTAATACAAAGTCACTCGATCCGAACAAAGGAGTTGCCATCTCGGATCGTGGAGCTAACTGCCAAACGAATACAGTGTTATTACTTCGATCGTGGGAGCAACCACCTAACGAATATAACGGCACTTCTCGAGTAGTGGGGCTAACAGTCGAGCAAATGAGGCGGGATGTTACCCTAGAATCCCTATAAAAGGCAGGAGAACGAAAGAGAAAATGATCGATCATCTTCTTCTGAGAATTACCCCTTGTGATCAAGAGTCTAGAGCCTCCCTTTCTTTTCCAGCTAACTGAGAGAGATTGTACGGAGTGTCAACGGAGAGCAGGATCATTCTCCACAGCTACATCAGAACCCAGCTTTAAACAAATAGAAAATTTATTTTCCTCATATTTTGTAAACGGAAAACCGTTGGATTGTAATCCTTTATTGAAAAAGAAAACTTCAATAGAGTGTCATTTGCAATTTTTATGGCGAACAAAAAATTAGCGACTCCGCTGGGGACTACCATCAGCTCCGGTGATCTGGTGGTAGCTCAATCCAATAACATTCCAGTCGGCAGCCGGGTCAACTCGCTCACCATTCAGGTTGACCAAGAAAAGTACGAAGAATTTCTCTCTTCAGGCTCCAAGAGCCCTGCTTCCCTACGGGGATGCCGTAAAGTCTCCCAGGGGACAATCTCCAAGGAGGCTTTAATGGCAATAGCTCAGCCGAAAGAATTGGTGGACCAAATTGGTCCGAGATCCTCTTCCTCAACATTGGGCTCTAACCCAGTTTCGGTTGAGACTCCTAATCTCTCAGGCGAGATGGACCAAGGCTCCCACTTCAACAAGGGGAGGCGATCATTATCAACTTCGCAAGGCTGTGACATGGAGAAGGTGGTTCCTCTCACTCATACAACGAGAAGGAACCTAAGAAGAAGCAAAAGTCAAGAAATCGCCAACTCACCATCACAAAGGCCTACTGCGCAAGTATGGAGGCCAAAGTGTGAAGTTACAAAAGATCAAGACGCAGAAGGATTTACTCGCGTTTCCTATATAAAACGAAGTAAAACTACTAAAGTTGTCTATGACTACAAACGCGGAGCCTACATCCGCATCCCTCGTGTTCCAATGAAGAAGCATGATCGCGTAAAGAAAGATACCTGTGAACCTCACGTTCGCGGAAAACGTGCAATTACCCAGGAGCCTATCTCAAAGGCCAAGAGAGTCACACTCACTGCCCTGGCAAGAGTGACACCCACGCCAAGAGCCTTCGAGGAAAGAGAGAGGCCGGTCACAAAGTTACCTAGGCTATCTCTTACAGATGATCCCGTGACTAAAAGTTCTAATGCGGGAGATCTTCGGGAACTTTTGAATAAGAAAAGGGAGGAATCTCTGACATCTCACTGCCATTGCGAACGACTGATCAATACAGTGCTATTACACTGTCATTGTTCGACACGCGCCAGGCAGTCGGTGTTCCATCGACTATCAGCTCCATCAACATCCTCATCTCAACCGGCGAAAGGTTTCTGAGCCCAAATATCCTGAGGTGTCATCCAATATGATAGGTGTCGGGGAAAAGAACAAGAAAAAAAAGATGAAGAAAGTCTCCGAAGGATCTGCTTCCAATTCAGAGCTCTCTTCGGGCCTGAAAAATGTACTCAATGAAGAGCAAGGGGTTTTCCAAAACACTTGGCTCAGAAGTGGGATAGCAATCTCAACCAATTATAGACGGATGGCGAGAGTCTCCTCTGATGAGGAGGATACGACAAAATCTGTCATGGCCGAGTCTCAAACATCTAATTCGTTCCTGGAAGACTCCGCCTCTGCATACATGGCCCAAAATAGTACCCCGGAGGAGTTCATGCGAAGAATGAATGAACAGGATAAAAATATTCAACAACAACAGAATGCTATCAGCGAAATTAAAGACATGTTGCACGTTCCGTTGGAACTCGAAAAGACTAGATTAAAAGATGCATCTTCACAGACATCACCTCATGGCCCGAAAACCGGCAAAGGAAAGAGGGCGGAAGAGGAAGGTCATGGCCCTCGCAATAATGAAGAAGAAGCAGAACATCATGAAGACGATGACAACCACTCCATACACCAGAAAGGAAACGCAAATAGTATATGGATGGAAAGTTTCCAAAATCAATTGAACGCCCTCATGCATAAGAGCGATCTGCAGGAGCTAGGTGTGGTAAAGTCATATCCCATGGAATGGGAAAGTGTGCCATTTTCGGAAAACTATAAACCATTGACACTCAAATCTTTTGATGGTAAAAGATCGCCAAACCAGCACCTTTACTATTTTAGGTTGCAAATTGGGCATTTAGCTGGAAACGACCCCATTATTACACAGCTATTTGTTAGGATTAGCTTTTGAATGGTTTCGGAGGCTAGAACCAAGAGCCATCAATTCATGGAGCGACATGGAAAAAGCTTTTCTGACCAGGTTCTATGAAATGACATGGAGGTTTCAATACCGGCACTTCTAGCCACTAAGCAAAAAAAAGGGAGAGTCAGCTCGGGACTTCATCAAAAGGTTCCGAAATGATTCTCTTAGATGCGCGCATGGGATGCCAAAAAAGACTTTGATACAAACCTGTCGACATAATTTGTCAACTAAGGATCTGGCCAGGATGGGAGCAGTAAAGTTCTCGACTTCGAAGGACCTTGCCTTACAAGCTGAGGAGGCTGAGGAGATCGTACAAAGGCTCGAAGAAGAAGGATGCGAGGAGAAACAGAAGCGAAATGGCAATAACAACCATAAGTCCCGATCCAGGGGATATAAGGAGAAAGAGACAATGGTGACAGATACCCCGCAACCCGTAAAGTCTTCTCTGAAGCTCCCTTCTCAAACACGTATGCCTCAAAAACAATATTCCTTCAAGGATGAGCATACGAAAACCATTTTCAACCTCCTCATGAGTAAGAAGATGCTAAAACTGCCAGAATCTAAACACCCAGAAGAAGCAGGGAGAGTTAATGATCCTAATTATTGCGTTTACCATAGGATTATTAACCACCCTGCCCAGAATTGTTACATCCTTAAGGACAAGATTCAAGGCTTGGTAGATGCCAACGTCATCAAGCTCCAAGAGCACCAAAAGAAGGTGACCGCGAATATGGTGACTGTCAAGTTCGGTAAAGCACCTGACTGGATAGAGTCAACAGTTCAAGATGGAGTGCAACCCATTCCTAGAGGCACGATGCTGGTCGTGAATTTTGATGCGCATCAATAGCAGGACAAAGGATTGTCCCCCTTCGAAACTGATAAGGGGGAGATAATGTGGGTGCATCCAGATCTCCTTGATGATGAGCAATGGACTTCTAACTCTTCTAGAAGAAGGCGAAAAGGGAAGATTTTTACTTCCAATGTCGTCTCCATAATTTTCGAAGATAACGGAGGCATTCCTACTCTAACAGATTCAGAAGAAGAAGTTGGATATTCTCTGGCGGCTGACTCGGATCTCTCTCTCACAGGGAACTTTGGATGAATGGAGGCGAATGGGTGTAAGCCTCGCTGCTCTGAAACACCCAATGCTGACCACACTGAGAGAGACGAAAGTGCGGGTAATGCCAGTTGGCGAAGTGGCGTTAAGCATCCCTAGTGGTACGCAAAGAGACGTCGTGATGATATCATCTACGTCCGTACCGCTCCTCGTGGAGTAGATCCCGCATCTAACTGATGCAGTTTTTACCAGGGAACGGGAGAATTCCCACTACCGCTGGCAGGCCAGCTGGGCCGTGAGCGCGGTGGGAATGGGCTTCCCAAAAAGCCAGCCCCGGTCGGGGTCAGCATAGAATGAAGGGGACGGCCCTCGACGTTGTGTTGGCAAAGAAAGCAGGTTGTGGGCGGATAAAAGTGGATGTGGGGACTCGGGTCGGGGCACAACGTAACAACTGACGGGAGCCATTCCATTTAGGGCGAGCATGATCGTAGTTTGGGCGGGCACGAGCGATCTGGTGTCTGAGCCGATTGGTCAGACGACGCCTACTTCACTTATGAGATTAGTCTCCGCCGTCGGTACCGGAATGGACTGGGATGGAATTGAAAGAATGCAAAGCGCTATAGGGTCAGTTTTGTCGGGGGTGGGGGAATGACGCGTCGCTTCTTCACAAGCTTATCCCCGCCCCGTTTCTTGTCCATCCCGACCGGCAGCAACTGGGTCTCCCCATCTCTCCTCAACTTCCCCCGGTCTTCGGCCCGAGCTGTATGAAGCAAAAACTCGTCCCACATACGGTTCGGAGGCCGAGCCCCACCCCCAGCAATAATGGTGCGGCTTAGGTCAACGAAGATGAATAAGATACAGTTCACTCAACGATTGCCTTTGGGTCCCTAACTCCGTATGGGTAAGGAGCGTTGTTGTTTGCGAGGTCTCGATCATTTACATGGACCCACTTCTTTTTCCATTTGTGGTAATTTTATGATTTATAAACCGTCCCCAACGAGCGATCGGTTCATGTTTGAGCATGATGAATCACTTCGTGCCGACCTATTGCCAATAAACCTTCCTGCCTCATATGAGAATCGAAAACTAGAGCATTTTCTGCATTGGTGGATGAAGAATCACGAACATAAGAATTACTAGTTTACCGTGTTCCCAGAAAAAAAATTCTTTTTTTTCCATTCGAGAAAAGTCGAGCATGACTGAAGTGGCGATACATACAAATCCATTTACGGATCTATATGCTCCGATTGGAACTGGAAGTTCCAGAACTGGCGGCTGGTATACCACAATAATGAAACTGCCTTTTATTTTTTGTATTCGGATAGGATTTCTGTTGGCTTCATCGGGAGGCTCGCGTAGTTTGTTACGTCAACTCAAAAATTACCAGTTGCATTGGAATCGAGAAAGTTCCGTGGAGTTCATAATTGCATAAGACGGAGTCAAAATAGTGGCTTCGGCGCGTCGAGGCCGTAGGAAGTGTCTTGTCTTCCATAAAGATGAAAGTGGCCGTGAGCTTTAGCTAACTTTCTATATATACGAACCGATTCGACGGATATATGAGCCGTAGGGTTCACAAGAATAGGACCTATGACGCCCGGGTGCAAGGCGTTCCGACGCCCTATACGAGGTATAGTATATATACTGTTTAGCTTTGATGGAAGGAGCCCTTTTGGTCCGACTTTGCATCTCGCGATACCATATTGACGAGGAAGAGAGGAAAGAGAGAGGGAAATAGCAATCAATAGGAGAATAGCAAGAATAGGGGATTCTTTTGTGGGGAGATCCCTTTCCGTCACTTTGTTCGTGTGACCATTGCTGTGACATGGGCCTGCTCTTCGTCCCATTTCATTTATGGAAAAATCATCAGCTACCTTCATTCCGATCATCAGTCGGGGGAACTCAATCAGTCAATCAATGGAAGGCTGCGATGGAAGATGAAGGGTATTTTCTAAAGGATTGGAACAAGGCGGCGTCATCGGATTCCTCCCTTTTCCGTCGAGCCGGCACTTTACCGCGACGAACCGTCGCTCTGGAACTAGACCGTCATGAAGGCAGTCCTGGCTCCCCCAACTATTAGAGAGCTCGCCGCAGGCTCAGAGGCATCCATCGGAGACCGACTTTACTACTTCATCTTTCTCTTTTGCCCTTTCTTCCCTATATTTTATCCTCCCTCCGTCGGAGCTCGTCCATTCGCTTTTTCTTAATCTTGCCAGCGTTGCTTTGCTTTCCTTTTCATTGCACCTGTCCTTCCGTTGACTCAGGATTGGTCGTTGAGGGGGGTAGTGAGCCGTAGCATCGCATCACTCACTCATAAACGTCGCTTTGGTACGGTCAAAAGTACCGACTAGACCAGATCTACTAGATCTCGACGGCGTGGTGAGTGGTTTTATCGGAAAATTTCTCCGTCGCTTTCGACAGGCATACGATGGATGGACCACCCGATGATCACTTCTCGAATGAAGATGGAAGGACTCCTTCCCCGACAACGCGGCTGAGTCATGTGTCAACGCCGTCGAGACCTAGCAGATGCATACACTGGAGCTAATCAAATGTCGACTTGACGAGTGTCCATTTGGAAAATGATTGTCATCCGTGCTTCCCTCTGATAGTGTGACGGATAGAGATACCATCGATTAGCATACCGCCTGTCAGGACTGAGGGACGTCATCGTGTCAAGAATGCCTCCGCCACCCGTCGAATGAACTCTGCTCTGACTGGAGTAGGTTACTCCCCAATAAGCACATCCACACGTACTGTTTCCCGGAAAGGATGCACTGCCTCTGGCGCATTCCGTCCCAGTTCCATCACCTCCTGTGGGAGGGGATCAGAAGTGACTTGCTCGGAAGCACCGTCGTACTGGGACCTATCATTCATCTATTTCATCGTCATTTCGTTTACATGAAAACAAACAGTTTGATTTATGAAGTCCATCCCTTATACGACTCAATTTGCCACCCGGAGCAGACCGCTTGCGAACAACATGGAACGGTCTTTCATTCTTCCACAGGCCGGCGTCATTACGCTGCTTACTTACCTAACATGTACAGATCACTTTCAATGCGGTGACCTACCGCGAAGGGGGAACAATTGCCGTGTGCTCTAAAGCCAGGACCTTTGACCGTTTCAATGAGTCGAGTCAAAAGTCAATACCGTTGAGTTCTCTATTGGCTCTCCCAGAAAGAAAATCGAGTGATATGTGCAGGTTGAATCCGAGATGCTCGAGATGCGCATGGCCAGGGACCCAGTGGGTTTAGGAAGCCGAATCGGAAGACCAATAGCTAAGGAGGCGTCTATAAGAAAAGTGAAAGACTCCACTTGTGAATATCTCAATCTCAACTGGCTCCTCATATAGAATGATTTTGACCCACCCCTCGCCCTAAAGGGACGAGTGCCTAAAGACCCTCCATCTTCAGATTGAGCCCTCTTTGCCCGACGAGTTTCTTTTGTGAGACTCCCTTCGCGGATCTCCCCTCTTATCCAATCAACCAACTGTCCCAGGCCGGTGGCCTGAAATAGCATTCCCAGAAAAAGCTTCGCTGCCCTGGGATTGACTGTCTCCATTTGACGACCAATGAGACTACTTGGTGAGGAAGGAATCTTGCACAGACTCAGACTGTGAATGGATCGCGTGGACTAGAACTCAGACACTTTTTGAAGAGAGCATCCTACTGTGCGATCTGATCCATGGGCAGGATCAGAGTTTGATCCAACCTGTGTGATGCAACTACTTCTGAGCCATAGCTTCAGAAACTCGGCCTACTGAATCCCCTCGACGCCCACGAAACCCCATGTCTTTGTCTTACCTATGAGTCTTCTTCATGAGGGATTGATCAGACAAAGATGCATTCTGTAAACACCCCAGACGTGGTCTGACTTCTCCTTTTAGTCAGAGGTCAAAAAAACTGGAATTCGACATCAATGGAGAAGAAACCAAACGTCGTTCGCTTACTCTTATTGCCGACAGTTGTTGATCAACCACTTGTTGATTTGTCTTCCTTTTCGGACTGGTATTCCCGCCGAGGAGATCCGCAACGACCGTCGACGGGATCCCTCTTTTCGTCAGCTGGTGTTTGCTTGCGGTATGGTCCAGTGAAAAATCTCTTTCTAGAGACAATTGGTGTGCATCCAACCAGAGCTGGAGCAATTCATGGAAAGCATCCATCATCTGATTCGACGAACTGAGAGTCTCATCTTCTGGGGCCCTTGATCCTGTGATGTAGAATCCTTTTGGTTATAGAAAAAAAGTTTTCAAAAAGATGAAAATCCAATGATGGGATTTCTGATCCGATCCAATAAAAAAGAAAATTCGTCTATTCTTTTTTTTATTGGATAAAAAGATCTTTATCTTGCTGCTATGCCAAAATAGGGTGCAACGAACCGAAAGCCCTTCTCCACTCCAATGAAAAGTTCCTCCCAGATACATGGTCGGAATTACATACCCTGGCCCAGCTCAACATTCATTGGAAAACAATCGAATCTAGGCTTTCAATGACTTGGCCATTCAATCTTGTGAACTAATCGAGACTGAAATTGGATAAGGAGATACGAAAGGAGAGAGACGAAAGCGTGGATTTTGAAATAAGCCATCTTCCTATCGACGCAGAGCTGTTCAGGAAAAAATTACTTGAAGAATTACTTGAAGAACTATGGTCAGGCCGCAGACCCGTTCGGGGAAAAATTACTTGAAGAACTATTGTCAGGCCGCAGAACCTCGACCATCTCCAGAGAAAACTAAACAAAAAGAGCTTAAGTTTGACAAAGTTCTAAGGAGGAGAGGAAAGGAGCCTGCAGAAGATTTGCAAAAGTCATTTCAATTCGACATCTTAATGCAGTTAGCCAACATTCCTGCAAGGATAACCTTGTACACACTCCTGAAACTTTCTAAATCTACTAGAGAAGCTTTAAGAGAAGCTCTATAAGATTCGGAGGTATTCTTGATATAGATATTAGAAATGATTGAGAATGTAGGATCTCTTTGCATGATGTGTCACCAGATCTCTGGAGAGAACGTCCCTTGCATCACTTTCTCTCCGAAAGATATGCAAGTTAGGAGCAATAAGCATCACGACACTTTGTATTTTAAGGGATACATAGGGTCTACGGAGATTGATCGCATTCAAGTTGATCTAGGCTCGGCCTTGAGTATCATGCCCCAGAGGATGCTACAATACCTTGGAGTTCCGATGAATAGATTAGCTGCGACTAATACTACTATCTTCAGATTCAATGCTAACAGTAGTAAACCGTTGGGTAAGATAAAGCTTAAGTGTCAAATTGGAAACCTAAAGACGGAAGTCACATGCTACGTGATAGACGCGGACACATCATACAATCTGCTATTGAGAAGATCTTGGATCCATAACAATCTCATTGTGCCCTCCACGTTACATCAATGCATGAAGTATGTGGATAAGGATGGGAACGTGAGAACGTTGGTCGCGGAAAAGCAACCCTTTAAAGGAGTTGAAAACTACTTTACTGACTCGTTGTTGTATCAAGATGCGTTCGGTATTTCAAATCAGCCTGTTCTGAATGACCCTGATAACGGCGAGGAAGCTGATACAGAATCAGGATCTGAAGATTCAAAATCCGAAGATGTAATTTGGGACGGTGAACCCATTGTGATAAGCCTCGAAGGTCTTGATGTAAATAACACCGTTCACTCTGATGGTGAATGGGTGATAAATGAAAATTTAGAGTTTGCTTATTCCTCTGGTGTTGATTTTGAGCCCTCAAGCACTAGCACAGATGCATTTAGCGATTGTGTAAATGAGATACGTTCTCTGACTTCCTTCCAAGCACCGATTCGGTCATCCTTACATGAATTAAGTAATGACGTTGAAAGTGCTAACAAGGTTATCTTTGAGGTTCCTCCCAAGGACGGAACCCAAAAATCGATAGTATTTGGAAGGGCAAGTCACAAGAACAAAAAGAAATGCTTAGATTCTGAGGAAGAACAGGGAAATCCTGATTTCTTCCATTACGGTGAAAACTCTCGTAGGTTAGTAAAGAAAATGGGATACAATCTGACCGAGAGTAGGGGGTTGAAATTTGGAAAAGGAAGAAGGACAATCCTTCAAACCTTTGTCCCAGAAGGGAAAATACCGGATTATTACCAGAAAATCGATAGGGTGTTAGAATACATCACCACTCCCGAGGGAACCTAAAGTGAAAGAACTAAAAAAAGACAGTGCGATTATTCGTCAGAATCGTCCTGCTGGGATTCAGATGTCAGTATAGGCATGATTTTCCGTGAGGTATCCTCGAACATGGCTTCCGCAATCTAAGAAAGTGAAGATTTAGAGGAAGCCTCGCCGATAAACGATGACCCCTTGGCTAAGCATCTTAATGTGAAGTGGGAGATCCACTTTGAACAATGCGAACCTCCAACTGAAGATAAAGTGATCCAAATAAATATGAGGGATGAAAAGAATCCTAAACCCATATTTATAAGTGAGAACTTATCCTTGGAAGAAAGGGAGGATTTGATGTCCCTCATTCGCGAATACATTGATATTTTAGCTTGGAGTTATGAGGAGATGCTAGGATTAGACCCAAGTGTAGCAGTTCACAAATTGAACATCCGGCCAGAAGCCAAGCCAGTAAAACAACAGCAACGAAGATTCCGCCCAGAGATCATGGAAGCTATTGAAGCTGAAATCAAGAAGTTGATTTAGTCAGGTTTTATTCGCAAGGAACAGTACCCTGATTGGGTCGCGAATATAGTTTATGTAATCAAGAAAAATGAAAAGATTCGCATTTGCATAGACTTTAGGGATTTGAATGAGGCCTGCCCTAAAAACGAATTTCTGTTACCCATCACAGATATTATGATAGTTAATACTTGCAGATATGAGCATATGACATTCACGGATGGGTTCTCGGGGTATAATCAAATAAAGATGTACCCTAATGATGAAAAGCATACGTCCTTCAGAACACCACTCAGGGTATACTGCTATACAGTTATGCCCTTTGGCTTGAAGAACGCAATGCTATATATCAACGCGCCATGAACGTAATATTCCAGGAGCATTTCCGGAAGACAAGGGAATGTTACGTAGATGATCTAGAAATTAAAAGCAGAAACAAAAATGATCACTTGAAGGATTTGAAGACAATGTTCGACATTATGAGGAAACACAAGCTCAAGATGAATCCAACTAAGTCTTTCTTGGGGGTTTCCAGTGGAAAATTTCTCGGCTTTGTCGTAACGTCGAAAGGAATTTATCTTGATCCAGATAAGGTCAAGGCTATCCAAGATATGCCGCCTCTCCATAACCTCAAAGAGGTAAGCGGACTGCAAGGTAGGCTGGCGTACATCCGCAGGTTTATATCAAATTTATCTGGTAAATGTCAGCCCTTTACCAGATTAATGAGGAAAGGAGTGTCATTTGTTTGGGATGACGCATGCCAAAAGGTTTTTGAAGAAATCAAACAATATCTCATGAAGCCACCAGTGCTCGTAGCCCTAGTCTCAGGAGTACCTTTCTTGCTATACATAAGGGCTATGGACCATTCCTTGAGGGCCTTGTTAACACAGAAAAATGAGTCAGGTCAAGAACAAGCTTTTTATTAACTCAGCAGAATGATGATTGGGGGCGGAACACCGGTATAACCCAGTGGAAAGGAATGTTTAGTTTTAGTGTTCGCAGTGCAGAAAATGTGACACTATTTGGTTGGACAAACCATCCACGTTGTATCGAGGGTTATCCCCCTGAGAATATTAATGACTAAACTCGGATCGTTAAATTCAAGACTATCCAATTGGATTATTCTACTATCACAATATGATATGCATTTTGTTCCGCAGAAGTCTGTTAAACGACAGGCCGTGGTCGACTTTTTAGCCAAACATCCAATCCCAGCATCCTCGAGGTTGTATGAACAAATCTCGGGAGAGTTAGAAGAATGGAGCTCGATTTCAGAAGAAGATGACTCGCAAGAGCCTTCGGAGGCAAACACAGTCGCAAAAGGTGTATGGCAACATTTCTTCGATGGTGCCTCCCGAATGGGATCCGAGGGAAGAATGACAGCGAGGGTAGGAGTTGTTTTCGTCTCCCCCCACAACCACATTATTCCTCGAGCTTACTCATTAACAAGCTCGTGCTCCAACAATGTCGCGGAGTATAACGCCCTTCTAATCGGCTTAAAAATAGCCAAACAACTGGGGGTCAAATATTTGGAGACATATGGGGACTCTCAACTTATTGTAAATCAAATAAAAGGGGAGTACAAGGTCAAACATGAAGACCTCTTGCCGTATTGTCGTGCGGTGATCAAGATCGCCGATGCTTTCGATGGTTTCTATATCAGCCACGTAAAGCGCCACCGAAACAATTATGCAGATTCACTAGCTTCCCTAGCTGCTATATTAGCCTTGCCCAAGCATGCTAGAAGGCAAATTACAGTAGGGAGTAAAGAATTATTTGTTCAAATTACAGTAGGGAGTAAAGAATTATTTGTTCAAAGGATGAACTCAAAGAGGAAATGAAAGAACCATAGGAAGACGAAGCTGACGTTTTCGAATCAAGCCTAGAACTGAGGAATTGGCGTTTTCCTTATATAGACTATGTCCTTTACAGTATATTACTTTAAAATCAAAAAGAAGCTAGGGCAATTCAGAGAAAGGCTATCTGGTTCTACTACAATGCGGAGCTCCAGACATTGTACAGGAAATCGTATGATGGAATTTTACTTCGCTGTCTCTCCAACCGCGAAGCTCAAAAAGTACTCGAAGAAGCTCATGCTGGCACCTGCGGAGCACACCAGCCAGTGTCAAAACTCTGGGACAGAATCCCTGGCCTAAGATGATGACAGAAGCAGTTAATTACGCCAAGAAGTGTAGGGCCTGCCAAATGCATGCAGACTTTATACATCAAGCTCCGGAGTATCTCCACCAAACGACTACATTGTGACCATTTGAGCAATGTGGTATGGACATTGTCGGACCAATTTTCCCGTCATCAACAAGAGGACACCGGTTCATCTTAGCCATAACCGATTACTTTTCAAAATGGACCGAGGCCATTTCTCTGAATTAAGTAAAGTCATTAGATGTCATCAAATTCATCAAGCACCATGTGCTTTATCGTTTCAGAGTACCCAGGAGAATCATTCATGATAATGGGCCATAGTTTGTGAGCCAAATATATTCTAGATTCTGCAATAAGTACATAATCGAGGATATAGTTTCATCACCATATTACCCTGTAGCCAATGGTTTAGTAGAAACTTTCAATAAGACCATTGTAAAACTTCTCAAAAAATTTGTATCATCCAATCAAAGGGATTGGGGCGAAAAGCTCGGAGAATGCCTGTGGGCATATCGCACCACGGTTCGAACCCCCACTAATACCACGCCCTTTTCTTTGATATATGGGTCAGAAGTAGTCTTGCCTTTAGAAATTCAAATCCCATCGTTACAAGTTGCATTAACAACCAGAATGACACAAGAAGAAAGGCATCAGCAAATACTCCAAGAATTAGAGGCCTTGGACGATAAGCTCTTAAAAGCTCAACAGAGTATTGAACTATACCAGGCACGGATCTCCAGAACTTTTAACAAAAAGGCCAAACGATGAACTTTCAGGAAAGGTGATCTAGTCCTGTCAGTCAGAAGACCGATCATATCCAGCCAGAAGCCTAGAGGAAAGTTCCAGCCGAAGTAGGAGGGACCTTTTGTCATTGACACGCTTTACTCCAACGGCGCATACCGGTTGGCAAAGCAAATGTGACAAGATCATGATGTCAATCAACGGCAAATTTCTGAATAAATATTATTCTTAGTCAAATTGCGGAACACCAGTCGCAATGTGATCTGGGTAGTTCAATACAAATGATGGGCAAAAGCTTGTCTGTAATCGAAAATTCATCAATGAAGATTCTTTAGGCTGCGAACCAATTTTCCTTCTCTTAAACTCGCCAAGTTAAAAAATACCTCCGGCGAATGAAATTTCTTTATTTCAAATTTACCAAGTTGAAAAATCTCTCTGGCGAATCAAATTTCCTTCTTTCAAATTTGCCAAGTTAAAAAATACCTCTGGCAAATCAAATTTTCTTCATTCAAATTTGCCAAGTTAAAAAATACCTCTGGTGAATCAAATTTCTTTCTTTTAAATTTGCCAAGTTAAAAATAGCTCTGGCGAATCAAATTTCATTCTTTCAAAGTTGCCAAGTTAAAAAAAAAATAAATACCTCTGGCGAATCAAACTTGTCAGCAAGAAGTTCTTTCATTCACAATAATTTTGGGTACTTGGAAAATTTTGATTGATTTTAAGATTATCAAGTTAACAGTTATCTCTAGTAATCAACATCAGAATCATCCTTCAGATACTCTTAATTATGTAAAAAGAAAAGAACTTCTTTATCCATCAGCAGATCAAAATTATAGAGAATCCTCTAGTGTTGTACAGTCAACAAGAGTGAATACAAATCACTAAAAAAGGGGAAAGTTTGCTTCTGTAGCCTCCTCTCCCAAGAATGGCTTAAAGGCAGTAGTTTGCTCCTGCAAGCTCCTCTTTTGGAATGACAAACTTGCTTCTGTAACCATCTCTTTAGCATGGCTCGCATAAAAAAGTTTGCTCCATGGCCTCCACTTCAAATTTGCTCTTGTAGGCTCCTTTTTAAGGACGGCTTAAAGGCACAATCTTGTTTTTTCTTTCCGACCACAATCAGGGACCTCCTGGTTGATTCCCCCAGTGATGATGCCAGGGACTTAATTAGTTCAAAACTGGGCATACCAAATGCACACCCCAGACGTAAACATGAGAGGTTGCACAAATTCAAGGTCCTGATCATTAGTACCCCAACCTTGTGGGATACTAGGAAAGAAGAAAAATAATACCACAGACCCGAAATCTTTTCTCTCATGGAAAATACATGAGACCTTCAAAGACTCTAGAGGTATTGGAAGCAATTACGAGCCTATTGGGTCTGGGTCATTGTTAAGGAGAATGACTACAGTTATCTCCTGCAGCCAAGTCAAATCCCTATAAAAAGGAAAAAAGGAAGAAAGAGGATGATATTAATCAGAAGAAGAAGTTTACCTTAATTAAGGAAAATGACTATAGTCAGAAGAACCTTTTCGGTGGGACACTTTGTTGGATTGAGGCAGTCTGGAGCCCTTGTAACATGCCAACTCTTATCCATCACTTCGGTTGGAAAAGAAGAAAATATGGCTCCACAAATAAATCAACTACAAAAGAAACGAAGAGAAGAGAATTGCAAAGAAATTTTCTCACGACTGAATGATCTTCCATTGAAGGAATCATGCGTCTTATATAGACGGTCTGGTAACTGTGTTCTTCGGTTTGGAAAAGATAAAGCCAAAATCTTCGGTTAAGATTTTCAGTTCGGATCTCAACAGAATTTATTACTGTTGCATGGGACGTTTAGATATTGTAGCCCGAAGATCTCGTCATTAATAAAGATATGCAACGCTTGGGATTCCACGCCCGACGGTTTTATCCCAAGGCTCATAGGGGTCTCTACAAATTCCAAGATATTTTGGATCATCCCACGAAAGTTCTAGGCACAATATTGCGAACTTAAATTCGCAATCCTCAGGAGCCAAGATCGTAAATTTAGTATGGATCCGCAGATCGCCTGATGGAAAAATTGCAAACCTGACAAAGGCTCATGAAAGTCACGTGACAGATACACGGATATTAAAATTTTACGAAGAATCTCAAATCTCATATATAAAATGCTGGGTTTATTGCAAGTCTTCTAAGACAAATGCTGAAGTTGTGCCGTAGAAATACAAAATTGAATTCAAGACTTTCTACATAAGCAAGGAGTGATACCATGCACAACAAATGTCAGGGGAACTATTACAAAAGAATGAACAGTAGAGAATCAAATATATATATATATATATATATATATATATATATATATATATATATATATATATATATATATATATATACAAACTTCTATAGTTCAATGATTCAACATAGCTATAATTTTCTCCTCGGCATCATCAATATCTTGCTGAAGGACCTCATAAGCTTGGACAGTGGCTTGACGATGTAATTCCTCGTCACTAGTGATGACATTTTGCGCTGCAGCAGCCTCCAGTATATCCAATTCAGTTTGTATCGCCTGGAAATCTCTGGTCGTATTGTCCCGCTGGTGTGATAAGTTGGTGAGATTCCTCATCGACTCATTACGTTCCTTGGTGATCTTGGCTAAGAAGGCTTGAGCTTTGGCAATAGACTCTTGGGTTCTTACAATAGCCTGGTCATGGTCCTTGACAATTGAAGCAGCAACTTCCACTTGAAAAACTAGAGACTGACATCTAATTGACCCTTTTCTAAGGAGGCTTTGCAAGCATTGGCCTTCTCCTGGGTCTCCTTCTAGAATCTAAGTTGTTCCTCTTTCAGTCTCTGGAAAATGGCTTCGAACTGCCTCAGATTTGTCAGCGATTCTGGTTTTCGATAGGAATGTAGCTTACTTTTGAAGCTGAGTTATCATAAGCCTAAAGGGAGCAGTTTTCTACCAGTCAAGTAGATATTGAGAACATTGGCAAGCGAAGCAAATGAAGCTCCCTTTAGTTTTTTGTCAATGCAGCGATCAGGAAAGTGGAGGAAAGTCTCCACCGTATCATTCAGTAAATCAACTTCAAAAATGTTAACCTTTGCATCAGAGGGATCAGCACTGGGTGGGGCAGAAATGGTTTGATCCGTACTCTACAGCACAGAGGCAACAATGCCAACATCAGGAGGAACAGGACCTCTGGAAGTTTCAGCAGAACTGCCAGCTGCAACATCCTGAACCAAAATATCGGATGAAGCAACCATGGCTGAGACCATGGGCACAGTAGTCTCTGGAGTTATTACTTCTATCGTGTCAACAGTAGAAGTGGTAACCTTGGTTACTTCATCGGCGTTAGCTTCTGCGATGGTGTCATTTGGCAAAGTTACCTTTGCGCTCATGAACTCTAAGTCCGGAGTCAAAATCGAAGCTGGCAAAAAAGAGGGAATTGACAGTTGAATGTCCCAGTTTCAATTAATAATAACAAAATACCTAAAGAGAAAAAAAAGGACGCAAATCTGAAGGTTGAACACTGGACTCTCCAGGTCCGTATACCTAATGTCCGAATACCTCAGGCCCGTATACTTCAGTTCGAACGTCATCGCTCAGATAGACGTGCTTACCATGGTCTGATGGAGGGGGTGGAAGAATGAAGGTTTCCACTGCTGACATCGTCGTCATGACCCCATTCATCTTGATCTTCCGAAGGAGGTACTATTTTTGGGGGACCTAATGCATGAATCTCTCCAATGATTTGTACTTCATTATCTGTAATAGCTTGATGAACAGGGGTTGCAGAACCTTCTTGTATAGTAGAAGAAACACCAACTTCAATAGTGGCCTGGTGGGTGAGAGTCATAGGATCCTCTTGAGTGGCGGGAGTAGGATCACTGCGAAAAACGAGCCCCTGACTTCGACGCCTCTTAAAAAAGCAGAGAACTAAAGATGAGTCATCCTCATCTTCCTCATGTTCCTCTGCGACAGTCTCAGAAACCAAACTGGGTGCCGTAGTACCGGCCGTAGGTGGGATGTCCTGCAGATCAACACTCCCTAGATCAATAGGCAAGTCACTGAGGTGCCTCAGTCTCTTTCGCTTAGGCGAAATCTTCTTTGGAGGAGATTGCGGTTGAGGAGAAATTTCTTTTAAAGTTGGGAGAGGAGAAGTATCAAAGGAGGCAGGTTGAGTTGATAAAGCTGGTGCATTATTGTCCTCCTCCCTTTGTTGAGTCACCGGTTCTGACTCTTCAGAGGTACTTTCTGCCCCGAAATCTTTCATCCCTACTACGTTCATACTGTCAGTCTTCTTCTTCTGAGCATACCAAGCTCTGATCTCTCTCAAGTAGGTATGATTTACACTGAAGTTCTGAGGAGCGAAATTAGCATTCGCAAACCATTTACAGAAACTGAAACTCATATTCGAGTTTGGGATCTTTAGAGGAAGATCAAATCTAGCCTGGGTTCCACCTGCGACGAAATGAAACCAAGATCGAGCTCCTTCGAAGATATTCCCAACAAAACTCATTTCCCTATTGGGATTACCAACATAGAGCTGATCATACCCGAACTGTCGAGCGAAACGGCTCAGGTAATAAGGCTCTATATATCAATGGTTCCCCAAATGAAGAACCAAATATTATGGGCGAATATTTATCAACCAACAGAAGCACCTCGGAGATAGAACAGTGAATTTATCAACACCTGCCATGTCTGCAAATTCTTCCCCATACCCGACATTGGGAAAGTACGAAAAACATATGAATAATTCAAAACTCGTTAAATGACAGAGGATCTTGCGGATCATAGCCATATAACCCCCTTTCCATTGTGACCTCTCATAGTGCTGCACTCTGGGAGCATTTAAGTCTATCTGTGAATCAGTAGGACTCATCAAAGTGGGGCAATGTAGAACCAACCAAGCCATCAAATAAGTATAAGGGAGTTCTACATGCGGATTAGGAGTCTTAATGACTGGATCCCCTTTCTTCCTCTGCTCCTTCTTCACATTGCAGAATTTATTAGATAATCTCCTCAGTCCGCTTTGGATGTTGCACACCATCGCGGGCAACAGACTAAGTCACTTACCAAGTGCTAGTAGGACGACTGGGTATACGGCCCTAACGGGTATGTTTTCCTATGAAGGAATAACACACTTCTTCAACCATACCAGAAAATAACCCGCCAAGAAGGCAGGATCAGATATAGACTAGAAGGCCTGATAGTGAAAACTTTCAAAGGACAGCCTTAGAAACATCCTCATCAGATTCAGCGACGCAAGCGTCTATCCCGAAACTTGCGATGATCTTCTTTCAACTTCCTTTTCAGAAACTAGAGGAAGGTGAGTAAAATTAGAATTATCTTGGAAAAATTGGGCAGGAGATATTGCAACCACTTCTTTGGTTTCAAACTGCGAGTGCCAGATGTGTGAGTGCAAATATGATAGTAGCAGAGCAACTCCTAGTAAGTATTATAGATCAAAGGATCCTGGGTCTTCAGCAGACGGAGTTCTTCCCCAGTAGGGACGTACTCTTTATACGGGATGTCTCCCATGGGCAGCCCCGAAATTTTATACATCTTGTGAAGGGCGAAACCCAATTCGCCTCGAGGGTAAAAGATTGTACAAGTATCAAGATTATACAGTTCTAGTAGAGCAAAAAAATAAAATTTGCTAGCAGGAATGCCGTGCTGAACAGCCCAGATAGTACGATACAGTCCCGCATGATGAAGCTGATCTCTGAAAGCTCTCAGAAAGAAGTCAGTCAAGACTGCCCATTCTCCTTTTGAGGAACAGTGAACCCATCCTGGGGGACAAAAGTCTTGAACAGGGAATTCCCCTTGTGCATCGACAAATCAATGTAAGAAAGTTCATGCGACTATGGGTGTTTCACCTCTGGGGAAGTCATGATTAAGTAGCCCCGGGAGCAATCCACAAAAGTATTTTCCAGTAGAATGAGGTAAAGCACCTTGAAAGTTAAATTCTCCCAATAAGATAATGTCCTGCGGCTTGTTTATGTGCCAGTCCATTCGTCTGGGCATGGAAAGGGAATGGAAGAATAAGAACGGATAAGACCTCTCCATGTTAAGGAGAAACAAGTAGCGGCCTTCAACTTGATGAAGCCACTTGTAATCTCCATCTTCCAAACCATTATCGGGCACTCAAACATGGTCCCCGAACAAAAAGATGGGTTTGTGTAACAAGGACCGATCATCTCCTTCAAAGGGTCATTGGTCATTAGTTCTCGCAATGTTGAGCGAGCAGGATGGAGAATTTTATCTTCCCTCTCTTGACTATCAGATACTGTACAATGCGGAGAAACTTGACCGAATCTAAACTCTTTCTCCCCGTCATAACCATCCGAGTATCCGAAGTAATGATCCTTAGGCCAAGGATTCAAAGTATAATCAACAACAGAAGGATATATTCAGATTCAAGACAAAAACTTTTTAAGAAAGGGGTTGCCTTTTTTTAAAGTTATTATTATTACCTCCAATCAAGGGTTCCTGCGGAACCACCATAGAACTGGAGGGTCCTTGAGGGTTTTGATGACCACTAGAAGCAGCACCAGATGAGAAAACTTTCTTTGGCATCTTTTGCAGATTAAGGAAATCCTCCACAAAAAATATCGAAAACTAGAAGAGATTGAAGACAAGAAGTCAGAGGAACCCTAAAGGAAAAAACTTGGATTTCAAATTTCTCGAGATGAGAATGGCCTCTCTCATAAAATCGAGGTTATATAGCAGATGATTTGACGGCAGAGATCGTCGGATAGACGTGATATCTGGCCCGAATCTCGTGAGTACCTTTTCATTTAATGCGGCTCAGAGAACGTCTCAATTCTTACGCCGTAGAAAGCAACAGCCTTCCGGCTTTTCCGCAAGGGGAAAGTTCGCGCCCCTAGCACAGAGTCGCGTTCCTTCCGAAATAACAGTCTGCGACCCTAACACAGAGTCGTTTTCTTCTCCAAAAGGAAAGTTCGCGCCCCTAACACAGGGTCGTGTTCCTTCCGAAATAACAGTTTGCGACCCTAACACAAAGTCGTTTTTTTCTCCAAAATGAAAGTTCGCGCCCGTAACACAGAGAGTCGCATTCCTTCTGAAATGACAGTTTGCGACAGTAACGCGGAGTCGTCTTCTTCTCCAAAGTGGAAGTTTGTGACCTTAATACAGAGTCGTGTTCCTTCCAGAGTGGAAGTTCGCGACCCTAATACAGGGTCGTGTTCCTTCCAAGACGAAAGTTTGCGACCCTAATACAGAGTCGTGTTTGCGGCCCTAACACAGAGTCGTATGTTTCAAGAGTTGAAAATTGTGGCACTGATACAGAGTTGCGTTTTCTTCAAAAGCAGCAAATTGTGGTACTAATACAGAGTCGCATTTTCCTTCAAAGGAAATAAATTCACGGCGCTAATATAGAAGTCGTGTTCCTTTCAAAATGAGAGTTAAAGATATTGAGATCAGTTGAACAAAGTTCTAATACAGAATTGTACTCTCAAAAATATAAAAAATGGAGATTCTAATACAGATTGATATATCCAAAGTATTCCAAAACTTCTCAAAAATCATGAGAGTTTTGAAAACTTTGGAGGGGGTTTTGTCGGCGAAGAATTTTGGAAAACAAAGCAGATCCATGAATTTAGAGTTGGAAATTCTCAACTCAGTAGATCCACGAACCTAAAAATTGAGGTTCACGACCCAGTGATGACAGACCAGGTTTGCGAATGTAAAACTGAGATTCACAATACTACCCATAGCTTCCAGGTAGGAGTTTAATACAAAGTCACCCGACCTGAACAAAAGAGTTGCCACCTTGGATCGTGGAGCTAACTGCCAAACGAATGCAACAGCATTACTTCGATCGTGGGAGCAACCACGTAATGAATATAACGGCACTTCTCGAGTAGTGGGGCTAACGGCTGAGCAAATAAGGTGGGACGTTACCCTAGAACCCCTATAAAAGGCGGGAGAACGAAAGAGAAAAGGATTGATCATCTTCTTCTAAGAATCACCCCTTGTGATCAAGAGTCTAGAGCCTTCCTTTCTTTTCCAGCTAACTAAGAGAGATTCTACAGAGTGTCAACGGAGAGCAGGATCGTCCTCCACAGCTACATCAGAATCCAGCTTTAAATAAAGAGGAAATCCATTTTCTTCATCTTCTGGAAATAGGAAACCATAGGATTGTAATCCATTATTGAAAAAAAAACTTCAATATAGTGTCATTTGCAATTTTTATGGTGAACACCCATGTTCTTAGAGTTGTTTTATAGTTTGGGAGATTATAACTTTCTTTTAATTTGTGAAGATCATGGTAGAACGGCACATACGATCTGATCAGTTTGACAAACTGCCTAGAAGTGAATTTGGCAGGTCTGCCCCTTGACAGTCACCTAGAAGGGCTGTCGGCAATAAGAAAAATATGATGACTGTAAACCCTTAACAATAGCAGTTGCTGAAGCAATGGTTGAAACGACTGTTAGGTGATTAAAAACTAGAGAGGGTTATAAATACCCTTTGTAAATAGAACTTTTATATTAGGTGACTAAACACTAGAGGGCTATAAATACCCTTTGTAAATAGAACTTTCATATTAGGTGACTAAACACTAGAGGGCTATAAATACCCTTTGTACTCCAGAATTAATAGAGAGAATTTTATTGGCGATTTTAGAGATTTAAAGAGAGATTTTTAAAATTTTGAGTTTTTATACTTTTTCGTAGTTATTCAATAAAAGAATTTCTTTTTAATTATTGATGGTTGTGAAGAGTATGAGTGATTTAATTTCTCATTGGTTTGGCATGAGGTAACAAACTCTTGATAATAATTTGGCATGAGTTCTTACTTTTCATATTCTCAATTATTTTATATGATGTTTGATTTTTTGTTCTTTAATGATGTGATAATTTAACTGCAAGCATACAGTGGTGGTTGTAGTGCTATACAGGTCGTCACATAGAGATCTCAGGTGTTTTGCGATTCTTACTAATTCTACAGTCTAACGGACTAACAAAAGATTCTAGTTTGAAATTGATATTATCTAATTAGCCTAAAATTTAGAATCTACTAGTTTCCAACCATGTTCTTACTTCTATTATCTTTTTCTATCATATAAAGGTGATCTTTTAGTTTAATCTTTAGTTAAAGTGCTCTATGCATGAGCTATCAAGTGGTGTACAAGTATAACTCATCAAAGATACTACTTTGCATAAAAACAAACTAAATCATTAGATAATTTAATGAATAAGATGAAAACCAACAATTCCAAACCCTAACTAAGTATAGGCTATCAAGAAACTTAATTCAAGTATAACCTATCAAAGTATTAATCTGCGAGTTCTTATATTTTAAGCCTTTCATGGAAAAATCATATCTTTATTATTTTATTTAAGAAGAAAATTCTAGAGAGTAATTACATGTTGAATCGTAGCTTCATCTACATCCGAGAGCTAAGCAAAATTAGTTACTCATATTTCTAACAAGCAAAATCAAATTTTTATTCATAAAAAGCAATTAAATCTAATCTAGAAAGGAAATAAATCTAAACTAGAAAGCAATTAAAATAAATTAACTAAGGAAAAATTGAAGAACAAATAGAATTACCGCTAGAGTCTAGTATTGTGGCCGTCACTCCTTCAGCAAAACCCTAATTTTATTAATAAAAGTGCATCTAAAATTACACTTAAAAAGCTCTCCCTAATTTACAAAGATTCATGGGGTATTTATAACCTACTTACAATCCTACTCCTACTCAAATTCAATACAAAAAATATGATCCTAATCCAACATAAACTAATCTCAAGATATATAATTTTAATCCAATCCATAGGTATTAGAAACTAATAGTTGAGATTAGATGGCATAAAATACTAATTTTCGGGTCCAAAACCTGAAATTAAGTTCAGCACACTCATAGCCTGTTGGATCGGAATTTCCACTCTGCAATGCTTCAGTAAAATAGCCATAAGTTTTGCATACAAACTCGGATTGATTTATTCTTGGACTCATTTCGAAGATAATTACGAGCTCTACAAATATTTCTTACATGAAGTTTTTCTGTTTAAGTTTTATCATGGTGAATATGCTCTTGAACGTTTTGCTACTGTACTTGAGTTTCTGTATTCGCCTTAATTAACTTTTTTTACTCATATTCTTGATAAATTTGTATCTTCTTCTTATTTTCCTTGCGAATCTTTTGTTACCTATAAAAACACACTAAATATACCCGAGTAGCAATATTTATACACAAAAATAGATAAAATATAGGAGAAAAAAATATAAAATATGATACTTATCACACCCTCACACCTATCTTTTACTAGTTCTCGAGCAAAATCTAAAGCTAAAAAGAAAAAGAAAATTTCTAACTCACTTTCGCAGGAATTGCGATTGCACTTAGCATGTGCAACAAGCCTTAAAATCTCTAGGTTACCCTAATGGATGAGTTATGTCTCGTGAGGGTTTGCAGTGAATATACCCACAAAATTTATAAAGAAAATAGATTAAGGAATAAAGAAAAGAAAAATAATGATAACCGAAAATCAAGAAAGATAAAAAATTTATACAAAAGAAAGAAATTTTTTTATGATATTTTCATCAATTAATCTTACTAATATACAAACTCAAGAATACATTTAGATTATCAATTTTCAAATCGAGCGTCATATTAGATACACTTATCATTTTAATCAAAAATTTAAATCCTATGTTTCAATACCTACTAACAGATAATTCATTGGCTCCTATACAACTACGTGCACCTGTGGTAGTTTATTTCGGCCGTGGACTCCAACTCTAACTCATGATTTACCTCCTCTCTCATTTTTTTTCTTTTTTTTAAGAATATTTCATCTTTCATGCGAATATTCACGCTTATTTAGGTACAGAGTGCCCGATTACTCGGATCGTACTCTCTCTCTTTCTTTTTCTTTTTTTAAGAAATTTCACCTTGCGAATATTCACGCTTACTTAGGCGCAAAATACCCGATTACTCAGATCATACTTTCTCTCTCTCTCTCTCTCTCTCTCTGTCTCTCTCTCTCTTTCTCTTAGAAAATTTCACCTTTCATGTGAATATTCACGCTTATTTAGGCGCAAAATATCCGATTAGTTGGATCATACTTTTTTTTCACTCTTGAGGCTACCGTCTTAATGTCAGGTGCACCACATTATTTTATTCTCATTTTTTTTCTTTTTTTCTTTTTTTTTGTTTAGAGAGAGAAGACTTACTCAATTATTATTATCTTTGTCCTTGACTTAATAAACTATTGTAAAGTAAAAAAATAGATGTATACTTACCTCAAAACTACTATTAGCGGTATTTATTTTTCCGATTTAATTTTTTTCATGAAATTCAAAGTGTATCGTCCAATCTACTCTCATATACAATTTCAAATCTAAATTTGTCATTTTATCTGTAATTAGATTGATCTATTGATAAAAATACATAAATTTGTTGTTAAATATTTTTTTTATTTTTTTCAGTTTTTTTCAGTTAGTTACCCTAAAACTACCCAAAGTGTAAAATAAAGAAACCCAATAATCTAAAAATAAAATAAAAATTCTAAAAAAAACTAAAAATCCTAGAAAAATATGAAGAAAATATCCTAACCCACTCCCCCACACTAAACCCGTATATGCCCTCATACACAAACCGAGGGTGGTAAATAAATAAAAAAACTATGAAATACATATTATACATTTACTAAAAAATTCAAACCGGTTACGACCTCTTGATTGCTTTCCACTCTCATAGTGTGCCCTTTTATGTTTTGATATTGATGAACTTAGCCTTTTTGTCAATTTTTCATTTAATCTTTACATCTTATTTTTGATTTTTCTCAATTTATTTCTACCCTTCATTCTTTTATTCAATAGTAAAGTTTTGAGGTTAGAAAACTTACCTTTATCGACCATATTCGACCCACGATTATCTTTCATGGCAGTAAGTATTTTTGTTTTATCAACATGTGAAATAACATACTCACTTTGATGTAGTGGAATCATGAGCTAGATTTTGGATCGTCCTTCCAAATCATTAGGTATCATGACCTCTTCCTTTTGATATTCCTTCCATTCTTCAATTATTATGGGCTTGTCATGCAAATTTTTTCTTCATCCTGTCATCAAAATTCTCAAAATAAAATGACATACTAGTGGACTTATTATCAGTCAACTTATTATGAAGAGATAAAAAATTTTCTTCATAATTTTCATCAAAAGAATCAAATGATAATGTGTCACTAGCAAGCTCAAGCAAAATATTTTCTTTATCACTAATTTCTTCATAATTATTATCACAATGGTCTAAAATAGGTTGATCACAATATTGAATTAAAGCCTCATCATGCACAAAATTATTTAACTCATTTTGAATCATATCTACTTCAAAAGATGACTGAAGTGGTTGTTCGTTGGAGTAAGATATGTTCAAACTATTAGATAGTTGATCTTCAAAAATTTTAGTTTGAGAAATCGCATTGAGAAGATTTTCCATACAGAATTCAATTTGAGAGAAAAATTTTTGAGAGGATGATTTTAGCAAAGTTTCTATATCTTCCTCTATTCTATGTCTTCGTTCCTCAGACTCATGAACGTAATTTTTCTTATTTTTCTCAAATGATTGCATCTCGAGATCATGAGTGAAATTTGAAGGTGGATATGATGGATCCGTATATATATTTGATGACAGATATGAACTGGTTGCATGTAAATTCTCATGACATGCATATTTTGCTTCTAATCTTTTTAATTTTTCATCTAATATGTTCAATTGAATATCTTGTTCATGATTGAATGTAGAACATAAAGATGAATAGCCCATAAAGAAAGGATCAGATGGAGGACCCTCTTGGTATGGCTTTTGATTATATGCAAAATTAGAATTATTCATCAATTTATAATTATAATTTTATGTATAAGAAGCGCTCGTAAGTTCATTATATGTGTATTGAATTTGATTATGACCTAGACCTAGCGAACTTCCTATCCATGGACACTAATAATAATTATGATATGGATCACAACAATGATAACAACCAGTTTGATTTTGAAATATTTTTTTAAATTATTTTTTTGAAAAAGGTGGAGAGGGAGAGAGATGGAAAAGAAACAATTAAGATTGATTGTTTTTTTTATTTTTTTAAAACCAGGGAACCAAAATATAGAACTGGAGAAAAAGTGGACTCAGTTTGTACCTGTCTTGCCGCCAATTGGCAGTTTTTGCCGCCAAATAGTGGCAGAACCAGAGAGCTTGACTCTCTGGTTTCTGCTACTTAGTCCAAAGGTTCTTGTGATCCCTTTTGTCTTTCTGTATCTGTAATTTCTGTTTTCTTCACACTCAACACACACTGTTAACCCGTAAAACTTTAGAAAGAGCAAGAAAAACACCATCGATCCCTGGCAACGGTGCTAAAAACTTGATGTGATAATTTAACTGCAAGCGTACAGTGTTAGTTGTAGTGCTATACAGGTCATCCCACAGAGATCTCAGGTATTTTGAAATTCTTACTAATTTTTTAGTCTAACGAACTAACAAAAGATTCTAGTTTGAAATTGATATGATATTTACTTCAAGCGCACAGTGTCGGTTGTAGCGCTGTACAGCTCGTCCCACAGAGATCTAACGTGTTTTTGCATTTCTTACTCTTTCCTTAGTCTAACGGACTAATTATGAGTTTCTAGATTAAGAGAAGATAAGTTTTAAATTCTAGACATTAGCCTATAATTTCGAATCTATTAGAATAATAGCCTAACAATGAATTATCTCTTTCTTCCTAACATTTTAATTATGCACGATTAAGTAACATATTAAAAAGGTGATCTTTTTAATTTGATTTTAATTAAGTGCCCCTAAGTATGACCTATCAAGTGATGTGCAAGTACATACCATCATCTTAAAAACAAATTATATCAAGTAGAAAATCTCATAAACAAAAGAAATAAACTTCAAACCCTAATCTAAGCATAGGCTAAGACCGAACTTAAGTATAACCTATCAAAGAAATCAGATTTACAAGTTTATTCAAGTCAATTTATTTATAGGAAAATCTTTATTGATAATTCTAAAAATAAACAAAGATAAGAATTCCAAATTTCATCTAAGTATAGATTATCAAAATATTAATTAAACATAATCTATCAAAGAATTATGATTTGTGAACATTATATTTTATTTATTTATAGAAAAATCAAAACTTTATTTCTTTTTAGGAAGAAGATGAGATAAATCCATGTTAGATCTATTAAACTAATTTTATCTACATCCTAGGGCTTAAAGAAAATTAGCTATCCATATTTCTAATAAGCAAAATCAAATTTTTATTCATGAACACAATAAAATCTAATCTAAAAAACGAATAAATCTATACTAGAAAAAAATTAACTCTATCTAAAAAGCAAACAAAGAATTAAAAGTAATGGCTTATCTCTGGAGCACGGTATTGTGGCCGTCACCCCTTTCAACAAAATCCTAATTTTATTAAATTAAAAAAAAGTACAAAACTTAAAGAATTCTCCTTAGAATATAAGGATACGGCCAATATATAGACTTCGGAAAACCAAATCCAATTCTAATACAATTGTGAAAATACAAAATTACAACGAAGCCGCGGGAGAAAACTCGAAGAGTGGGGCCCACTTTGGGCCGCTAAATAGCTGAAAAATACTGCTAATTAGCAGTAAAAATAGTTAATTAATTTCTAATTTTTCTTTCCCTAGAGTATTTTCTCCTTTTGAGTTTATTTTGATGACTGTATTGCACTTTGACTCTCTGCAGTATTGTAGTCTCGTAATCTTGCCCATTTTAGAAACTTTTCGAACTTTGATTTCCTACTCCAACTCTGATTTCATGTCATCTCCTTGTATAAATCGGATTATCTGAAAAAGACACTAAAAATACCCGAGTAGCATTTATTTATATACAAAAATAGATAAAGTATGGGAGGAAAAATACAATATATGATACTTTTCACACCCCCACACCTATCTTTTGCTAGTCCTCGAGCAAAACCTAAACATAAAAACAAAAAGAAAATCCTAACTCACTTTCGCAGGAATTACGATTGCACTTAGCACGTGCAATAAGCCTTTAAATCTCTAGATTACCCTAGTGGACGAGTTGTGTCTCGTAAGAGTTTGCAGTGAATATACCCACAAAATTTATGAAGAAAATAGATTATGAAATAAAGAAAAAAAAATAAGGATAACCGAAAATTAAGAAAAATTAAAATTTTATACAAAAGAAAGAAAAAAAAATTTATGATATTTTCATCAATTAATCTCACTAATATACAAACTCAAGAACGCATTTGATTATCAATTTTTAAATTGAGCGTCATATCAGATGCACTTATCATTTTAATCAAATATTTAAATCCTATCTTTCAGTACCCACAAATAGATAATCCATTGACTCCTATACATCTACGTGCACTTGTGATAGTCTATTTCGGCTTTGAACTCCAACTCTAACTCATGATTCATCTCCTCTCTCATAACAATTTTTTTCTTTTTTCTTTCTTTTTGTTTTTTTAAGAATATTTCACTTTTCATGTGAATATTCACGCTTACTTAGACGCAACGTACACGATTACTCGGTTCATACTCTTTTCTTTTTCTTTTTCTTTTTTTAGAATATTTCACCTTAATGCGAATATTCACGCTTACTTAGGCGCAAAGTACCCGATTACTTGGATCATACTCTCTTTTTTTCACTCTTGAGACTATTGTCTTAACACCAGACGCACCCCATTATTTTATCACTCTCTTTTTTTTCTTTGTTTAGAGGGAGAAGACATACTCATTCGTTATTATTTTTATCTTTAACCTAATAAACTATTGTGAACTGAAAAATAGATGTATACTTGCCTCAAAACTACTGTTAGCGGAATTTATTTTTTGAATTTTAATTTTTTTTATAAAATTCAAAGTGTATCATCTAATCTACTCTCCTAGCCAATTTCAAATCTAAATTTGTTCCTTTATTTGTAATTAGATTGATCTATTGATGAAATATATAAATGATTTTTTTAGCTTTTTTTATTATTTTTTCAGTTAGTTACTCTAAAAACTATCCAAAGTGTAAAATAAAGAAATCCAAAAATAAAATAAAAACTCTAAAAAAAACTATAATCTTACAAAAACACACAAAAAAAATCCTAACCCACTCCCCCACACCTAAACTCGTATATGCCCTCATACACAAACCTAGTGTGGTAAAATAAATATGAAAACTATTATACAAATATTATACACTTATTAGAAAATTCAAACGGTTACGACCTCTTGATCACTTGCCACTCTCATAGTGTGTCCTTTTACATTTTAATATGGATGAACTTAGCCTTTTTTGTCAGTTTTGTATTTAATCTCTCCATCTTATTTTTATTTTTTTAATTTATTTCTACCCTTCTTCCTTTTATTTAAGAGTAAAGTTTTGAGGTCAGAAAGCGTACCTTTACCGTTCATATTCGACCCACGAGTTATCAACATGTGAAATAACATATTCACTTTGATATAGCGGAATTATGAGCTCGATTTTAGATCGTCCTTCCAAATCATTAGGTATTATGACCTCTTCCTTCTGATGTTCCTTCCATTCTTCAATTATTATGGGCTTGTCATGCAAATTTTCTTCAATCATGTCATTAAAATACTCAAAAGAAAATGGAATACTAGTGGACATATCATCAGTCAAGTTATTATGAAGAGACAAAAATTCTTCTTCATAAATTTCTTCACAATTTTCATCAAAAGAATCAAATGATAATATGTCACTAGTAAGCTTATGATGAGGTAAATCACCAAGAAAAATATTTTCTTGATCACCAATTCCATCATAATTATTGTGACAATGGTCTAAAATAGGTTGATCACAATGTTGAATTAAAGACTCATCATGCACAAAACTATTCAATTCATTTTGAATCATATCTACTTCAAAAGATAACTGAAGTGGTTGCTCGCTGGAGTAAGATATGTTCAAACAATTAGATTGTTGATCTCCAAAAAGTTTAGTTTGAGAAACCGCTTTGAGAAGATCTTCCACACAAGATTCAATTTGAGAGGATCATATTGAGAAGATGATTTTAGCAAAACTTCTATATCTTCCTCTATTCTACGTCTTTATTCCTCAAACTCATGATTGTAATTTTTCTTATTTTCCTCAAATGATTGCATCTCGAGATAATGAGTGAAGTTTGATGATGGATATGATAGATCTGTATACATATTTGATGATAGATATGAAGGGTTGTATGTAAATTCTTATGATATGCATACCTTACTTCTAATCTTTTTAATATTTCATAACATGTTCAATTGAATATCTTATTCATGATTGAATGTAGATCATGAATATGAATAACCCATAAAGAAAGAATCAGATGGAGGACTCTCTTGGTATACCTCTTGATTACATGCAAAATTAGAATTATTCATCCACTCATAATTGTAATTTTGTATATAAGATGCATTGTAGGTTCATTATATGTATTGTCAATTTGATTATGACATAATCCTAGCGAACTTCCTATCCATGGACACTGATAATAATTATAATATAGATCACGACAATGATAGCAACCAGTTTGATTTTGAAATATTTTTTTTAATTTTTTTGAAAAAGGTGGAGAGGGAGAGAGATGGAAAAGAAATAAAAAGGATTGATTATTTATTTTGTATTTATTTACAGAACCAGGGACCCAAAATACAGAAACATAGAAACTTTTGGGGACAAACGTACCTGAAAGGTTTCAAATTGGCGGTTTATGCCGCCAAATAGCTGCCCAACCAGAGAGTTTGAATCTCTAGTTTCTGCTAGGTAGTTATTAGGCTCCTCTGATCCCTTTTGGTTTTCTGTATCTGCACTTTATAGTCCCCGCACACTCAACACACACTGTTAACCCGTAAAACGCTAGAAAAAGTAAGAAAAACACCGTCGATCCCCGGCAATGGCGCCAAAAACTTGATGTGATAATTTACTGCAAGCGTACAGTGTTGGTTATAGCACATAACAGGTCATTCCATAGAGATCTCAGTTGTTTTGTAATTCTTACTATTTCTTTAGTTTAGTGGATTAACTAAGGGTTCTAAGTTGAAATGATGAGTTTTAAGTTCTAAAGATTAGCCTAAGATTTCGAATCCATTAGAATAATACCATAACAATAAATTATTTCTTTCTTCCTATCTTTTTAATTATGCACAGTTAAGTAACATATTAAAAAGGTGATCTTTTTAATTTGATTTTAATTAAGTATTTTAATTAAGTGGCCCTAAGTATGACCTATCAAGTGATGTGAAAGTATAGACCATAAAAAATAACACCTTTCTTAAAATCAATTATATCAAGTAGAAAATCTCATAAACAAAAAGAAAAATAAATAAACTTCAAACCCTAATCTAAGCATAGGCTATCAAAAAACCGAACCTAAGTATAACCTATCAAAGAAATCAGATTTACAAGTTTATTCAAGTCAATTTATTTATAGGAAAATTTTTATTGATAATTCTAAAAATAAACAAAGAATAAGAATTCCAAACTTCATCTAAGTATAGATTATCAAAATATTAATTAAGCATAATCTATTAAAGAATTATGATTTGTGAACTCTATCTTTAATTTATTTATAGAAAAATCATAATTTTATTTCTTTTTAGGAAGAAGATGAGATAAATCCATGTTAGATCTATTAAACTAATTTCATCTACATCCTAGGGCTTAAAGAAAATTAGCTATCCATATTTCTAATAAGCAAAATTGAATTTTCATTCATGAACACAATAAAATCTAATCTAGAAAGCGAATAAATCTATACTAGAAAGAAATTAACTCTATCTAAAAAGCAAATAAAGAATTAAAAGTAATGGCTTAACTCTGGAGCACGTATTGTGGTCGTCACCTCTTCAGCAAAATCCTAATTTTATTAAATTAAAAATAAGTACAAAACTTACAGGATTCTCCTTAGAATACAAAGATACGGCCAATATATAGGTTTCAGAAAATTAAACCCAAGTCTAATCCAATTGAGAAACTACAAAATTATAACGAAGCCACGGAGAGTGGGGCCCACTTTGAGCCGCTAAATAGCTGAAAATACTGCTAATTAGCGGCAAAAATAGTTATTTCTAATTTTTCTTCCTCTCGAGTATTTTCTCCTTTTGAGTTTATTTTGATGACTGTATTGCACTTTGACTCTCTGCAGCATCGTAGTCTCATAGGTTTGCCCATTTTAAAAACTTTTCGAATTTTGATTTCCAACTCCAACTCTGATTTCATGTCATCTCCTTGTATAAATCAGATTACCTAAAAAATACACTAAAAATACCCGTGTAGCATTTATTTATATACAAAAATATATAAAGTATGGGAGGAAAAATACAGTATATGATATTCATCACGTACAGTATTGGTTGTAGTGCTATACAGGTCATCCCCTAGAGATCTAAAGTGTTTTGCAATTCTTACCAATTTTATAGTCTAGCAGACTAATAAAAGATTCTAGTATGAAGTTGATATTATCTGATTAGCCTAAAATTTGGAATCTACTAATTTCCAACCATTTTCTTACTTCTATTGTCTTCTTCTATCATAAAAAGATGATATTCTAGTTTAATTTTTAGTTAAAGTGCTCTATGCATGATCTATCAAGTGGTGTGCGAGTATAACTCATCAAAAATATTACTTTGCATAAAAACAAACTAAATCATTAGATAATTCAATGAATAAGATGAAAACCAACAACTCCAAAGCCTAACTAAGTATAGGCTATTAAGAAACTTAACTCAAGTATAACCATCAAAGTATTAATCTACGAGTTCTTGTATTTTAATATTTTCATGGAAAAATTATATCGTTATTATTTTATTTAAGAAGAAAATTCTAGAGAGTAATTACATGATGAATCCTAACTTCATCTACATCCTAAAACTAAGCAAAATTAGCTACTCATATTTCCAACAAGCAAAATCAAATTTTTATTCATAGAAAGCAATTAAATCTAATCTAGAAAATAAATAAATCTAAACTAGAAACCAATTAAAATAAATTAACTAAGGAAAAATTGAAGAACAAAGAAAATTACCTCTGGAGTCTAGTATTGTGGCCGTCACCCCTTCAACAAAACCCTAATTTTAGCAAAACTCCAATTTTATTCATAAAAAGTACATCTAAAATTACACCTAAAAAGCTCTTCCTAATTTATAAGGATTCATAGGGTATTTATAACCCAAATACAATCCTACTCCTACTCAAATTCAATACAAAAGATATGATCTTAATCCAATACAAACTAATCTCAAGATATATAATTTTAATCCAATCTATATGTATTAGAAACCAATGGTTGAGATTAGATGGCATAAAATACTAATTTTTGGGTTAAAAACTTGAAATTAAGTTCAGCACACCCGTACCCTGTTGGATCGGATTTTCTACTCTGTAGTGCTTTAGTAAAATAGCCATAACTTTTGCATACAAACTCAAATTGATTTGTTCTTAGACTCGTTTCGAAGATAATTATGAGCTCTACAAATATTTCTGACATGAAGTTTTCCAGTTTAAGCTTTATTGTGGCCAAATATGCTCTTGAATTTTCTGCTGCTGCACTTGAGTTTCTGTCTTCGCCTTAATTAAATTTTTTTGCTCATATTCTTGATATATTTGCATCTTCTTCTTATTTTCTTTGTGAATCTTTTGTTACCTATAAACACACACCAAATATACCCGAGTAGCAATTATTTATATACAAAATTAGATAAAAACAAATAGGAGGAAAAATGCAAAATATGATACTTATCACTCAATTATCTTGTTTAGAGCCAAATATGATTTTTTAGACTTTAATGATTTATACTTTGATAGTATAGTTATTACTTATTTGATACATCATACATTCTTAAAACATAGTATATACTTAGACATTGAACGATTCTTCTTGTTATTCATAAATTATGGTTAGGATTATTTTTTAAATTCATATAGGAATAAACCAATTATCAATACTATAACTTTCTTGATATTCTCCTTTTAATGATTTATTTTCCAGCTTTATGAGACCATGTGATCTATATCACTGAAATAAGCAACTCATCCAATGATTCAACCTTGGGTGTGTTAACCCATCTAAGCTATCTTAACTCTCTAGTTTATTTTAATTCTATTTTTCAATTAATTAACTTGTAAATCAAAACATATTTTTTTAGTTTTACTTTTTTATTTGTAAGCTATAACTTTAAGTATCAGATCACAATCATGAAAATTCTCAAGAGAATGATCTTGAGTTTACCGTTTGAATGTTACTTCTCGATCTTCTACACTTGGGAGTGCATATTTCAGGTCGTATCAAGTTCGTGGTGTCGTTGACGGGGATATGTTGTAATGCTCCCTTTTTCTTTCTTTTTTTTTTTTACTTTTCAAAACAGAAGACGCTACTTTACTATTATGATATAACCCAATAGTCACAAGATCTTGGAATAATCGTAATTATGCCACATCAAGATGAACAAATATGTCTGAAACTGAAAGGATTTTATTTATATAGAGAGTTGATTACATAAAATGGTACACTGCTCTAAATATTTATACAAAAGAATCAAAATACAAGAGTGTTAAAGTAGTGTCCAGCAAAAGAAAAAGAAACAAGAAGAGCAAAGTGTCCAAGTAGTACTGTACTAATATCTTCTACTAGAGCTGGTCGGTGAATGAAGGATCATTGGTTGGGGTAATCTCTCTTTCTCTGCTTCTGTGATCTGGGCATAAGAAAACCTAGAGGATTAAACCCAATAAGTAACACAAGAGGAAGAAACACGCATAATATCATAGTACTAAAACATTTTAAAAGTATACAAATAAATTGCTTTAGTACAAAATATATCATGAGAATAATGTCAATGGAATAAGCAAGACTATTTATGCAAATAGCAGACACAAATCATTTAAGGTGACAAGTCTAGATCAAGTCCCTGTTAGTATGTGGGTAAGGAGATAAGTGTTAATCAAGTTACATGTAACAAAAACATGTAAGTCATCCTCAAGATTCATGTAAAATTTAATAAGTCTATATCATTCTAGTATTGAAATTGAAACTCAATGATGGATAAGATAGCGCACAGTTTTCTCATATTATACAAGTGCCTGTGCAGACCTGGGACCTGACCTCAAATCCATTGCTGTGAATCATAGCACACGCTAGGTGCTTACAAGTCAGATCTCGTTCAATGAAACAAGTAACAAGCATCACCCATATGGTGACTCACGTATCAGATGGTCACCCAGTACCACCCTGTGCTGCTAGTAAGAGGCCCTAAGCACCTATTCAAGAAGTTGGCCAATAAGATTTTTATACAATATGGTACTTATCCATTATATAGTTTCCTTAATTTTTCCCATACTTGTAATACATAATGCATATGATATACATGAATTAATAGAAATATGTGGCTTGTCATATCAAATTGTGTACATGTCTTTTTGACAAGAAACAAGAGTTCAGAATAAAAATTTGGGATCATATACACATGTATCACAAGGATAACTCATGTCATAAAATGAATATACAATAACTTGTCATCATGTTCCCATGAATAATCTTGCCTTCATACATCATGTTGATAATCATTTGTTATTTTATCATAAAATAAATAAGTATTATTAAACTTGTCATTATGTTATCATGGAATAAATAATATTTAGAAAATTCCAAATATGCAGATCCGCGAATTTTTCAAATATGCAGATTTGCAAATTTTTTAAATATGTAAATTTGTGAATTTTCCAAATTTGCAGATCCATGAATTTTCCAAATCTGCACATCTCCAAATTTTCCAAATATGCAAATCCGCGAATTTTCCAAATCTGCACATCCTCAAATTTTCCAAATTTACTTTGGAGATTCGCGAATTTTCCAAATTTGCAGATCCGTGAATTTTCCAAATCTACACATCCACAAATTTTCCAAATATGTAGAACTATGAATTTTCCAAATCTGAGAATTTTTCAAATCTGCCCATTTGTGAATTTTCCAAATCTGCAGACCTGCAAATTTTCCAAATATGCACATCTGCAAATTTTCCAAATCTACTCTACAAGTCTGCGAATTTTTAAAAGTTGCAGATCCGTGAATTTTTCAAATCTACAGATCCACAAATTTTCCCTTTTATGGGATATCTTTCACAGCCTTGAAAATTTGGCTAACACATTAGCATTAATACTATATAATCCTTTAAAATCAATTTGTGAATCATGAATTTCTCATCTCATCAACTCCACAATCTCCACTAATTCTTAAAATTTTTACCTAACATGCCTAAGTCTAATTGATTCAAAATGATCTAAAATTATCCATAGAAAGGAATCATGTTTTCACAATACAAATTAAGTAAAAATTCCAAGAAAGATTCAAAGTAATATATTGTTACTTGCACAAAATCCATAAAGAAATTATATTTTCACAACACAAATTGAATAAATCCCAAAAAAGAATATGCATGTTACTTGTACTCAAATATGGTTCAGAGAGAACAAGAACAAGGTGCTAATTGCCTCTATTTCCTTTGATCTCCTTTGTTTCAGCAAAATCTCCCTTCTCCTTCCTTTTCTCACGAACTAGAAGAAGCAAGATTAAAAGGTGGTTTTTGTTTTGTTCTTTAACAAGAATTCTCTTTGAGAGAATGAGGTCATATATGCCTAAGGGTATTTAGGTAACCTTGTCATCTAGCCCAGTCCCAATGCTTCTTGCATGTATGACAAGTGTCCAACTAGAGTGCCACCTCTCACTCTCATTTTGACAACTCATAAAAAGTGTGCCTTAAGAAATTTAGTTAAGTTAGGAGTTGTGTTTAAAGAAATTTTTGTTTCCAGTAATTTATTATTTAATAAGCATGGAAATTTGGAGTGTTACATTCTACCCACCTAACAAAAGAATTTCGTCCTCGAAATTTCAATTTTAAAAGTACACCAGTATATAAAAATGGATTCAACTAACGTACATGATCATGAAAATAGATATGAGTATTTTGCTTTGATGTCACCCTCAAGTTCCCAAGTGGAGTCCCTTAGTGATCATGTATCCCATGAAACAAGGACCAAGGGTATTACTTTATTCTTCAGAACTTTCTCCCGTCGGCCAATGATTGCTACATGTTGCTTCTCATACTTTAGATCAGATCACATATCCACTTCGGACAAGTCTACAGCCTTATGTTCATCACCCAAGTATTTCCTTAATTGTGACATATGGAATACATTATGAACAGTTTCCATCTCAGGAGGTAATGACATTCTATAAGTAAGATTCCCAATTTTTTCTGTGATTTATTGGTCCAATATATCTCGGACTAAGTTTTCCCTTCGTACTGAACCTGATCAGTCCCTTCATTGGTGATGTCTTGATAAACACTTTATCTCCAATTTCGAACTCCAACGGCTTTCTACATTGGTCCGCCCATTTCTTTTGTCTATCTCGGGCTGCTTTCATATGTTCTTTAATAAATTTTACTTGCTCTGTTTCTTGAGTAATTAATTCAGTTCTCAAAATACTTTGCTCTCCAATCTCGTTCCAACATAATAGAGATCTACACTTCCTGCCATATAAAGTTTCGAATGGTGCCATTTTGATACTCTCTTGATAGCTATTATTGTAAAAAAAAAATGCCATATATAAATAGTCTTTCCAAGATCCTTCAAAATCTAACACACATGCTCTAAGCATATGTTCAAGTACTTGGATAGTCCATTCTGATTATCCGTCTGTTTGCGGATGATAAGCTGAGGATAAGTCTAAATGTGTTCCTAGACTATCCATCAATCCTTCTCAATATTGTGATCTGAATCTCATATCTCTATCTGCGACAATTCGAAATGGAACTCCATGTAACCTCACTAGTTCCTGCATAAATCTTTTTGCTAATGCTTATGTTGACTGACTGACCCAAAATGGTATGAAATGAGCTGACATGGTCAGCCGATCCACTATCACCCAAATTGTATTATTATGTTTGGTGCTCCTGGGTAATCCTGTAATAAAATCTATTGATATTTATTCCCACTTCCATTCTGGTATTGCTAAGGATTGATGTAATCCAACTGTCCTCTGATGTTCAGTTTTCACTTGTTGGAAAGTGGAACACCTGGATACATATCTCACAATCTTTTTGTTCATGCCTAGCCACCAGAAGTGTTTTTCATATCCTTATACATCTTATTGCCTCTGGGATGAATAGAATACACTGATTTATGAGCTTCTTCTAAAACTTTATCTCTTATCTCTCCCTTGAGCACCCATAACCTCTCCTTGAATCAAATAGTTTCATTTGAGTACATCTTCATCTCAAGCCTCTTACCGATTTCTATTTTGCTCTTTAACTTCTAGAAGCTTTCATCCTCGACTTGGGCTTGCTTGATCTGCTCTATCAATGGTGACTGTAATCATATCTCCATAAGTTGTGCTATCATTCCTGGTAAAATTATTTCCAATTCTATTTTTTACATTTCTGCCAATAAATCCTTTCGTTGAGTTAATCTTTCTATTGTTGGTTTTCTGCTCAAAACATCTGGCATTACATTAATCCTCCCTGGGTGATACTTAATTTCAAGTCATAATCTCCTACTAACTCCAACCATCGTCTTTGTCTCATATTTAATTTCTTTTGAATGAAGATATATTTCAAACTTTTGTGACCAGTGTACACCTTCACCCTTTGCCCTAGTAAGTAATGTCTCCAAATTTTCAAAGCATGAATTATTGATGTTAGTTCCAAGTCTTGAGTTGGATAATTTCTCTCATGAGATTTCAATTGTCTTGATGCAAACTCAATCATCCTTCCATTCTGAGTCAACACACATCCCAGTCCTTGTTTTGAATCATCACTATAGATTTTCATTCCTCCAGTATTGTCTGGAATTGCACAGGTTCTGTTGTCAGTCTTTATTTCAATTCTTCAAACGCCTTATCACATTTTTCTATACAGACATATTCTATTCCCGTTTGGGACAATTTAGTCAGAGGAGACACAATTTTTACAAAATCTTGTACAAATAGCCTGTAATATCCAGCCATCCTAAGAAAACTACGAACTTCCGATACTAATTTTGGTACAGCTAATCCATCACAGTCTCTATCTTTTTAGGATCAGTTGACACACCATCTTCAGATATTATATGATCCAAGAAAGCAAATTTATTCAACCAAAATTTACATTTGCTCAGTTTTCCGTATAGCCTTTGTTCCCTTAAAGTTTGTAAAGCTATCCTCAAGTGTTTAACGTGCTCTTTTCTATTCGTAGAGTAGATCAGTATATCATAAATAAACACCACCACAAATTTGTCTAAATACAGAGCAAAAAGATTGTTCATCAGATTCATAAATACCACTGGAGCGTTAGTTACCCCAAATGGCATCACTAAATATTCATAATGACCATGTCTAGTTCTAAATGCAGTTTTTGGGATATCTTCTATTCGGACTCTTACTTGATAAAATCCTGAATGAAGATTTATTCTTGAGAATATCTTTACTCCTCCAAGTTGAAAACAGATTAGTTATTTTTGGCACTGGATATTTGTTCTTGATTGTTACTGCATTCAAACCTCTATATAGTACACACACAATCTTTTATTTCCGTCCTTCTTCCCTGCTAATAATACTGGAGCTCCCCAAGGTGACACATTGGATCTTACAAAACCTAATTTCATCATTTTGTCCACTTGCTTCTTGACTTCTTCTAGTTCCGTGATCCCTATTTGATAAGGTGGCTTACATACTGGTTCAGCTCCAAAGATAATATCAATAGTGAATTCTACTGTCCTTACTGGTGATAGTCCAGATATCTCTTCGAAAAATATATTTAAGAATTTTGATCTCATTGGGATCATTCCTTCTCTCACTTTCATGGCTTCCAAAACTCTTCCCTTTGGAAATACCTTGATTCAGCCTGTTCTAGGGATTTGCTTCCACTAACTAATTCAAACTCTAAGCAATCAGGAATCTGGAATATTACTCTCTTTCTTCTACATTCTATCACTGCATGGAAGGTACTCAGCCAATCCATGCCTAAGATAATATCATATACTTCACTAATTACTAGTAAGTTAGCATAAAATTCTTTGCCATTACTTACTAAGGAATATAGTTTACACTCTTTATTGGTCATGATACTACCATTTCTAGTCTTAATGTCCCACCTCGTGGGTAAGATAGTAAAATCAATGGAATTACAGGAAACAAATATGCTAGTGATGAAACTTTGTGATGCTCCGGAATCAAATAAAATAGTTGTTGGTACATTGCCAACTAGGATTATACCTACTACGACTCCTCCAGTACCCTGAACTTTCTCAGCATTCATTAGTCTAACTTACCCTTGCCTCCATCCTGCTCCTCCATAGGCTCTGGTATACTTTGTTATTGGGTCTCCAAGGGTTCTTTCTGGCTTAGTCCTGAAACTCTTTGGGCTGACGTTGTTATTGGCCTGGCTGTTGCCTGGAATGGGACCTTAACTACCGTTGACTGTTAGGCCTTTGGACAATCTTTCAATTGATGACTAGCAGATCTGCATGCTAGGCACAACCCTTGCGCTCTTCAACACATTTTCTGGGTATGTCATGGTATATGACAATAGTTGCAGATTACTGGATTTCGATTTGGCGTCACCTGCTTCTTTGTTGAAGGACCACCAAATTTCTTGGCTAATGAGCTTGTTCCTTGTCCAAACAACCTTTTAAACCCCATCAGCTTATTCTCCTCAAATACTTGTTCCAAACGATATGTCGCTTCAAATACTTCTGAATAAGTCTTGTAGTTATGTCCTACTAAGTGCTCCCTCAGATGAGGCCTCAGTCTTTGTTGGAATAAATATGTCCTTAACTCCTCATTAGCTACCAAGGTTGGGGCAAAACGGCTGAGCCTCACGAATTCCATATCATATGCATCCATAGTTCGATTTCCTTATTGCAATCCCAGAAAGTTCTTACTCATTTTTTGTCATGCTGATGCATGGAAAAATCTGGCAAGAAATGCCTCTACAAATTTTTCCCAGGTTAAAGCTTTTGGTGTTTCACTTCTTCGGCAAGCCACCATGTTCGAACTATGTCAGCCCAAGTAGTGCAATGCTAATATCTTCTACTCGATCTAGTCGGTAAAGTAAGGGGTTGTTGGTTGGAACGATCTACTCTTCTCTGCTTCAGTGATCTAGGCTTAAGAAATTCAGGGGATTAAATCCAGCAAGTAACACAAGAGCAAGAAACATGCATACTATTATAGTACAAAAATATTTAAAAAGTATACAGATAAATTGCTTTAGTACAAAACATATCATGAGAATAATAAAAATGGAATAAGTAAGACTATTTATGCAAATAGCAGACACAAATCATGTAAAGGTGACAAGTCTAGGTCAAGTCCCTATTAGTATGTAGGTAAGGAGATAAGTGTTAATCATGTTGCATTTAACAAGAACTATGTAAATTATCCACAAGATTCATGTAAAATTTAACAAGTCTATATCATGTTAATGTTGAAATTGAAACTTAATGATGGATAAAATAGCCCGCAGTTTTCTCATATTATACAAGTGCCCATGCATATCCAGGACCCGGCCTCAAATTCATAGTGTTGAACCATGGCACACTGCTAGGTGCTTACAAGTCAGATCTCGTTCAATGAAATAAATAACAGATATCACCCCTATGGTAACTCACGTATCAGATGGTGGCTCAGTACTACCTTGTGCTAATAGTTAATAGCTCTCAGCACCCAATCAAGAAGTTGACCAATAAAATTCTTGTACTATATGGTACTTATCTATCATATAGTTTTTTCAATTTTTTCCATGTTAGTAATACATAATTCATATAATATACATGAATTAATAGAACATATGGTTTATCAAGTCAAATTACGTACATGTTCTTTTCACAAGAAACAAGAGTTCAGCAATCAAGATTTGGGATCATATACACACGTATCAGAAGAATACCTCATGTTGTAAAATGAAGATACAAAAACTTGTCATCATGTTCCCATGAATAATCATTCCTTCATGCATCATGTTGATAATCGCTTATCATGTTATCATAAAATGAACAAGTATTATTAAACTTATCATTATGTTATCATGGAATAAATAATATTTAGAAAATTCCAAATCTATAGATCGGCAAATTTTTCAAATCTGCAGATCTGCGAATTTTCTAAATCTACTCTACAGATTCGCGAATTTTCCAAATCTGTATATCCACAATTTTTTTAAATCTGAACATCAGTGAATTTTCCAAATCTACACATCCGCAAATTTTCCAAATCTACACATCCGCGAATTTTCCAAATATGCACGTCTGCAAATTTTCTAAATCTGCAAATCTGCAAATTTTCCAAATATGCACATCCAAAGAATTGTCAAAATCTGCAAATCCACAAGTTTTTCAAATTTGCACATCCCAAAATTTCCAAATCTGCAGATTCATGAATTTTTCAAATCAACAGATTCGCGAATTTTCCAAATCTGCAGATCCATGAATTTTCCAAATCTACTCTGCACATCCGCGAATTTTCCAAATCTGCAGATCCGTGAATTTTCCAAATTTGAAGATCCGCGAATTTTTCAACTGTGCACATCTGAGAATTTTCCAAAAGTGCACATCCGTGAATTTTTCCTTTTAGGGGATATCTTTCTTAGTCTTGAAATTTTGACTAACACCTTAGCATTAATACTATAAAATCTTTTAAAATCAATTTGTGAACTATGAAATTTTTATCTCATCAACTCTACAATCTCCAATAATTGTTAAAACTTTAGTCTAACATGTCTAAGGCTAATAGATCCAAAATGATCTAAAATTATTTGTAGAAACGAATCATGTACTCACAATACAAATCAAGTAAAAATTCCAAGAAAGAATCAAAGTAATATAATGTTACATGCATAAAATCCATAAAGGAATTATATTTTCACAATACAAATTGAATAAATCCCAAGAAAAAATATTCATGTTACTTGTACTCAAATATACTTCAAAGAGAGAACAAGAACAAGATGCTACTTGCCTCTATTCCTTTTGATCTCCTTTGTTTCAGCAAAATCTCCCTTCCCCTACCTTTTCTCAATAAACTAGAAGAAGCAAGATTAGAAGGTAGTTTTTGTTTTGTTGTTTAATAAGAATTCTCTTTTAGAGAATGAGGTTATATATGGGTAAGAGAATTTTGGTAATCATGTCCTCTAGCCTAGTCTCAAGACTTCATGCATGAATGAAAAGTGTCCAACTAGAGTGTCACCTCTCACTCTCATTTTGACAACTCATCTAAAGGTATGCTTTTAGAAACTTAGTTAAGTTTGGAGGTAATTTATTATTTAATAAGCATGAAAATTTGGAGGTTACGATTCTAATAAATTTGTGATTTGAATGTGTGACTAGTTGGAGGATAACATTTCACTGTAGACTCATCAGGTAATATTCAGATCCACAACTTCTTCTGATTCATAAATCAGTTGAAAACATGAGCAATAATAATCAAAACAATATGAAAAATGACAACAATAATAATGGATTTGGGGTCATAATACAAATGATTATCAAAGCCAACATGGAGGCAATAGGAGACCCCCATGCGATTACTTACAACCAGATAGGATAACCCAACCTTCTTGCATAATATTTTCTTTTAATGTAGGGAACTTTTATATAAAATCTGGAGTCGCAAAAATTTTACCCAATCTCTATGGGATAGATAAAAAGAGCTCATATTTACATCTTCATAAATTTGAAGAGCTTTGCACTACTATCTATATTCAAAATACTAACCCCAACCATTTAAAGTTCAAGCTCTTTACATTCTCCTAAAGGATTAAGCTAAAACATCATTACACTCCATAAGGCCAAATTCAATTGAATGGGATGAGATGTAAAAAGAGTTCTTAAATAATTTTTCCCTTCGCATCGGACTAACTATTTATGTAAGCAAAAATTTACCTTTCATCAAAGGGATAATGAAAAAAATTTCAATTGTTGGAATAGATTTAAAAATATGTTACTCTCATGCCCACATCATGGTTTCGAGACTTGGAGGACTGTAAGTACCTTCTATCAAAGACTTAATATTACAACAAAGCAATTTATTGAAACCATGTGTAATGAGTTTTTGAGTAAGGATTTTGAGAAGCATGGGAATATCTTCTTTCTCTTGCCAAAAATTCATAAGTTTGGGAAATAGAGGATATTTTGCAATGAAACCAATCTATAGAGATGCCTTAAAATAGAGGTGATCTAATTAAATTAGGATAAACCAAAGATATAATTGATGACTGATTTCACTAACTCAAATGTTGAAGATTTGATGATAAAGAACTAAAAACAGTTAAGGTGCTAGATCAAGTTTCAGAGATTTATGATATTTGTGAGTTACAAGAATATATAAGTCATGACGTCCATTTTTAGCTACTACACCGATTAAAAATTGTCAACTTCAAATCGTAGTTATTCCCGGGCGTTCATTTTTAGCTATTGCTAATGTAATTATTAATTGTAGGAATGGTATAGTTAAACTCTTATTTGGAAACATGTCCCTTGAACTCAATGTTTTAACATTTGCAAGAACCAAATATTGATTTTGATGAAGTACAAGACATTACTTGGAATAAGAAAATTCATGAAGAAAGAGATGTCATATCTTTATGCACCACCAAATTCATGAAGAAAGAGTTGTCATATCTTTATGAACCACCGATCCGTTGGAGGTGGTATTGATAGCGGATGATGACTTTCTTGAAAGTTATAATTTTACAATGCCACACAATTAGTAAATCACATGAATAATGCTCACTGTTTATATGTTTCATGATGGATACCAAAGAAAGAAATATTTGAAGAACTACCTCCACAAACGAAAAAAATTAACTCTTTCCAATATCAAAGCCCCATTACTCGACCTCAAACCTATACTAGAGGATCTCAAGTATGCATTTCTGGAACCTAAGAGAACTTTTTTGATGGTCATTTTAGCGTATCTTGATGAGAATCAAGAGAAGCGTTTGTTGTCAATACTTTGCAAGTAAAAGGGAGCTTTAAGTTGGAATATGGTAGCCATCAAGATATGGATCCCCTTATTTATACACATCATATCACTGTGGAAGACGATGCTAAGACTACAAGATGATGCAATGAAGCTTAATCCAGCTATGAAAGATGCGGTTAAAGAAGAAGTTCTAGATGCTAGCATATCTACCTAATAGTTAATAGTAAGTGGGTAAGTCTAACCCAAACTGTTATAAAAAATGAGGATGAAGAGATGGTACCTACTCATACTACTATAAGTTGGCATATATACATTGACTATCATGATTTGCAATCTAAATCGTATACTTCCAAATGTAAGAGATACTTCCAAATGTAAGAGATCGACAAGTAGTTCAAGGGTGATAACCTAAGATCGTTCTTTTAAGAATTATTTTTTTATTTAGTAGACACTTATGAAAGAAATAGGTTATGAAATAAAAGATTGGATTTTTATTTTACTAAACTAAAGATTGATTGATTATTATTTATTTAAAGAAAATTGTTGGTCAGATAAGTGAACTCACTATAGAATAATTTACTGGATATGCTTATACTTATTTATCTTAGTTGCATAGATCACATGGTCTTCTTACAACCGAAAAATATATCTTTGAAGCATCAAATGAAGTTGCAAACTTGATAATTTGGCTATTTTCTCCAGTTAATCCTATATGTGTTTTGAATTAATCTAAGCATGACATATGAAATAAAATAAACGTTCAAACTTTAAGCACACACCAAGCATAAAGAGTATACAGTATATCAAAAACTACGTAACGAATATACTATCAAATTATACATTATCAAAAACTCATAAACATATTTAAATCCTAGTAGGATAATAGAGAAAAAAATATGAACTTTACATAAAGCAATTAGGAATGACTAGCAAATAAATACATACTAGTAAATTTTCTAGTGTTATCTCATCTAAACCAACATAGAAATTTAGCCGCTCATACTCATCATAGAAATTAATATATGAATAAAGAAGATTCTTTAATTAATAACTGTGAAAGAGTATAAAACTATAAACAAAAACACAAAAACTCTATATTATCTCTGGTGTCTCCCTCTCTCTTTTTTCATATCTCAAAATTCTGAATTACATCAGTATTTATAGCCTCTCAAAAACCCTAAAAGATTTTATTTAAATGAAAACTCTCTTTACATCATAAATCCTTGAATAATACTTCAGCCGATGTGGCTATCAAAAGCCGTATCAACAACCACTCTCGGGTAGAATCTGCTTTCGGATTACTGTGGCTAGCTATCAATAGCTAGCAAATGGCTGTCGAAAACCAGCAGACGATTGTCGATAGCGAAACCTATCAATTGGCCAGTTTGGGCTGATATTAAAGATATGTTTTGATTTTTTGATTTCTTTCTATATATATTTTTTGATTTCTTTCCATATAGAACCGTGCAATAATACCATAAAATACTAGAAAAATATTAAAGTAGAGAGTTTGATCAATAAGAATAATTTATTATTAATTTATTGTAGTTATCACTAAAATTAGATTACGAGTGTATAAAATAAACTTAAATTACTGCACTTTTCACTCGTAATCTTATCGCAAATTAAACCAAGTAACAAGGAAAGATCATTTTTGTTATATTTTTCTAGACCAAGTATTTGAAAAAGTCATGGGACATGAATATTGTTGTCTTCTAGATTGATATTTTGGTTATTATCAAATTGAAAATATTTTAGAGGATCAGGAGAAAACACTTTCACATGTCCCTTGGCATATTTTAGAGGATCAGGAAAATTGAAAATATTTTAGAGGATCAGGAGAAAACACTTTCACATGTCCCTTGGCATATTTGTTTTTTGAAAAAAGCCATTTAGATTATGCAATGCTCTTGCCACTCTTCAACAATGTATGTTAAGTATTTTTATTATATAGTAGAAGATTATCTTAATAAATTCATGAATAACGTTTCTGTTTTTGTAATGATTACGAAGTACATTTAACTCATTTGGGAGCTGTACTTGAACGTTATCAACAATGGAATTTTCTCCTGAATTGGGAAAATGCCATTTTATGGCTAAAAAAGGCCATGCCCATGTTCATATAGTTTCATATGAATGAATGGAAGTAGACAAAGTGAAAGTTGAATTTATTTCTAAATTACCAATACCCAAAATCATAAAGGATGTATATTCATTCTTAGGACAAATGGGCTTCTAAAGAAGGTTTATTAAAGCTTTTAGTACTATTGTTTGACTTCTTTCTCACATTTGATTGCAAGATGTGTAGTTCGAATAAGCACATGCATGCAAAATAGCATTCGACACTCTCAAGAAGATACTCATCATAGTACTGATAATGCATCCTCTGGATTGATCACTAGCATTCTAGATTATGTGTTATGCAAGAGATTATGCAATTAAAACAATTTTGGGGCAAAGAAAAGATAAAAAGCCCTACATGGTATATTACACTAACGAGACTACGAATGAGGCACAAACGAACTACATAATAATAGAGAAGGAGCTTCAACTGTACTATTTGCTCTTGATAAATTTTCATTCATATATTTTATAAATCATTCAACACTCAAATATCTTTTGGTAAAGAATGATGCAAAACCATGACTAATTCGATGGATATTATTGCTTCAGGAATTTGATCTCAAAATATGAGCAGAGAATATGGTTGTAACCATTTTTCTCGTTTAACCTTTGATAACAATAAGCTACTGATTAAGGATTCGGTCCCTGATGAGCAACTATTTTCTGTTAAGATTACTCCTTGATACACTGGAATAGTAAATTTTCTTATTCCAGGTGAGAATCTCAACAAATAGAGTGGGCAAGATAAATGAAGATTCTTACAGGAGGTACGTTGACTATTTTACGATAACCTATATCTATTTAAATATTACTCCAATCAAATCAATAGGCAATGTGTACCTAATAATGAGATTCAGAGCGTTATAACTTTCTATCATACATAAGCTTCTGGTGGGTACTTTTCATCAACAAAAATGACAACCAAAATACTATAATATAGGTTTCACTTTCCATGATGTTTAGAGATACATATGAATATTGCAAATCATATTGAAATTAGGAGCATTTAACCAAAAAATGATTTGCTACTAACACTAGGACATTGACTTTACAAGTCCATTCTCTATTTCTGACGGATATATTTATATTCTCATAGAAGTTGACTATGTCTCAAAATGGGTGGAAGGCAAGGCACAACATATAGAAATAGTGATCAACAATATATAGTCAAATTCATTAAAACACACATATTATTTAGATTTGGAGTTCATAAAGCCATCATAAACATTGGGGATTCCCATTTATGTAATCGAGCCTCTGAGAATTTGAAGAAGTACAATATCTAAACATAAGATATCCAAACCATATTATCCACAATCAAATAGACAAGCAGAACTTGCTAATAGGAAAATAAAACAAATCTTAGAGAAAACGGTGAATTTATATTGTAGAGATTGGTCATTTTGACTTGACAATGCTCAATGGGCTTACCTTACAGCATAAAAGACTTCCTTAGGTATTTCCCCTTATAGGATAGTTGATGAAAAAGCTTGTCATCTCCTAGTTGAAATCAAACACAAAACGTATTGGACACTCAAAACATTTAACTTAAACCTAAATTTAGCATTCCCTCTGCAAAAAATGAAATATTTAACTTAATGAATTGGATGAGTTGATACGTAATGCATACGACAATACACGATTTTTAAAGGAGAAGATGAAAATATGGCATGATCAACACATTCCCATTGAGAGTTTAATTTATTTGATAAAGTGCTTTTATATGATTTATGATTACACTTATTCTTCAAGAAATTGTGTTCAAGCTGGATAGGACCATTCATTATAAAAACTATATATCCATATGGCACAGTTGAAGTTGAAAACCTAAACACTAGTCATATGTTTAAAGTAAATGTAAAATGGCTTAAATATTACTTGGAATTTGCGAAACACATGGAGAAATTCCATGACTAGGTGGATCCTCCACCATTCGCTTAATAAGTGCAAATTTATGATACAATATACATTATGTATATTATTGTGCTAGCTAAGGGTGAGTAGAAGCCGAAAAAACTAACCCAACCCACTAAACTGAACAAAACCTAACCGATTGTGTCAGGTTGTTCGGTTTTTGGGTCGGGTCAGTTGGAAAAGCAAATTAGTATTCGGTGTTCGAGTCGGGTTTCAGTGGCCAATCTATATGTGTCCCACTATCCACTGAATCCCATCCCGAACACCAAATACTAATTCGGGAGTTAGTTTTTTTTGGTTTGAAGAGTTAATGGGTTATACGGTTTTGGAGTTGGGTTAATAGATTATACAGTTTGTCCGGTTTTTCACTTTTTTGTAAGTTAGTTTTAGATGTTTTTGATAATGAAGAGTTATATTTCGTGAGCCAAAGAGTTAGAGCCGCTCAAATTCGATTATGGCAGTATGATAGCTAGTTAGGGTTAGGGTTTATGATATTCTTCCATTTATGTTTGTCTTTTTTTTTTTTTTTTTTAATTTGGTCAATTAAATAGAGGTTCTTGACTATTGACTATTTTACTTCTTCTCTTTGGTTCTTTGTAATTAACTTGGCATTTAGAGTGTGTTTTTCTGTAGCGTACCTGTATGTGTGCAGTGACCAGTGAGTTCATGCCATGCTGGTATTGAGTTGGCGTGAGAAAAATGAAGAGGAAATGATTAAAGTGAGTTGTTGTTACGCATGAATCAGATGAGTAAATCAGTAATTGCTTCTTTGTGTATTTTGAGAGTTGGTCAATTTAATTGAAATTGAAGAAATGGATGTTGCATTTCTATGCATTTGTCACCATTGGCAAAACAGCACGAAATGTAGAAGAAATGGATGCAAAAGTGTAGTGACCTAAATGTTGAATATTAGAGTTTGGATGAAGGAACTATAAGTTGAAATATTGCTTATAGTGACATGTACTGATTATACTGAAAACATTACTTATAAGATGAAATATTAAGTGATGAAGAAATATTGATTTATAAAAAATTTACTGATTACACTGAAAAAATATTCAGCCATTTAAAATATTGCTTATAAGTTGAAATATTGCTTATACTGAAAACAAGTTATCATCATTAACTTACATATACTGATACACGTCCTCATATTGCTTATGTGCAATTCTTGTATTTATTTTTTTGTGGTTAAAAGTCGGATTGGTGAGATAAACCGTATGAAAGGTGATTATCAATGACGGTGCTACCAAAACAACGACTGACAACACACCCACACAAACAATTCCAAACGAGGCAAATACAATTGGAGCTTCTGAAGCAAAGAAAAGAAAGGCGATATCAAGATTTAATGTGTGGGACCATTTCATCAAGTGGGATCAGGAGACCGATGATATGTGAGAAGGAGATGAGCCACTTGATGAGGATAAATACAAATGCAGGTATTGCCAAAAGATTTATATTTGAAATACCAAAATAAATGTCACGTCTTCACTAAGAAATCATGCTATTAATTGCAAAGAAAATCCTCATAATAAGGACACCCGCCAAGCACAGTTAAATCTCCGACCAACTTTAGAAGATGATAGGGTATAAGCCCTAAGTACTTGGAAGTATGATGAAAAGGTGGCTAGATTAGCATTGTCTAAGATGATAATTATAAACAAACTGCCCTTTGAGGTTGTAGAAGGTGTTGAATTTAGACTATTTATATCAATTTTATGCCCCAAATTTATTATCCCGTCTAGGTGGATGATAGGGGGATCTATCAACGCTACTTAGATGAAAAGATAAATTTTAAGAAAGTATCTGAACATGACATCCCACTATGATTTTCTCAATGCTGACACATGGACTTTTACTTAAAAGATTAATTAGATGTATCTCACTATTCACTACATTGGAAATGAATGGAAGATTCACAAAAGAATTCTGAACTTTTGTCCTATAACAAGTCATAGGGGTGAACTTCTTTATACCATGCTGGAAGCATGTTTATATGATTGCGGAATAGAGAAGTCTTAACAATTACTATTGACAGTGCAATTTCAAATGATAAGATGATACCATATTTGAAGAGAAAAACATATTAATTGGAATGAAAAGTACAGTACAATTCTTGGTGGTGAGTATCTTTACATATGTTGGTGCACACATCATGAATTTTGTTATGCATGATGGATTAAATGAAAACATTGAACACAATTTAAGAGTTCAAAATGCTATTAAGTATGTGAAGCAATCAGCTTCACGATGGGCAAAATGGAAGGCTTGTGTTAAGAAGGAGAAAATAGCAATTGAGACAAGAATGTGTTTGGATGTTCAAACATATTAGAAATCAACATACTTAATGTTGCTGATCACTAAAAAAATATCAATCTATTTTTTATCAGTTTGAGTTGGAGGAGCCATTGTTTAGACAATAACATGCAAATGATGATCGGAAGGGAAAGATGCCTAATGAGGATGATTGGGATTATATTGGTCGATTATGTTGGTTTTTGTAAATCTTTAATAACTTCTCTCTGAAGGTTTTGGGCACTTTATATGTCACATCTAATATGTTTTTTTTTTCCATCAAATCACCAATGTTAAATGTGAGCTATATGAGGCTATGATAGGTAATAAATTCTGCAAACACCGGTATGGTATATGAATGTGAGAGCGGAGCAGGAAGTTCTAGCATAAGAAATCCTTCTATTGCTAGATGTCGCATAGCCTAGTGAACTGCATGTGTCTTGCCTCCGGGAATCCATCGACGAGTTCAAAGATGTTATGTCAGAGCTGATGTCACAGTTAATCATATATCTCGATTTCCTCCATTCAAATAGATTCCTTTCTAATTGTTGTTATATCATTTTGGATCAATTGAAATTACATCGAACATAAATTTCAAAGACTTTGTTTGGTCCCGATCAGAGATCCATGGATCACAGACGCTCTCTCTCCCCATGGCCTTTTGCCTCTGAAAGCGATGCGTCCTTCCTTCTCAATGCCCGGGCATCCATCCAATGCATTCTTTTCGATAGCTTTTGCATATTAGGATAATTGTAAAAAGGAGAGATGCTTAAATCTCAAGGAGAGAGGTTTTTATCTCAAGGAGAGAGGGGCCAAGCAATGCAATTGAAATTGGAGAAAACCCTCAAAGTTTTACTCAATGAAGACAACATTATACAGGATAAGGAAAATAGTATTATAGATGATGTACAAATGAGACCATCACTATCTCCAATGACTTGTGAATCTGGTGCAGCAAAGAACTATCGTATGTTGGATAAATTCTATGCACAAATCTTATTTTTGGTGTACGTGATTACAAGTAAAAAATGTAGTTATTTTACCTTGTTTATTTTATGTACTCACAGTCTAATTTTGGTGATTAATACAAGAAATTAATTATAAATTTCTTTGATTAGTCAAATTCTATATTTTGATGTTTTCTAGTGTTTATAGTCTTTTTGTAGGGTACTATATGGAAGAAAATCGAAGAATCAATGTATATCTCGAATATAAGCTCAAAATTGAGAATTTATAGGTCTAGCTGTCGACAACTTCCTGTTAGCTATTGAAAGCCAATGACTGAGAACAATCTTGAGAGTGGCTATCAAAGCAGTTTTGGAAAGCTACGGTCGTAGAGTTGATTTTTGAGGTTTTTTGAGAGAAAATAGAGTTTTCTTATAAATAGAATTCTTGCTAGGTTTTTTGTAAAGTTATAAATATCCAATGTAATTGAGAATTTCATGTATGAAGCAGTAGAAGAAATTTTAAGAGATAGTAGAGATTTTAGTTTCTGTACTCTTTCATATAAATCAATAAAAGAATTTATTTTACTTTATTCATGGCTATGATGAGTATGAGTGGCAAAATTCATGGGTTAGATCAGATGAGGTAATAAGCCCTAGAAAATTGACTGGTATGTGATTTATTTGCTTATTATGCTTAATTTATTTATGTAAAGTTGATATTTTTGATTTCCTATTATCTTATTAGGTTTTAGATATGATTTTTAGTTTTTGATAATTTATTGTTTAATAATATATTTGTTACTTAGTTTTTGATATACCATAGACTGTTTAGGCATGGTGTATGTTTAGGCTTTGAATGTTTATTTTTGTTATTCATATATTATACTTAGATAAACTCAAAATACATATAGGTTTAATTGGTGAAAGTTTATCAAATTATTAAGCTTACAACTTTGTATGATTTATGCTTTAATTTGTTTGATTTATGCAACTGAGATAATAAGTATAAACACATCCAGTAAATCATTCTACGAGGGAGTTAACTTGTATGACCAAAAATTTTATTTTAAGTAATTTAAAAACATCCAATCTTTAGTTTTAGTTAATAAAAATTCTATCTTTCATTTTAGTTCCGTAATTTAGTTTTCTTTAGTGTCTAGCACAATAAACAAAACGATTTTTGAGAGCACAATTTTGGGTTATCATCCTTATACTATTTATTCGATCTCTTACATTTGGGAGTGTACGATTTATATTACAGTCAAATTGTGGGCACCGTTGTCGGGGATCAATATTATTGTGTTACACTTTAGTATAAATTATGGTTCTACATCATTAATTTATGCAATTTTGAATTTGCATGACCGGATAGAGGAGAACATCTAATAGTAGACTTATTCGATCGAACTCAATATCACAAATACTTCCAATCTACCAATTACCTCATGACACGAGTAATAATAATAATAATAATGACATGTATAACAGTAACAATAACATTCTTGGAGATAATAATACAAATGATACTAACAGCCATAGAGGCAATGTAAGGTCTTTACACAATTATCTATAAGTTGATAGGAAAATTCAAGTTTCATGTATAGCATTTCCTATGAATATGGGACACTTCAAGATTAAATCTGGAGTCGTTCAACTTTTGTCTAAATTCCATATGATGGATTCAGAAAGCCCATATTTGCACCTTTGAGAATTTGAAGAGATTTTCTCTACTATTAATTTTCAAAATATTACTGTAGAGCAACTAAACTTTAAGCTCTTTTCGTTCTCACTTAAAGATAATGCAAAGACATGGCTATACCCATTACGCCCCAATTCAATAGGAAGATGGGATGAGATACAAAAAGAATTATTACAGAAATTCTTTTCTTCACATCGAACAAATTATATGCGAAAGAAAATTCTCAACTTTTATCAAAAAGAAGATGAACCATAGTTTGAGTGTTGGAATAGATTTAAACATTTACTACTCTCATGCCCACATTATGGCTTCGAGATATGGAGGACTATAAGTATCTTGCATCAGTGGCTAAACACTTCAATTAGGAAATTTGTAGAGATTATGTGTAATGGTGAATTTTTGAGCAAAAATACTAAACAAGAATAGAGGTGGACTTATTAAATTCACTTGCCGAGAATTCACAAACCTTAAAGATTGAGGATATTTCGGAAAGAAACAAATTGGTAGTGAAGCCTCATAATAGAGGTTTACTTATTAAATTGGGTAACTGAATATATAATTGCACAATTAATTACTATAATGAAGAAATTTGAATATTTGCTTAAAAAATAGAAACAGTTAAAGCAAAAGATATTTGTGAACTATTAGGACATGTAACTCGCGATTGTCCAACAGTTTTTGCTTTTAAGAAAGTATTAAATGAACAAGCTAATGCCTTCAACATGGTTCCCCAACTAATAAATAAATTTTATTCACAAACTTATAATCCTGGTTGGAGGAACCATTCAAATGTTTAATGGAAGTAAAATCCTCAGCACTAATTTAATCACCAGATTAAGCAACCTACTAATCGACACCCTAACAATATGTCTGACATTCAATCTTCAGTGTACCAACTACCATTGAAGTTGAATTTTCAGGATAATATTTTGCAGATACAGTAGAGAATGGATTAAATGATCCAAGCATATCAGCAGTTCATTCAGTCATAGTAAATTATCAACATTCAAAGTGCAATAGCCTTTAAAGATATACAATCACAGATAAGCCACCTTAATTCCGCGCTACAAACAAAAGAAAAAGGTAAGCTGTCATCTCAATTGGAAGCCAACACTTCAAGTAAAATCGAAGGTATAGATTCTATTACTTTTAAATAAACAGCGATATGTCTAAGATATCTGCTGCAATTATTTTCCAAAGTGAAAAGTACTTGATGAGTCCATTTCAAAAGAAGATACTGAGGAGAAATAGGACAATGATTCAATAGAACACTCTAATGATGACAATTTAAAAAAAAATCCACTCTCGCAACTTATAAACCATTTATATCATTTCTCCAACAATTGAAACCTAAAAATATTAGTGCATCTTATGCTGATATTTTAGAAATTTTAAATAGGTACAGATTAATATTCCTCTACTAGAAGCAATCAAACATCCCCTCACTCACAAAATTCTTGAAGGACTTGTGCACAATTAAGCGACGTCGCAACATACAAAAGAAAGCATTTCTCATAGAGCAGCAAAGTGCATTATTTCACTCTAAAATGCCTCTTAAATATACAGATTCTGGATGTTCAACTATTTCATATATAATAGATAAACACAACACTGAAAAAGTTTTACTAGATTTGGAAACTAGTGTAAACCTTTTACCATATTCGCTTTATAAACAACTGGGATTAGGAGAACTTAAACTGAAACCTGCCACACTACAATTGTCTAATAGGTCAGAAAGGTATCCTTAAGGCATTATGGAGGATGTTTTAGTGCAAATTGAAAACTTCTATTTTCCAGTAGATTATATAGTTATGGATGATTTCTCTATATTTGGAATAATTTTGAATGGTGTTTGTCTAATCTAGGTGTGGTGGTTGAAAGATGCCAACAAAAGAATTTGCTCCTAAATTAGGAGAAATGTCACTTTATGGTTATAGAAGGTATAGCATCAGGTCATATAGTTTCATTTAAAGGAATGGATGTAGATAAGACTAATGTTGAGTTTATTTTCCAAATACCAATACCTAAAATCATAAAGGATATATGTTCATTCTTAGGACATGCAGGCTTTTATAAAGGTCTATAAAAGATTTAAGTAATATTGCTAGACCTCTTTCTCAACTTTTTGAGCAAGATTTGCATTTCGAATGGGTGCAAACATGCTAAATAGTTTTCGATGGACTTAAAGAGATGCTCATTCCAACACAAATAATGCAATCTCTGCATTGGTCACTTCCATTCAAAATAATATGTGGTGCAAGCGACTACGCAAATGGAGTAGCACTAGGTCAACGAAGAGACAAAAAGTCCTATGTGACGTACGATGCTAGCAAAACTCTCAATGATGCATAAATAAATCATACAACAATAGAGAAAAAACTTCTAGCTATAGTTTTTGCTCTTGATAAATTTCACTCATATATTTTGGGCTCCCACGTAGTTGTTTTTATAGATCATTTAGTGCTTAAATATCTCTTATCAAACAAACACAGAGCCATGATTAATCCAATGGATACTGCTACTCCAAGAATTTAATCTTGAAATAAAAGATAAAATGAGAGTAGAGAATTTGGTAGCTGACTACCTCTCTCGTTTGATATTTGATAATAATAAGCTACCAATTAGGTCTCGTTCCCTAATGGGTAGCTATTTTCAATCAAAAGAGCTCCCGAGTATGCTGATATCATTAACTTTTTTGTTGCAGGTGAAATGTCGAACCACTGAAGTGCATAAGATAAATGATAATTCCTATATGAGGCACATCATATATTTTATGATGATCTTTACCTATTTAAATATTGTTTGTTTCAAATCATCAGATGTTGTGTACCCGATGATGAGATTCAGAACACAATTACCTTCTATCATACAGAAGCACATAGGGGCCAATTTTCGTCTAAAAGGACAGTAGCCAAAATACTCCAATGTGGATTCCACTGGCCCACCATATTTAGAGACACATATGACTACTATAGACATTGCTAGCCATGTTTGAAATTATGAGTGCTAATCCGGAAGATGATATGCCTCACTACTTCTTACAACTGAGATATTCGATTGTTGGGACATTGACTTCATAGGATCGTTTATTACTTCTAACAGATGTATTTATATCCTTGTAGTAGTCAATTATGTTGCTAAATGAGTGGAAGCTGTGGCTTGTAGAAATAATGATCAATAAACTGTTATCAAATTTCTAAAGAAACATATCTTGTCTATATTTGGAGTTCCTAAAACCATAAAAGAGATGGAGGTTTTCATTTCTGCAACAAAACTTTTAAAATTTGATGAAAAAAAATCGCATTACACACAAATTTCTACATCTTATCACTCACAATCAATTGGACAAGTTGAATTGGCAAACATGGAAAGAAAGTAAATTTGAGAGAAAATGGTTAATTTGTCATATAAAAATTAGTCGTTTAGACTAATCCACACTTTATAGGCTTACCTACTGAATTTAAAACACCCATAGGCATGTTTTCATACAAAACAATCTATGGAAAAACTTATCATTTGCCTATAGAGATTGAGCACAAGGTGTATTAGGCAATCAAATCAGTTAATTTAGATATCAATTTAGTTGGCCCGTTACAAAAATTACAAACAAATAAATTAGAAGAGTTAAGATGTGATGCATATGACAATTCCTGAATTTCAAAGAAAAAGAAGAAAATATGGCATGATCACCATATTGCACGTTGTGTTTTTGATCCATCCAACAAAGTGCTTCTCTATTATTCACACCTTCATCTATTCACTAGGAAATTGCATTCACAGTGGACCGAACTATTTATTGTTAAAACTGTATATCTGCATGGTGTAATTGATATTGAAAAACCTAAAAATGGTCATATATTTAAAGTGAATGGAAAATGCTTAAGACATTAGTTGGAATTTTCAAAGCACACGGAGGAATCTCATAATTTAGTGATCATCCGACATCTCAATGATACGAGCTTAATGAAGACATATTATACCCCGCTCCCAAAATTTTTGGTATGCAAACACGTTAAACTGATATCGGCAACATACTCAAAATGAATATGTTGAGCCCAGTAATGTATCAGTCACAATTATCATAACCACTGAACAGTAAATACAAGTAAATGTAATAAGAGAACTCCATTATTCCATTATAGAAGTTAGTATATCAGAACAATAGAAATAAGACAGAAATTTAAATAAAATACGGACCTACACAAAAGGTCATTTTATTAAAAAATTATTCATAAAAGGGAGACTAAGTGAAATCAACATTTATAAGTTTTCAGTTATCTCCAAAAATTCCACCTGGTTATCGCGAGTTTGATATATTAATTCCATCTCAAAATCTGGATATACACACCAGGTCGTCAGATTGCAACCAAACAAAAGAATAATACTAGTATAAAAAGATAAAAGAGTAGTAACTGAAATAAATATGCATGAATAATATGAGTGACAAGTGCATATAAATGTAAGTATAGAGTGTGAATTAATTTATTAATTTGGTACTTGATAATAGTTATTCCAATCAAAGTTAAATTTTAGCCTTCATGTCAAATTTTCTAATCAAGGTGTTAATGATTTTTGGAGAAACTAAATGATGTTATATCCGTATTTTAATTGGCTCCTGTACAGGCCTAGAAAAATGATCTCGAGGATTGTCTAGAGCTGATCCAGAGCTATACAATGGCAAACAATAATTTTTAGATGTGATCCAAACAATCACCATGCACCCATGGTGTGCACAAAAATCAGTTGTACAACAAAACAATACAATCGAAATACAGTTTTCACATCAATAAGTATCTCCTCCAACCCTATATTGTTTACAGTTATCAAAATCATGTCAAGTCTATATAATATATTTCCATTCAATATGTTCTTGATTTAGTTCAAATTCAAGTGTAGTTCAAACTCATTATGGTTCAATTATTCTTAGAAAGATATTTTTAATTGTAATATGTTACTGAAATTTCAACTACTAATTTTAGAGATTTCTGATTGTATATTATAATGACACATAGCCAAGCCAAAGTAAGAAAGTGGGAGGTTTTCCGTGCAAGTATGTTTCTTAATTAGATAACCACTTTCCTTTGGAACTCTTTTCTAGACACCATTGTTATACAACATTACAATCATTATCACCATCAATTAGTGTTTTAATTTATCATTAGTTTTTTTTGTCAATTTATAACTTATATTTTATTTTAATAAAGTTTATGAGACTATTAAATTTTATATACTTAATTAACACTTAATGATAAAGACATATTTAAATGATGAATGTAAAACAAGAGTTTGACACTATTTTGGAAATAAATCATGCTTTATTTAAACAGTGATGTTAAAGAAGACAATAATATATATTATGTCATACATAAACAATTATATAAAATAAAAAAATAATTTTTATCTAATAGGATTGGTGCTTGTAAGAAGTGAGTTTGAAAAGGAACTCACCTTTATTTGAAAGTACATTCGTCAAATATGTTAATACTCTGGTTTTTGTCGAAATCAATATCTACATAAAGAAAACCATTAAAGAGATACTTTAGTATTTTTTTTTTGTTATATTAATAAATTTTCTTCGATTTTAAAGGCATATAAAAGAAAGTCCATTTTAGTTATAAAGGCTACTAGTTTGAAACAAACAAATAAATATAATATTTATCTTATTTGGTTTATAAGATGATGCGATATTGTTTTTATTAGGTTATTGTTGGGGTTATCTACCTAGATCTAATAAGATATATGTTTATAAAAGAAAGAGAGAGAGATCCTACCTTTTAATGGATTCCAAGGAAGTTGGGAAGGAGTTGCTCCGAAAGAGGCTCTAACGAAGGTGGTTGGAGATGACTCAGGCATGATGCTTGTTCGGATAGTCAAGGCGGCTTGCAATTTGGAGGCTCTAGTGGTCAACAGTGCTCAACAGTTGGTGGCACTTCGGCGGTCAGCGACACTCTGGCAGGTAGTAAAAGAGGAGAGAAGAAAGTTTAGCTTAAAGAAAAAAAAAAAAAAGATGAATGGAGGGTTTATATAGGAGTTAGAAGGTTTGACTGAAAGGAGAAATTAATGGAATTAAAGAGGGCTTTGAAAGAAAGTTTGAGATGAGGTTAATTGATTTAATTTTAGAACGATTTTAAATAAATATTTGAAATTTGTTAAATATCATAATTATAGTTTACTGTGGGACTTTAATGTCAAGTTTTTTGAACTCAAATGACTTATTAATATATTTAACAAATGAAAGATTTTAGGAATTGAATGATGGAGATAATTTGAAAATTCAAAATGAAACTTATGAAAGTTGACTTTGTGATTAAATGTGATTTACATTGAGTTCTTATAATAACTTCATCTTATATTATTATTATTCTTGTTATTATTTTGAGTTTGGGCCAAAGGCATGGGCTTGGGCTTTAATGAAACAACTCAAATATTATTAGTTTCATGGGTAAATAGTTATGGGCTTTAGTCTAGGAAAATACTTTATAAATTTAAATATTTAATTTAAAAATTTACTCATGTTAAGCATGCAGCAATATATGTCAATAAATAAATTCATGTATTGGGTTAGGGTAGTTACAATTGTATATTATGTACTAACAAGTTTTGTTTTATAGTTGATGCACCATGAGCAGCAAACTGAGATAATATTTAAGCACTCTTTCTTAATTCTTACTTGTCCTTAATAAATTTAATAGAAATATTAATTCATTGAAGACAATGTCTATTTTAAGTTTGGAAATTGCTTATGAAATTTAATCTTAGTTTTATACTTACGATGTTTTCAACAATTTAACCTTAGTTTTTATGCTTACGATGTTTTCAACAGTTTTGTTTTTAAATTTTTGTATTCAAAAATTTTGTTTTCGAATTTCTTCAAAATTTTCAGAATTTTTTAATCATTTTTAGTTTTTCTTCTAAACATCTTCTATAAAAACAAAAATATTTTCCAACCATATTTTAGTTATTAATTTTAGAATTATGAACCAACAATTAGTTTTTATAAATAATATTAGTCTAGAAACTAACCCTTAAAAATTTTTTGGCTTGACACAGATCTCAACGAAGAGCACCTGTCGAAAATGCTGTCGAAACAGTTATTGACGGCTGGACACTGCAGGGTAAAATTGCCCTGCTCGAGGGCAGCTGTCGAAGCCGCTATCAAACTGGCTAAAGATAGTCGTCAAAGGCAAACCCCATTGATAAATATTTCTTTGAGTTTTTTTTCTCTACACACAAGCCCTAGCCTCTTTCCACAACAACCAAGGAAGAAATTGTCCCCTTTTGAAAGCAAAAACCGAATCTTGCAAAATTTCTTTCAAATTTTCAATGATCTCTAAGTAAGTATGTCTTCTTCTCTCTGATTTTTCATGGGTTGTTCTTCATAAAAAATAGGATTTTATTTCAAAAACCTAGATCTACAATTTATATGAAATAATTACAGTATATCAAAGATAGATTCAAACTTCTTAGTTAATTTGGAGTGGTTTAGTTAATTTTTATAGATTTTTGGCGAATTTCTCTAAATAATTGAAAATATATGCTAATTCAAAGGTAAAATCAAATAAAAAACTCAACTTTTTAGCATAACAATTTATGGATTGCTTGGATAATTAACATATATCAAATTCATGCATTAAAAGTGAAATTAGAATAATGTTTGATATATTTGAGGAGGAATTGAAAATTATTATAAAAAAAAGAGAGAGAAAGAGAAAACAAATATAAAAAATAAATGAAATAAATAAAAATACATATATAATGAATAATTTTGAAAAATAAGTTATATTTTGCTAAGAAATATATTTTGTGATTATTTTTTGAGATGGAACCAAGAAAGAAAACCGTCTTGAAGAGAATAAGAGCAGACTCTCCAAGTGGCTTTGAAGAGGATGAAATCAGAAAAACTGCTGGTCCAAATGAGATTCCTATAGAGGTATGGAGATACTTAGGAGGGATTAGTGTGAGGTGGCTAACAGATCTTTTTAACAAGATTTGAAAAACCAATAAAATGCCAAATAAATGGAGGAAGAGTACCCTAATATCTCTGTATAAGAATAAGGGTGATATTCAGAGTTGTTCTAACTATCGAGGAATAAAACTCATGTGTCACACTATGAAGCTTTGGGAAAGGGTAATTGAATATAGTTTGCCACAAACTGTTAAAATATCGGAGAACCAATTTGGATTTATGCCGGGACGATCAACGACAGAAGATATTCATTTACTTCGTCAACTTATAGAGCGATTCTGAGAGAGAAATAGAGATTTGCATATGGTATTTATTGACTTAGAAAAAACGAATGATAAAGTTCCACGAGAGATACTTTAGTGGAAACTAATGAAGAAAAGAGTTTCCATCAAGTATATCGACATAATTAAGGACATGTATGATGGAGTAGTGGCCAATATCAGAAAATGTGGTGGCTTAATAAGTGATTTTTCTATCACAATTGGATTACATCAAGGATCTGCATTGAGTCCATTCTTACTTGCTATAGTGATGGATGAGCTCACTAAAGCCATTCAGGATGAGATACCTTAGTGTATGTTATTTACTGATGATATTGTCTTAGTTGAGGAAACATGAAAAGGGGTAAATACCAAGTTAGAGTTATGAAGACATACATTAAAATCTAGAGGTTTTAGATTGAGTATGTCTAAAACAGAGTATATGGAGTGTAAATTTAGTAAACGTCGGACCATAGACTATAATACTGTAAAACTGGATAGGCAACAGATATAAATGAGCAGTCAGTTTAGATATTTGGGCTCTATTATTCAGAATGATGGAGAGATCGATAATGATGTTAACCATAGGATATAAGTTGACTGGTTGAAATGGAGAAGGGCAATGTGAGTTTTATGCGACCGTAACATTCTGTTAAGATTGAAAGAAAAATTTTATAGGACTGCTATTAGGCTACCTTTATTACATGGCACGGAATGTTGGGCTATAAAGAAACGTCATTCACAGAAGATAAGTATAGTAGAGATGTGCATACTCTGTTGGATGTGCGGCAACACTAGCAGAGATAAAGTAAGAAATGAAGATATTCGTGCTAAGATAGGTGTAGCTCCCATCGATGAGAAGATGCAAGAAAATCGCTTACTATGGTTTGGTCATGTGCAACGTAGGCCTACAAGTGCACTAATTCGAAGAGGGGAGTTTATCAATGTAGGACAAGTTAAAATAATGATGGGAAAACCGAAGAAAATATGGATGGATGTGATACGCAAAGATATGGAGTCTAGAGGTTTAAATAAGGATATATTACTTGAAAGAAATGAATGGAGAAGAAATATCAGAGTGATCGATCTGGCGTGATTCTTTTTTGGTTCATGTAGCCTACCCCAAATACTTGGGATAAAAGGCTTAGTTGTTGTATTTATGAAACAATAGAGGCAATTTTAAGAGATATTAGAGATTTTAGTTTTTGTGTTCATTCATAGAAATCAATAAAAAATATTCTTTTCATTTATTCGTAGTTACGATAAGTATGAGTGGCTAAAATCCTACATTGGATCATATAAGGTAACAAACCCTAGAAAATTTACTGGTATGTGATTTATTTGCTTATTATGCTTAATTGATTTATGTAAAATTGATATGTTTGATTCTCTATTATCTTGTTAGGTTTTACATATGATTTTGAATCTTTGACGATATATCGTTTGATGATATATCATTATTTAGTTTTTTATATACCATAGGCTCTTTACACATAGTGTATGCTTAGACTTTAAATATTTATTTTCTTATTCATATATCATTCTTAGATAAACTCAACATATGTGTGTGTGTGTGTGTTTAATTTTGATAAATTAATCAAATTATGAAGTTTAAACTTTGTTTAATTTATAATTTAATAATATATTTTTTGGTTACTGGAAAACCATGCAATTATGTAATTGAGATAAATAAGTATAAACATATTTAGTAAATTATTCTACTGAGAGTTAACTTATCTAACCAACAATTTTATTTTAAGTAATTTAAGAAACTTCAATATTTAGTTTTAGTTAATAAAAATTTAGTCTTTCTTTTCAGTTCCCTAATTTAGTTTTTTTGTGTCTAACACAATAAACTAAATGATACTCTAGAGAACAATCTTCGATTACCACCCTTGTACTATTTGTTCGATCTCTTACAATTGAGAGTATACAATTTAAATCGCAGTCAAGTTTTTGGTGTTGTTGCCGGGTATCAATACTATTATGTTACATTTTAGTATAGATTATGGTTCCTACATCATTAATTTGCCATGGCTTAAGATGTGTTGGTAATTCTAATATCCACAATTATTTTGAAATCGGCGTTTAGCGCTAGTGGGAGAGCTTTTGATCTATTTCAATGTTCACTCTTAATCAGATTAGTTCAGAGTCTTATCTATACTCAAGATTGGGTTCGAGGGCAACTGTGAGTTTCAATGGTGAGCATAGAAGAGGATTTGTGTGACACTAGAAAGTTTGATAAAGGTAAGATCTGATTACGAGTGAAAAGTATAGTAATTTTAGTTTATTTTGTGTACTCACAATATAATTTTATTGATTAATATAAAAAAAATGATAGATTATTTTTATTGATCAAACTCTCTACTTTAATACTTTTCTTATGGTCTTTATCTAGGGTTCTATATGAATGGAAATCAGAAAACCAAAGTGTAACTCAAATATCGCTTCAAACTAGTCAATTAATAGGCTTCGTTGTCGACCATCATCTATTGGTTGTCAACAGCCAACCACTATAATGAAAACTAGCTTGTACCCGAGAGCAACTTTTAATGTGGCTTTTGATACGGTTTGGATAGGCACGACGACTAAATAAATATTTGAGAATTTCTAATGTAAAGAGAGTTTTCTTTTAAATAGAATTCTTGTTAGAGTTTTAGACAAGATATAAATATCCATTGTATTTCAGAGTTTTAAAGATGAAAGAAGATAATATATAAAATATAGAGTTAATATTTTTGTTTTTGGAGAGATTTTGTGGACAGTTTTGGGCACTTTTAGAATTATTAATAAAAGAATCTTTTTTATTCATATATTGATAGCTATGATGAGTATGAGTGGTTAAAACTCTACATTAGTTTAGATAAGATAGCAAACCCTAAAAAATTTACCAGTATGTGTTTACTTTGTTTATCATAGTTAATTATTTTGCGTAAGGTTGATTTTTTTAGTTATCTATTACCTTGCTAAGATTTAAATATATTTTTGAGACTTTGATGATGTATAGTTTGATGATACATTCGTTGCTTAGTTTTTATATGCCATAGACTCCATAGATATAGTGTATGCTTATACTTTGATGTGTATTTTTATTATTTATATATCATGCTTATATTAAATCAAATTACAAATAAAATTAATTGGGGAAAATAGCCAAATTATCAAGTTCGCAATTTTATTTGTTTTTGTGCATCGCTTGTTATAGAAAAACCACATGATCTATGCAACAAAAATAACTAAGCACAAGCATATCCAGTAAATTATTCTATAGGGGAGTTAAATTGTATGACCACGCAATTTTCTCTAAGTAATTAACAATTTTTCAATCTTTAGTTTAGTAAATTAAAAATTCAACTTTTTATTCCATAATCTATTTCTTTTATATGTGTCTTATACAATAAATAATGTTCCTCGAGAGAACAATTTTAGGTTTGTCAACGATGTACTACTTGTTGATGATGTACTACTTATCGATCTCTTACACTTGGGAGTGTATGATTTAAATCGTAGTCAAGTTTTTAGCAACATTGTTGAGGATCCATACACTGTGTTACACTTTAGTATAAAGTATAGTTCCTACATCATAAATTTGTGTGGTTTAAATTTTCATAACTAGTTGGAGGAGAACTTCTAATGGTAGGCTCGTTCGATTATACTCTGATCCACAAGTGCTTCCAATCCACCAATCACTTTACAACATGAGCATTAATAACAATAACAACAACAACAACAACATGAATAATAGAAATAATATCAGATTTGAAGATAGCAGCACACACGACAATAATAGCCATCATGGAAACAATGAAAGGTCCTTACAAAATTATCTGCAACCTGATTGGACAATCCAATCTTTATGTGTAGTATTTCGTTTGAATATGGGATATTTCAAAATTAAATATGGAGTAGTACAAGTTTTGCCTAAATTCCACAGGATGAATAGAGAGCCCATGTTTATACCTATGAGAATTCGAAGAGTTTGCTCTACTAAAACATTACTGCATAGCAACCGAAACTTAAGATTTTCTATTCTCCATAAAGGATGAAGCAATGATATGGCTGTATTCATTACATACCAATTCAATAGAAAGATGGGATAAGATGCAAAAAGAGTTCTTAAAGAAATTTTTTCCTTCACATTGAACCAATTATATGCAAAAGCAAATTCTCAATTTTCACCAAAAGAATGATAAACTTTTGTTCGAGTGTTCGGATGGATTCAAACATTTGCTACTCTCTTACCCATACCATGGTTTCAAGATATGGAAGATAGTAAGTACCTTCTATCATGGATAAAACTGTGCAACTAGGTAATTTATAGAAACTATATGCAATGTTGAATTCTCGAGTAAGGATGCTGATGAAGCATGAGAATATCTTGACTCACTTGCTGAAATTTTACAAGTCTATGAGACAGAGGATAGTTTAGAAAGAAACCAATTAGTAGAGAAGTCTCAGAATAGCGGTGGACTTATTAAATTGGGCGAAATCGAAAATATAGCTACATAATTAATCATGATCACAGAGAAATTTGAAGAATTTTTTACTAAGAAAATAGACTATTAAGGAAATAGAAGAAGTTTTGAAAGTTCGTGACATTTGTGAATTACAAGTACATGTAACTCGTAATTGTCCAACCTTCCCACTTTTAAAAACGTACTTAATGGACAAGCTAACACCTTCAACCTTATTCCTTAACTAGCAAATAACTCATGTTCACAAACTTATAACCCTGGTTGGAGGAGCCATATGAATTTTTAATGGAAGCATAATCCTTAATAGCAGTTTAACTAATAGTACAAGCCATCCACCAATCCATCACCAAAACAGTATGTCCAACCATCTAATTAACCTTTGGTGTACCAATCACTACCAAAGCAAAACCTGGAGGATAATATTATGCAGATACAGTAGAGAATGGATCAAATGATCTAAGCATAGTAATAATTTATTCAGTTCCAACAAACGATCAACCGTCAAATTTATTCAATTTCAACAAACGATCAACAGTCAGAATGTGATGGCCTTCAGCGATATAATATCTCAGATAAGCCACATTAGTTTTGCTTTGCAAACTCAAGAAAAAGGTAATCTGCCATCTTAACTAGAGGTTGTGCTTTAGGTAAAGTCAAGGGTATAAATGACATTACTTCTTCAATTAACAACGATATACTTGAGATATCTGTTGCAGTTAGTTTGCAAAGTGGAAAAGTACTTGATGAGCCTGTTTTGAAGATAAATATTGAAGAGAAACAGGGTGATTATTCAGCACAATAATCTAATAATAGCAATCCTAATGAATCTACTTCCATGACTTTATAAGCCACCTATACAATTTTCCTAAAGTTTGAAAAATAAAAACATTAATACATCTTATGTTGATAGGTTAGAAAGTTTCAAAAAGATACAGATCGATATCCCTTTACTGGAAGTGATAAAGCAAGTTCCCTCATACGTGAAATTTTTGATGGACTTGTGCACACTTAAAGGACATCCCAATGTACAAAATAAGGCATTTCTCACAGAGCAGCTAAATATATTATTCCACTCTGAGATGCCTCTCAAATATAAGGATCATGAATGTCCAACTATTTTATATGTGATAAGCCGATACAATATTAACAAAACTTTACTTGATTTGAGAGCAAGTGTAAATCTTTAATCATAATCAGTTTAAAAGCAACTGGGCTTAGGAGATCTTAAACCTAGACCTATTATATTACCATCGGCAGATAGATCAGAAATGTATCCTGAATGGATCATTGAAGATGTTCTAGTGTAGATTGAAAACTTTTACTTTTCAGTAGACTTTATAGTTATTAACATTGCACCTGTAAAGAATTCACGTCGACTCATCCCTTTTATCTTTGGATGTCCATTTTTTGTCACTACTAACACTGTTATCAATTGTAGAATGGTGTGGTGAAGTTATCATTTGGTAATATACCCCCTGAGCTTAATGCTTTCAATATCTGCAAAAAACCAAATATCAATACTGATGAATTACAAGATATTAATTATATTGAAAAATCTGTGAAGAATGAGCCATCACATCATTATGCATCATTGACCCATAAGAGTTTGCATTGACAATGGATGATGATTTCTTTGAACGGCTCAATTTTGAAAATACCATTAATATAATGAAATGTTTAACTGATGCTCAATATTTAAATGTCAAAGGATGGATTCCTAAAATGGAAGTATACGAAGAGTTACCTCTAAGCACAAAAAAATCGATATCATCTAATATGCAAGCCCTGATAGTTGAACTAAACCACTACTCGAGGATCTCAAGTATATTTTTGGGACCTAAGGAAACATTCTCAGTAGTTATCTTAGCACATTTTGATGAGAATTAGGAAGATCGACTACTCTTGACACTGCGAAAGTATAAGGGAGCTGTAGAATGGAATATGGTGGACATCAAAGTTATGGACCGTCTTATTTGTACACATTGTATCATTTTGGAAGATAGTGCCATGCCAATAAGGCAAAGCAGTGAAGCCTCAACCCTGCCATGAGTGGTTAAAGCCAAAGTATTATAATTTTTCAATGATGGCATTATCTATCTAATAGCTGATAGTATGTGTGTAGGCCCAACCCAGTTGTCCCAAAGTAAAGTGGGGTAACGGTTGTTAAAAACTAGGATGGAGAGATGATACCCACTGATACAACTATTAGTTGGCATATATGCATTGATTATTGAAAATTAAACCAAGTTACATGAAAAAATTACTTTCTGCTATCATTTCTTGACCAAGCACTTGAGAGAGTTATTGGACATGAATTTTATTGCTATCTTGATGGCTATAATGGTTATTATCAATTTGAAATTGCTTTAGAGGATTAGAAAACAACTATTTTTACCTATCGCTTTGGACATTAGTGTTTAGAAGAATGTCATATGGATTATGTAATGCACCCGCAACATTTCAAAGATGCATGATTAGTATTTTTCGCGACATGGTTGAAGACTGTCTATAGGTATTTATGGATGATTTTTGTATTTGGAGATAATTTCGAATCATGTTTAACTAATCTAGGAGCTATACTTTAGTGTTGCCAACAGAAAAATTTGCTTCTAAACTGGGAAAAATGCCACTTTATGGTTACAAAAAGTATTGTATTAGGTCACATTGTCTCGTCAAAAGAGATGGAAGTAGAGAAGGCGAAAGTTGAATCTATTGCCAAAATACCAATATCTAAAACTGTAAAAGATATACGTTTATTCATAGGACATCAGACTTATACAAAAGGATCACAAATGATTTTAGTAATATTGCTAGACCTCTTTCTCACCTTCTTACGCAAGATGTGCTGTTCGAATAGATGTAGGCATGCCTAATAACTTTCGATGACTAAAGGATATGCTCATCACAACACCAATAATATTATCTCTAGATTGCTCGCTAACAATTCAAATTATGTGTGGTGCAAGCAATTACGCAATTGTAGTACTGGTGCAATGTAGTGACAAGAAGCCCTACGTGGTGTACTATATTAGTAAGACACTTAATGATGTGCAAATAAATTGTAGGACAACAGTGAAGGAGTTTCTAGTTGTAGTCTTTGCTCTTCATAAATTTTGTTCATATATGTTGGACTCACATATGGTTGTTTTAAAGATCATTTATATCTTTCAAAGAAGGATGCAAAACCACGTTTAATCCAATGAATATTGTTGCTCTAACAGTTTGATCTCGAAATCCGAGACAAAAAGGAGTGTAGAATGTGGTCGTCGACCACCGCTCTCATCTTACATTTGACAATGATAAACTACCAATTAGGGACTCATTCCCTAATGAGTAGCTATTTTTATTAGGATATCTCTATAGTATGCTGATATTATTAATTTTTCTTGTTGCAGGTGAAGTGCTGAGTCATTGGAGTACACAAAATAAGTGACTATTCCTATATGAGGTATGTTGTTCCTTTTATCATAATTCTTAACTATCTAAGTACTGTCTAGACCAAATCATTAGGCATCGTGTGCTCGATGATGAGATCCAGTGTATCATTACTTTCTATCATACAAAAGCTTGTGCGGGGCATTTTTTGTCTAAAATGATAGTGGTTAAGATTATGCAATGTGGATTTCACTGACCCATGATGTGAAATATTATGTCAGTATTTTCCAACATTGGAATCATGTCAGAAATTAGGAGCTCTAACCCAAAACAATAAGATGCCTCTGACATTCATTCTTACAATTGAAATATTTGATTATTGAGCATTGACTTCATGGGACTGTTTCCTAGTTCTAACAGATATACATATATCCTCGTAGGTTGATTACGTTTCTAATTGGGTGGAAACCGCAACATTTTGGAATAATGATAAACAAATAGTGAACAAATTCTCAAGGAACATATATTATCTAAATTTGGAGTTCCTAAAGCTATAATAAGTGATGAGGTTCACATTTCTATAATCACGTCTTTAAAAATTTGATAAAAAAGGTGGCATATCATGCATAAAATTTCAACACGATATCATCCATAGTCAAATGGATAAGTAGAATTAGCCAATAGGAAAATTAAATAGATTATAGAGAAAAAGGTTAATCCATCTCACAACGATTAGTCATTTAGACTCGTTGATGTTTTATAAGCTTACCGATGGCATATAAGACACACTTAGCCATGTCTCTATATGGAATAGTTTATGGAATGCTATTTACCTATAGAAATTGAGCATAAGCCATATTGGGCAATTAAAATGGTTATTTAGACCTTAATTCTGCAGGCCCATTACAAAAGTTGCAAATGACTGAACTTGAAGAGTTAAGAGGTGATGCTTATAACAATTCACACATTTCTAAGAAAAAGATAAAATTATATCATAATCAATACATTTCATGTTGTATTTTTCATCCATCCAATTTGATGCATTTGTATGATTCATGACTTTATCTATTTCAGGAAAAAATGCATTCACGATAGACCAAACCATTTATCACTAAAACCGTATATCTACATGGCCCAATTGATATTGAAAATTTAAAAATTGTCACATATTTAAGGAAAATGGTAAATGCTTGAAACACTACTTAGAATTCCCTAAGTACATGGAAGAATCTAATAATTTAGTGGATCCTTCGATATCTTAATAATACAACTTAATGAAAACACATTGTATACTATATACTGACGATTTTATTTTGTAGTTGATACACCATGAGTAGCGAACCGATGTAATATCTAACCACTCTCTCTTAATTTTTTACTTGTTCTTAACAGATTTAATAGAAATATCAATCCATTGAAGACAATGTGTATTTTAAGTTGGGGATGCTTATAAAATTAACTTTAGTTTTAATACCTACAATGTTTTCAAATTTTTGAGAATTTCTCAAAATTTTCTAAAATTTCTAATTCTTCTTAGTTTTTCTTCCAAAATTTGTTCATAAAAAGAAAAGAAAAAATATATATGAAAAAGGTTAATATAAGTTTGATTGGAGTTTGAAACTTGACTGACTCATATGCTCGATTACAAGAGTGTATACAAGAGAATGATTGAAAGTAAACATATATATGATACAATTTAAATAATCATAATAGATATATAAGGATATTAGATTAAGGTGATTTGTTAAGATTAATTGCTTCATAAATATTCATATGCATATCTCTAATTGAAATTTATATGGAAAATAAATGAAAAACATTTTCTTTTTCTTTTTCTTTATTTTACACTTAACCTTATTTTTATTTTATTTCTTTCTTTGAACTAAAATTTCTTGATGTTTGTGGATAATTGGAAACCCTTAGGAAACAACACTCGCTCACTAAGATAATTTAGGAGTTTAACGACTTGTTATACGTACTAAGTGTAATCTAAAGAGAGTTAAGATTTATTTTTCTTTTAGTTAGGAAATTTTATTTTCTTAATTTGACAATTTCACTAAGGGAAAAAAAAAATCAAGTTCGGGGTGCGATTACGAGTGAAAAATGTAGCAATTTTATTTTATTTTGTGTACTGGCAATCCAATTTTGATGATTAATATAAAAATTTAATAACAAATTATTTTTATTGATCAAACTTTCAACTTTTACATTTTCTAGGCTCTTATGGCCTTTAGCAGGGCTCTATGTGGAAGAAAATTGGAAAATCGAAATGTATATCAAACATTAGCCTAAACTGGCCATTTGATAGGCTTTGCTGTCGACAGCTATCTGCTGGCTATCAATAGGCAATCATTATAATGAAGAATGAATATTACTTGAGAGTAGACTTAGATGTGGCATTTGATACTGCTTTGGATAGTCACGACGACTAAACAAATATTTAAGGATTTCTTATGTAAAGAAAGTTTCCTTTTAGATAGAATTTTTGTTTTGTTTTAGTGACGGTATAAATATCTAATATAATTCAGAGTTTCTAGAGATGAAAGATTATAATATATGAAATAAAGAGTTAATATTTTTGTTTTTTGAGAGATTTCGAGAATGATTTTGTACTCTTACATAGTTATTAATAAAATAATATTTTTTATTCACATATTAATGGTTATGATGAGTATGAGTGGCTAATTAAAGTTCTGTGTTGGTTCAGATGAGATAACAAACAATAGAAAATTTACTGGTATATGTTTATTTTTTTTATCATGCTTAATTGTTTTACGTAAAAATAATATTTTTAGTTCCATATTATCTTGTTATGATTTAAATATGTTTTAAAATTTTTAATAATATATAATTTGATGATATATTCGGTACTTAGTTTTTGATATATCATAGACTTTTTAAGCATGGCTCTTGCTTAGACTTTGAATGTTACATTATTATTCATATATAATGCTTATATTAACTCAAAACACATATAAGATTAGTCGGGGAAAATAGCTAAATTATCAAATTTGCAACTTTATTTGTTTTTGTGCTTCAAAGATATATTTTCGGTTGTACGAAAATCATATGATCTATGCAACTAATATAATTAAGTATAAACATATTCAGTAAACTATTCTATAAAGGTTAACTTATCTAACCAAGCAATTTTCTCTAAGTAATTAATCACCTTTTAATCTTTAGGTTTTTTTTTTAGTGAAAGCGGCAGGGTTTAATCCTCTATATTCCATTAACAATATGTTATAAAACTAGTACATAAATGAAAGCAAAATAAGCATCCAGGTTTACTGCTTATGCCCGTATAATATAGTAGTCTTAGTCACATAGAAAATAAAAGAAAAAAGTACATCACTGGCCATATGGCCATCATCTTGCACAGTCATCTTTGTCTCTTCTAATCCATCCCCCTCTCCTTAATGTCCATCCACTCCTGTGCTGGGCTAGCGTCTTGGATATAGTTATCCTCCTCATCTATAATGCAAACTTTTTCTCTATCGGATAACTAACATGTCCAAAGTGATATATCAGAGTGAGTTTTGCAAACATAGTCATCAACCGCGAGGGAAAAATTATTAAATATTCTATTGTTTCTTTCTCTCAACAAGTTCCAGCACATTGCTGCGATAACTATGTTTCTTAGGTGTTTGCTGTGTGGGTCCATTCTAATCCTGTGTCAAATGTCCTCCGTTTGAATTGTGTGCATTTGTAGTCCAACCAAGGTGGCGCATCTGGTCCAGACATGGGAAGAGAAAGGACATGTAACAAATAGGTGTTTTATGTCCTCCCCGTCACTCCTACAGAGGACACAAAGGCTCGGGCTCTGCCACCCTCTTTTCTGTAGATTTCCCCAGGTCAAGATGGTTTTATTTTCGACTAACCATAAGAAAATGTTTACTTTCTATGGGTATTTTGATGTCCAGTTTTCCTACTGTTGGCCAGATGATTCCCCACATCAATGAGATGTCCATAAACTAAGCGAATAGAGAAAACTGCATCAGCAGACCATCTCCATGATGCTTCATCCCACTCTTGGTGTCCAGGTGAAACAGTTATAAGAGTTGAGCGTAGGCTGTTTAACTCAACAATTTGTACCAAGGATATTTCATATAGTGGTCTCTGTTGCAGTAATCCTTGACTATGGCCTCTTTGTTAAACGATGCTTCAAATATATTTGGGTATAGGACATGAAGCGGGCTTTCTGTACACCATCTGTCTAGCCAGAAGGTGGTCTCTTGACCTCTCCCAATTTTGTACCTAACCTAAACCTGTGACTAAACATTGGGAATACGGACCTGACATCTCTCCAGAATGCCGATACGTTGCAATTGTTCCTTGGTTTAGTAGCCCATAACTCTCGACATGGCCCGTATTTAGACTAGATTAGATTTGGCAGCATCCCTTCAGGGTGTGTTAGTAAGTTCCACCAACACTTGGATATTAGAGCAATATTCATTGTCCATAGATCTTTTACCCCCAGTCCCCTTGCTCTTTTAGTTTACACACCTAACCCCATGAAATGAGGTGGTACCCATACAAGCGTGGGATATGCCCTTCCACAAAAATCTCTTCTAAACTTTATCAATTCTGTCCCTAACCCAATTAGGCAAGATAAACAGTGACACAGCATATGGGAATAGTGTTGATAAAACACTATTTAGGAGGATTAACTCTACCCCTAGGGATAGGCTTTTGGTCTTTCATCCATCCAGGCTCTTCTCTTCCTTATCTATCAATGTAGACTATTCATTCCTTCTTATCTTTCCGTGCCCGATTGGTAAGCCCAAGTAGGTCACTGGTAGATATTCCTTCTTGCACCCTAGGATGGCTAGGATAAACTCTGATTTCGGAGTTATCTCAGACAACAACACCATGAAACTTTTGTGATAATTGATTCGTAGCCCGGACAAAAGTTCAAAGCATTTTAAAACCCTTTTCAACATTATTGCCTGGCTAATATCACAGTTTCCAAATATCAGCGTGTCGTCCACATACTGTAAGTTGGTGTACTTCACAGTACTGCTGCCAGGAAGGCCCTCAATCTTTTCTTATTCTCTTGCATTTGATATCATTCTGTTGAGACCATCTACTACCACTACAAAGAGAAATGGCGAGAGTGGGTCCCCCTGCTGCAACCCTCTTTTACACACAATTTCTTTACCCCTCCTCTCCATCTAGGAGGACTTGCAGCTTAGCTGACGTTAACCAACTATGTATCCACTTAATCCACCTTTCCCCAAATCCTCTTAGTTTTAAGCACTCTAGCAAACTTTCCTAATTCACCGTATCATATACATTTTCGAAGTCCAATTTTAGAAGGTACCCCTGATGGTTTGTGTGTTTGCATTAATGGATCACTTCTCTGGTGATGACAATGCCTTCTAGGATGATTCTACCCTCAATGAATCCTTTTTGGAGTCTCTAATCAACCTATCCATATAGGGTGAGAGTCTATTTGTAAGCACTTTTGATATTATTTTAAAAGTGCTATTCATAAGCACAATAAGTCTGTAATCCTTGACTTCCTTAGGGTCGTCCCTATTGAGAATGAATACTATTTGAGAATAGTTGATTCTCTCTAATCTGGCCTGTCCAGCATGCATTTCATGAAAGAGATCAATAATGTCATCCTTTACTACTGCCTAGAAAGTCTTGAAGAAAGTATTGGATAACTGTTCGGGTCGGGGGCTCTGTCAGATCCTAGGTCCCACACTGCTCTTATGATTTCCTCTTCTGAAAAATCAGTCTCAAATATGCTTAGTTTGATCAAGTTCTCCCATGGACGGCTAGAGAATGTCAGTATTTCTGACCGATTTTTCCCAAAAATCTTCTTAAAATGACCATAAATGCATCTCCTGATCTCTTCTTTGTCAAATACCCAGTTGTCCCCTATTGTCAAGGAAGTTATCAAATTCATCTGCCTTCTCATGTTTGTGACTTTGTAGAAGAACGTAGTATTAGCATCCCCCTCCTTGACTCATCTTATCCTCGATCGCTGTCGCCACTTAATCTCCTGTCTTCTGTAAAGTTCTCGTATCTAATTTGTCCGGAGTTTCAGGACCTTCTCTTGGGCGGTCGTAAGTGTAGTTTCTTCTTGAAGTTTCTCTAAGATATCAATTTCCTCCATTAACTCCTCCTTCATTTGGTTCTACTGGGCAAAATACCTTCTTTCCCATCTAATCAGTGATTTTCTCAATCTCCATAGTTTAGAACTAATCTGTTTAACTGCATCTGCATGTGGGGTGTATTTCCCCCAACTCTGCTTAACTAACTGATGCACCTCATCATGTTCTAGTCACCATTTTTCGAACTTGAAGGGTTTCCTCTTCCTGTTTGCAGTTCTTTCTCCATAAAGAAGGACTATAGGCACATGGTCCGACGTTGGTCTTTTTAACGACTTGACAAAGCGTAGTGCAAACTTGTCCTCCTAATCATTTGAGACCAACCTTTATCAAGCTTCGCCAAGCTAGGATCCTATTGCATGTTTGTCTAGGTGGATTTTCTGTCCCCTAACGGTATTTTCATAAGGCCCAAATCGCTGATGAGGCTATTGAATTCTTGCCTATCTCTATGATTAGAGTCCCTACCCTTCCTCTCCTCCACAAACCGGACGACGTTGAAATCACCACTAGGACCCACGGTACCTATCTCCAATTCATAATTCTTCCTAGAAGGTTGTTCGCTCTTTGGCAATATTTGGGTCGTAGGCTGCTGTAACCATTTGTGTCTACTGATCCGATTTTCTTCTAACAACCACCGATAGGGCAAACCTATTGACACGAGAATCTAGTAAGTCAAAAGAGTATTTATTAATCCCTATGAAGATACCTTCTGACGCCCCCCGGCTTCTCAATTTACAAATTTAAATTGTCGGTTTGATACTAGTTGTAGCAACGGCGTATCACTTAGCACGGACAATTCGGTCTCTTCTAGACAAATTATCTCCGCACCACTCTTCCTGCATGTCTCTGACATCATTCTATGCTTGGACGGTTCCCCAAAACACCTAACATTCCAGAATAAAATATTCATAACTAGAGACATAACAAACCTCTCCAATACTGAGGGAGTCATCCTAACTCTCCTCTACTTCTAATGTTCTCCGACCTATAGCCTCTGGAACCGCGGGTCCTCTCATAATAGACAACCTATGGCTCCTAGAACTATGTGTTCCCTACGTCTATGTCGCAGGTGTGTGCTATTTCAAGGAGCAATTCATCATGTAGTAATTGAAAAATATCTAGGGCGTAATGGGATGTACCTGGATTGAACTCTGATATGGTAGCCTTTCTTTTTGCCTCTATAGATTCAACATCTCCATTCTGATAGTCTGTCCCACCCTGTTTCTACTCCAGTCTTCTACTCGATGTGGCAGAAGGCAGGATATGTTGTGTCACTCTGTCATCGGTTTGTATCAGCCCGGTCTGTAATTGTAGGGAGTCGTTCTTCTTCTCCCTCACAACCTTATCTTCTCCCTGTGATTGGTCTAGATGTTGTTCTTTTTCTGCAGTCTTATTTTGGCCTTGAGTGTCCTCAACTGACATGGAGCATCTTCTTGTCTCCCTTATCTTCTTAGGGAGCCTGGAAGGTTGACGTCTACAGGGCCTCACTCCACGGGAGCTGCTTTCTCCTCTTACTATCCTCTCCATCATTCTGGTTGTTACCTCCTTTAGAATATTTTGATCCAGGCCAGGCATGATGGATAACAGGCCTAGTTGCTTGATTGATGTTGAGACTACATCTTCATTATCAAGGCCCATATCACTTATTTTAGCAAAAAAAAAAAAACTCATTAGATTATCTGAATTTGCAGGTTCCACCCTACTTAGTTCCTCTGCGAGCCCCTCCATTTGAGTAGGCCCCACTTCTATAGATTGTGGTTTTTTGGGTTCAACATAGAAGTCCCCACTACTATAAAATTTTCCCCTCCTGGAGACTTGATGGCTAGGTCCCCTTTTGCCTTGTTTGACTCTTGCCCTACCTGCACTGAACACTCTGCCCGAGAGGGAGGCCGACTTCCACCTACCTCTCCTCCCATTTTAGGATTTGGCAGGGAGCTAGGCCAACCAAAAGCTTGTGCTTCCCTTTCCACTCTTATCCCATTCTCGCTACCAGCCCCAACCGAACCGAAAGTTTCCTCTTCCCCTTTTTGTTCCTGGTCAATCACACTTCTGACGCTGGTCTGACCCTCTATCCGAACCCTGAGAGCGTTGACCCCCTCTTCTTGCTTCTATGCCACGTGAAATGTCGGCAGCGCCGCCGGCGATGACCGTGGGGTGAGATCCTCGGGGTTGCAGGTCCTGCTCAGCGGGCCCTTCCCCTTGCGATCTCCACAGTGGCCATCGACCAAGACGATCGACGCCTGACCGGTGACAACTGTCTTCGGTAGCGGGTCTCTCGAGGTAATCATCTTGCACTGGATATCAATCTTGATTTTGCAGAATTGGCTACCGACGACCGCATGGAGCTCCTTTGGGATCGATTGCTCATTATCGCGGCTGATCTTGATAATGGCCGCTTCCAGGTTTGTCGTCTTCATCATGCTTTCATCCACATCTATTAGGTGAGCAAACTTTGTCACCAGCTTGGCAAGATCACTCTGTTCCAATGGTGCAAAGGCAGTCCCTTGATTGATAGCCAAGCCACCACCAGAAATATTTGAAATAGATCATCCTCTTGGGCTGTCCACCAAAAGACCATGAAGCTCGCTTCATGCTACCTATAGGTACCGAAGTTCTACTCGCCACGTGGGTGAGCCCCCTCTCGTCGGGGAATTTGGTGAGAAAGTATTTCTCATTGTCCACCAGCTCCCATGTATGGTTTGCGAATTGTGCTGAGATCGCTGAGGGTCCCCGATGATGTCGATGACTGAGGGGCTCCCATGACTAGGGTATATGACTCCAATCATTCGACTAAGCCTGTCCCTTTTCTGTGTGGCAATATCAGAGGCGGGTATGTAGGACGGTGGCTTTGGTTTTGGCATGTCCTTAGCAGGCTTCCATTCCTCACGAAATTGTTGGTTAAAGCCACAGAAGTGTTTTGTGTCCCTGTTCTAGTGGCCTTGTTGTGAATGGATGGCTTGATGAGCTACCTTTTTGGCCTAGTATTTGGTGACCGGAATGATAGGGCACTCAGCGATTTTATGGCCTATGGCCTTGCAGTATCTGCACCTTACAAATGGGCATTCACCCTTGTAGTGGTCATTCAAACTGCAAATCCAACATCCCCTTAGATGGAGATTTCCTCTGGCCCGGAGGGGAGAACTTCCTCTTCTAGTCGGTTGTTGCTACATGGTCCTGCTTGATGATGTTTTTCAACCTATATTCCTTCCATTCACCTTCTCCTCTATTTCTGCCAATGCAACTAGCTAGCAGCGCTCTGACCTTTGCTCCCGTGAAAACTGCCGCTGGGTTGATGTGGGTGGGATCAGCTGAGATAGGCTTAGTGGCTGGCTTCTCAGCTCCACTTGGCCCTGGCGATCCTCTAGCCACATCCGACCAGCTCTTTCTACAGTGTTTTGGGTTCTTTTCATCATTGCTGCTAACCTGTTCCTTAGTTTGTTCTTACCAAGCCAAGACCATCCGAAGTCCATTTCGATTTTGCTTTTGGGGTTGAAGGTTGTTAGCCCACTTGGGTGGATGGCCTCCTCCAATCACTTCCCGTCAGCAATGATGAAGATTCTCTAAGAGGGCCAGAGCCTTCCTCACCAGTTCTCGTTAGAAAACCTGAACGAGAATTGCCTACCCAACTCTCTCACCAACTATCTCTAATCTCTTACTTTAATATTTAGTTTAGTAAATTAAAATTTCAATTTTTTTATTCCATAATTTATTTCTTTTATATGTGTCTAATACAATAAATAATGATCTTCGAGAAAACCGATCTTGGGTTTACCATCCTTATACTACTTGTCAATCTCTTATATTTGAAAGCGTACGATTTAGATCGCAGTCAAGATCTCATTAGTATGTTCATGTATTTTCTAATATTTATTTAATGCCTAATTTTAATTAAGTTTTACTTCCTTCCAAATTTTGTTCAAATAGCTTTGGTGTCAACAATCACCAACCTTTGATACACATATCATGGTGGAATAGTAAAATAGGTGTTTATGTCAATTTATGCTACTCATGTTGTTTGCGAATTTGTATCTTCATAGAATTTTGTTTTTTGAATTTTTGCATTCATTAGTTTATCTATGCATTTATTCATTCATGTTGTTGAAGAAATTGGGAGCTTTTGAGCTCTCAGCAGAGAGTCAAGGGCTCTCTGCTGAATCCTGACAGCTCAAGAGAGAGCTCTGTTGAACTCCGATGCTCATCAGAGCTCTCTTGTAGAGAGCTCTTGAGCTATGAAGCCTCAGCAGAGAGTTTTTGACTCCTTGCTGAGAGCTCAAAAGCTCTCTGCGGGAGAGCTGTATTGGGCTTGATAGGATCATAGGACACGTGACATTTTTCTTAAGTAGCTTCTCTCTTCCTTGGCATTTTCCATTGAAGAATCACACATAACAATATGCCTGCAACATTTTATTTTTGCCATTCTCAAGCAATGAACATGATCCTTTAAGAAGTTTGATCATGTGTTCAAATTGTGATGAGATACTTTTGAATTCTTTTCCTTTACAGTTCCATGTTATTTTTGCCATTCTTATGTTTTTTGAAAGACCTGAGCATGTGTACAAATGCAATGAATATCCTTTAAGAAATTTGATCGTGCATACAAATGGTGATGAGATACCTTGCAACTTTAGAGGTTGCTAAAAGATGCTATTTTGAGTTCTTTTCCAACTATACTGTGTTGAATGCTATACAATTCCTTATTTTGCAACTTTACAGGTTGCCGGTTTTTTGTATCAGATAGATCGATAGTTTTTTTTTTTCACTAGTATTTGACAGTTCCACGTACAAATGAGTTAATTTTTGTCATTCTCATGCAATGAACATTTTATTTTAGGCATAATTCAAATAATTCTTTGACTCTATGAACAAATAGTGGCATTCAAGTAGAGCACTTTCTTGACCCTATGCTGAGAGCACAAGAGCTCTCTTGCAGGGACCTCAACTGTGATGTTCGGATTTTGCTTTATTTCTTATATACTATTTTCATGTGAGGTAGATGTGCTATTGGCACAACTTCAATGGTGGAACCCTTTAATTTGTCAATTAACATGTATTAGATATGATTTGGAGTGCTATGGTGGTGTAATTTTATAATTGTTTTGAAAAACAATGATTGAATTTAAGGTTGTAATCATGGCATGTAACTAACTCATATGTAATTTGCATATATGTAATTTGCAGTTTGTATCTTGTAAATTATAAGTAGATGGTTGGACCTGTGGTGAATCAACTAGACTTCTAGATTAGTATATTTAGATTATTTTTTGGTGACTGGTGAATGATTAATTTGATTTTAATTGTTAAAAATATTGTATTACGATACAATTCTATTGTTTAGATTAATATTATTATTCTTTTATTCTAGGTAAATTTTATTTCTGACATTGCTATTTGCCGATACGGGCCGCCACTATCCAGTTCTAAGATTGGAAAATGATCTGTATAAGCCCACTAGGCCAGTTTTTTGTTTTTTTTCCTCCATATATTGGGCTTTGGGCTCCAAGCCCACATAATCGAACCTGACTAAACCGAACTTTTCGGTTCCGGTTATTCATAAGATTCAGTCAGTTTTGGTTTCAGTCATAGATTTTTGGTTCGATTTTCGGTGGCAATTTTCTTCACATTCCCGAATCAAACCGACCAATCTATACCCTAGTGCTAACACTTTTTGTTTTTATATTTTGATATATCATGAGCCGGAAACAGAGTTAATATCATAACTTCTCTTTATATTCTTTTTTTATTCTCAATGAATTTAGTAGATACATCAAATCATTGAAAAGTTTTAGGTCATGGCGATGATTATGAGATTAACTTAAAATTTTTGTGCTCGTTTCAAAATTTTTTATTTTTTTTAAATTTCTTGATTTTTTCTACAGTTTTCCAAATTTTCCAAAAAAAAATAGACAAGTTTAACAGGTTTCTCAATAGAGAAGGGTTATCGAAGTCGCTGTTGAAGCGGTTGTCGATAGCTCAACATTGTAAAACTAAGAAAATTCTTACTTGAGAGGCGCTATCGAAACCACTGTCGATGCGATGCGACTGGTCGACAACATCCCATAGTTATAAAAGGGCCCAAACACTAATTTTTCCAAATCAAACCCTATTCTCTCCAAATCTATAGCAATCCTAGGAGAATTTCTTCCCCTTTTGACAATAAATCAAGCCCGCACAAGTTTCTTCAAATTTTTACGTTCTCGAAGGGAAAGTCTCTTTTTTCTCTACTTTCGTGGATTATTTTTCATAAAAGAGTAGATTTTGGCCTTAAAAGTTAAGATCTAGAATTTTGTGAATTAATTAGAGTAGACTGAGAATGGAAACTAACTTGTTGGTGAACTAGGGCTTATTTCGTTAATTTTTGATAATATATGGATGATTTTTTACCAATTATTGATGAAAAATCATAACTTGATAAACAAAATTTGGTAAAAATCGTAACTTTGTAGCATGGAAATTCGTGGATGAACTATTGACATGCCATACAACAGATTTCCGTTTTGAAAAGAGATTATTTTCGTAATTGATATGTAAACGTAAGTTGTATATATGGCTAAGTTAAATTAATGAAGTCCTGAAAATTATATGAAAAATAATTTAATTAATTATTAATAAAAAAGATTATTTTGCTCTATAATTTGTGTGAATAAGAAATATATTTCTTCTTAATTTTTAGGACGGATCAATGAAAAGTTTCATCCAAGAGAGCATGAGGAGAAACTTTTGGCTTTACCTCTACCCAAATGAGAGAATAACCTCGCACTCCAGGGCCATCAAATGAAAAGATATGCGAAAAGTTCAAGGAATTCAAGTTATAGCCTGAAAGAGAGGTGGATTACTCTAAGATCAATGAAAATCTGTCTTTCTAATTTTTATCACAGGATATGGGATTGGATAACTATACAACTTACAAGCACCAACAAGTTACAATAAGGTCATCCTAGAATTCTACACACACACAGACAGACACACACCTAGAGCCACCAATAGATCAACAGCTAGCATACTTATCAGTGAGAGGGCAAGTGGTGCCATTTACAAAACATGAGATAATGCAATTCCAATCGATGATATACACAGAGAAGAGTCTTTATTCTCCCTAATGGTAAACGATACATCTACAGGGTCCCAAGCCTTAAGAAATCTCTGCTTGAATCTTAGTGTTCGAGCCTGCAACATTGTTTACATGAAGACCAGATTGTTTAAGAAGCATTTGGTGTTAGTGTTCCTATTTTCCAAATATAGCATCACACAATCATCCACAACAACAGAGTTATCTTGCAAAGGAGCCCATTTGATGTCGCCTCAATCATATACACCTCTATACTTCAGTTCATGGGATAAGTCAGAGAGTGCATTCAACATCCAAGGACAGCAAAGCCAATACTAATCTTGTTGTCTCTCATCATTCAGATCGGCCTGAACCATGGGGTTGATTTGTCATCAACTGTTACTAAAACCCGTTGCATGGAGCCCTTCACTGAGACCACTCTGAGGAGCATGAGTGTGAGACCGGACCGACTGGTATCACCTGACTCCCAAGAACAAATTTATTTCTAATATCCAGGAGTGACAACAGCGATGTAGGGACCTGTCAAGAAGGGTACATCAAGAACTAGGAGGGTAGCTCAACTAACCTAACCATCTGAATTAACACTTGCAAGCCTATAGTAGTCGATTGATGACATATTCGTAGTCTTTGAGACAAGGTTAACCAGCATAGAAGAATAGTAAGTGTGCCTTGGGCATTGCCAAGAATGCGACCTCTAGCTCCTAACCAACCAAGATGTATCAATATATAGCTGGTAGGGATGCGCTCATCTCATATGAGGAGGGAGAGTGAGGGCAAGTCGCAGGATCACGACTTCGTATTGGTATCAAAGGTGCAACAACTATCTACAAGGGCATAGATGATACCAATTGTATATCGAGTGAGGCAAAGGATTGACATAGCCAGGTGCTTTCTAACCATAACTCTATTATTTTTGTCTTAGTGTATTGATTTTAAGCTTATATTATATGCACTATAGTACATTGCATAATTTAAGTTGGGGCGTGGATAGAAACACTAAACAAGTTTTAAAATCTATAACTTATGTACAAAATTTAACCCAAAATTCCTAAAAGCAAAAAAAAAAAAAAAAAAAAATTCATAAAATAGTCTCTCAATGTAACATACGAGATTAAAACATTTCACAATGAATATTTATAGTTTGACATCTTAAAATTGATACTTATATGATAGTATTTCTTAGCTATTTGATTGAAAACTTAAATCTGACTATAAAATATGTTGATAATTAAGATTAGAAACGAATATGCACACAATTGCACAATGAGTCATAAAATATTGATAACGAAAAGATAACTTAAAAGAAAGCCTATTATCTTATTAAAAAGTAGGAATGGTCCTGGTATTATAGCATGGATCTTCTATATATAAAAAGAGAGAGAAATAAATAAAAGAAAGTAAGTGTTAAGTTGTTGGGTTCGTGTGCCTCGGGGAAACGTGCATATTCACATGAACAATGCATATGAACTTTTATCATGAACATAAGCTAAGTAATTAAGCATTTGTGTCTCGGGAAGCATAAACATTCACATGAATAGTGAATGCATATAATTTAAAAGATAAAGAACATATATAGAAAGAGTGATGAAAATAGCTCCCATAACTTTGATTGGAGTTTGAAGCTTGACTAGCTCATTTACATGATCACAATGGTGCATAGGAGCGGATAATCGAGAGTAAGGTATAACTAAGATAAGATTTAATTGATCATGATATGTTACTAAGAATATTGGATTAAGAATAAAATTTTAAGATTGAAAGCTTTATAAGTATCCATGCCATAAACTCTTTAAACATGTTATATACTTAGATTTTGAATAGTTATTTATATTATTCATAGATCTTGATTAGGATTATGTTGAAAATTTATATAGGAATTAACCGAGGAAATTAATCACTTTTGAATATTTTAATATTTTTGATACTATTATTTTAGTGATTTATTTTCCAATTGTATGAGATCATGTGATCTATATAATTAAGATAAAATAAGCATTAATTTCCAAATATTCAACCTTTGGAGTGTTAACCCATCTAAGCTAACTTAAATTCCTATTGTATTTTAATTTCAATTTTCAATTAGTTATCTTTTAAATCCAACCTTACATTTTAGTTTTATTTTTACTTCGTAACCCTATAATTTAAAGTGTCATAGCACAATCACACAGATTCTCAAGAGAACAATATTGTGTTTGCTGCCTGAGTACTACTTGTCAATCTCCTGTACTTGAGAGTGCACGTTTTAGATTGCATCAGACAACTTAATTGTCCTATATTATTTTCTCTTTGAATATAGGGTAGTTTAAAATTAAATCAGGAGTCATGCAACTTTTACTTAAGTTCCACAAGATGGACAAGGAGAGCTAAACAGTTAACGGTTAAGTTCTTCCCACTCTCTCTAAAGGACAAAATAAACATGTGATTGCACTCCTTGAGGCCAAATTCAATTGGAAGATAGGGTAAGATGCAAAAAGAATTTCTTAATAATTTTTTTCCTCCACATTGAACTAATTATTTGTGCAATCAAATCGTTACCTTTCAACAAAAGGATAATGGAACCTGATAATATATTTAAAGATTTGTTTCTCTTATGCCCACACCACGGTTTTAAGATATGGAGGTCAGTAAGTACCTCCTTTCAAAGTTTAAACAATGAAGCTAATAATTTATTGAGACTATGTGTAATGATAAGTTTTTTAGCAAAGATGCTAATGAAGCATGGGAATATCTTAACTATCTTGAAAAAGATTCATAAGATTGGAAAACTGAGAACACTTCTGAATGAAATTAATATGTAGCAACACCTCAAAATAGGAATGGACAAATTAAATTGGGTGAGACTAATGATATAGCCACAAGATTAATTACACTCACCAAGAAGATTGATGATTTACTCACAAAAAGAACAAAAACTGATAAGGGGATAGATGAGGTGCAAGAGATTTGCGACATAAGCAAGTTATAAGAACATGCAACTTGGAATTATCCAACTCTTCCAGCTATTAAAGAAGTATTAAATGAACAAGTTAATGCCTTTAACATGATTCCTCAACCGGTAAATAGCCTATATTCTGTGACAGCCACATTTAACTGTGCATTAGTTTTTACTTTTAAAAAAAATAATATTTGGTTAAAAATGATTTTTATTTGATTCATATCTAATAGGATAAGAATTTAAACAAAGCGTACATCTAAATAGAAATCAAATTTTTAGATTGTCTCTTATCTAGAAATCAGTTATTTAGATTCCCAACTAACAAGATTCTATCTTTAAGTATTTAATCTCCTATAATTAAATAGAAACGGAATCCTCTCCCCTCATCTCAAACGCAGAGAAAAAAATTTACAGAATGGACATGAGGAAGGAAAAAAAACAAGGGGAAAAAGGGGAAAAAAATTCAGCTAGAAAAAGTGAGTTTTTTTTTAAACTCACTGTTACGTGCTATTAACTATATTTATTTCTATAGTTCATGTTTATTTAAGTAAAGTTATAATCTTGGATAGATGTTCCTTAGCACTGTTGTTTTACACCCAATTCATTGTAGTGTGCCGTAGCTTTAATTTTGTTTATAATAATTAAGGAATAGGAGTTGTGATATATATATATATATATATATATATATATATATATATATATATATATATATATATATATATATATATATATATATATATATATATATATATATATATATATATATATATATATATATATATATATATATATATATATATATATATATATATATATAAGTATTTTTATGAATGCAATGCAATTTATCATGGATTAGTGACTTTACAACAAATATCTATAGTAATTAAAAAAGTATTTGATGAGTGTCAAATATTGCATATTTATTGCCTCCATATTATCTATTTTTGTATATAAATAATTTCTACTCGGTATATTTAGTGTGATTTTATAGGTAATGAAGGACTTGCAAGGAAGAGAGAAGATAAAGCAAATTTGTCCAGAATATGAGCAAAGAAAGTCATGGTGAAGACAAGAACTCAAGTTTAGTAGTAGCAACTTTAAGAGTATATTCGGCTAAAATAAAGTTTAAACTAGAAATATTTGTGTAGGTGAAATTTGTAGATCTCAGAATCATCTTCAAAATGAGTTTATGAATAGCTCAATCTGAGTTTGTATGCAAAACTTATGGCTATTTTACTAAACCACTGTAGAATAGAAAATCCGATCTAACGGGCTATGGGTGTACGGAAGTAAATTTCTGGTTTTGGACCCAAAAATTAGTGTTTTATGTCATCTAATATCAACCTTTGGTTTCTAATGCCTATGGATTGAATTGGAATTATATATCTTGAGATTAGTTTGTATTGGATTAATATTATGTATTTTATATTGAGTTTGAGTATGAGCAGAATTGTGTTTGGATTTAAAATATCCCATGAATCCTTATAAATTAAGAAGAGGTTTTTAGATGTAATTTTAGATGTACTTTTATTTAATAAAATTTGGGTTTGCCAAAGGGGTAAAGCTACAATACCGTGCTCCAAAGGTTTTCCATTATTTAGAAGTACATTCTAATAAGTATAAATATTTTAATTGCTTTTTAGATAAATTTAATTGCTTTCTAGTATAGATTTATTTACTTTGTAGTATAAATGTTTCATGCTTTGGATCAAAATAGGATTTTTAATGCTTTTGAATAATAAAAATATGATCTTGCTAATTAGAACTATGAGTAACTAATTTAGTTTAGCTCTAGGATGTAGATGAAACTAGGAATCCATCACGTAGTTACTCTCTAGTGTTTTCTTCCTAAATAAAATAATAAAAATAAGATTTTTCAATGAAAAGATTGAAATTTAACAACTCGTAGATTAATACTTTGATAGGTTATACTTGAATTAGATTTCTTGATAGCCTATACTTAGTTAGGATTTGGGGTTGTTACTTTTCATCTTTGTTATAAAGTTATCTAATGATTTAGTTTATTTTTATGAAAAGTTATATTTTTGATGTATTATTTTTGCACACCACATGATAACACTTGCTTCGAACACTAAAAGTAAGTATTAAAAACTAAAAGATCAATCTTTTATGAAATGAAGAAGATAATAGAAATAATACATAGTTAGAAACTAGTAGATTCTATACCCTAAACTAATTAGAATAACTCTTATTCATCTTCAAACCCATAGTTAATTTGTTAGGACTAAAGAATTAGTAAGAATGCAAAAATACCTTAGATTCTCATGAGAACGACCTGTTTGCGCTACAATCGATACTGTGCGCTTGCAATAGATTTTTCACATTAAGTTTTTGGCACCGTTGCCCGAGATCAACTGTGTTTTCTTACTTTGTCTAATATTTTACGGGTTAACAGTGTGTGTTGAGTATGCAAGAACCTGAAACTACAGATACAAGAATTTAAAAGGGATTGGAGGAATATCTACTAATTACCGAAGAAACATAGAGTTAAACTCTCTTATTTTGCCTCTAAACAGCAGCATCAACCGCCATTTAGTAGCAAAACGTTCGAAATCTGACCTATTTTTTTTTTCTTGTTTTGTGTTTTTGGTCCGTGTTTCTAAAAAAATATAAAAAAAATTCTAGGCTTTTTCTTTTCCATCTCTTTCCATCTCCACCTTATCAAAAAAAAATCCAAATAAAATGTTTCAAAATCAATTTCGGTATCTGGATGTTATCATTGTCATAATCTATATCATAACTATCATCAGTGTTCATGGATAGGAATTTTGTTAGGACTAGGTTATGATCTACGTCACACCACATATCATGAACGTACAAGCGCTTCATATACATAAAATTACAATTATAAGTGGGTGAATTATTATAATCAAGAGTCGTATCAAAAGAGTCTTCTATCTGATCCTTTCTTCATATATTCATCTCCATATTCTAAATTCAATCATGAAAAAGATATACAATTGAACATGTTAAATGAAAGATTTAAAAAATTAGAAGCGAGGTATGCATGTCATGAGAATTTACCTATAACCACTTCACAAATGTTATCAAATATATACTCAGATCCATCATATCCAATATCAAATTTAACTCATAATTGTGAGATGTAATCATTCGAGAAAAATAAATAAACTTACAATCATGAGACTGAGGAGTGAGTGCGTAGAATAGAGGAACGTAAGGAAATTTTGCCAAAATTATACTCTCAAACTGTATCTTATATGGAAAATTTTCTCAAAATGATTTCTCATACTACTTTTTGAAAATCAACTATCTAATTGTTTGAACATATCTAACTCTAACGAGAAACCACTTTAGTCAAATTTTGAAGTTGATATAATTCAAAATGAGTAAAATAATTTTGTGCATGATGAGTCTATACTTCGACATTGCGATCAATCTACTTTAGACCATTATAAGGATAATTATGAAGAAACTGGTAATAAAGAGAAAATTTTGCTAGGGGATTTGCCTCATGATGAGCTTACTAGTGACATATTATATACTTTTGTTAAAAATTGTGAAGAAGTTTGTTAAAGAATTTTTATTCCTTCACAATGATTTGACTAATGATAAGTCTACTAGCATGGCAATTTATTTTGAGAATTTTGATAATAGGATTGAAGAAAATTTGTATGACGAGCCAAGAACACTAGAAGAATGAAGGAAGCATAGAAAGAAGAGCTCATGATACCTGATGATTTGAAAGAGCGATCCAAAATCGAGCTCATGGTTCTGCCACCTCAAAGTGAATATATTTTATCGCATATTGATGAGACCAAAATGCTTGATAATATGAAAAATGTTCGTGAGTGGAATATGGACGATAAAGGTATCATTTCTAACATCAAAATTTTACTATTGAATAAAAGAAAGAAGGGCAGGTATAAATTGAGAAAAACAAAAAATAGGATGGAGACATTAAATACAAAATTGACAAAAAGGTTAAATTCATTCATATCAAAATATAAATGGACACACTTTAAAAGTGGGAAGTAATCAAGAGGTTGTAACCGCTCTGAATTTTCTAGTAATTGTATAATATTTGTATAATAATTTTCTTATTTTTTTTACCATTCTTGGTTCGTGTTTGAGGGCATACACGAGTTTAGGTGTGAGGGAGTGGGTTAGGAGAATTGTTTTCATGTTTATTAAGATTTTTAGATTTTTTAGGATTTTTATTTTATTTTTAGATTTTTTTTTGGGTTTCTTTATTTTACACTTTGGATAGTTTTTAGGGTAACTAAAAATAGGATCTGAAAAAAATCTAGAAAAGGTAAAAAAATCTGAAAACAAGTAAAAAAAATACAAAAAAATCTCTTCAAAAAATCAACCTAATTATAAATAAAATAATAAATTTGAAGTTTGATAGGAGAGTAGATTGGATAATACACTAAGAATTTTATGAAAAAAATAAAAATCCAAAAAATAAATACTGCTAATAGTAATTTTGATGTAAGTATATATCTATTTTTCACTTCATAATAGTTTATTAGGTTAAGAACAAAAATGATAACGATTGAGTAGTCTTTTCTCTCTAAACAAAAAAAGAATGAAAAAGGTGAGCCTGGTATTTAAGGCAATAATTCTTAAATAAAAAAAAAGGATAAGCCTGGTATTTAAGGCAATAATCTAGAAAAAAGAAAAAAATAAGATGAGCCTAGTATTTAAGGCAATAATTCTTTAGTAATGAAAAAAAGAAAGAAATAAGAGTATGATCCGAGTAATCGGGTATTTGTGCCTAAGTAAGAGTGAATATCTGCATGAAAGGTGATATATTTGCAAAAAAGAGAGAATTTTTTTTTTAGAGAGAAGAGATGAATTATGAGTTAGAGTTTGAGTCTAAACCAAAGTAGATTATCAAACGTACGCATAGATACATAAGAGTCAATGAATTATCTATTAGTGGGTATTGAAAGATAAGATTTGAATTTTTTATTAAAATGATAGGTGTATTTAATATGATATTTGACTTAAAAACTGATAATCTAAATGCATTCTTGAGTTTATATAGTAGTGAGATTAATTGAAGAAAAATATATAAAAAAAGGAATTTTCTTTCTTTGGTATAATTTTTTTTTTTTTGTTATCCTTATTTTTCTTTTCTTATTTCCTTAATTTATCTTCTTCACAAAATTTGTGGGTAAATTCACTACAAACCCTTATGAGACACAACTCGTCCTCTAGGCTAACCTAAAAGTTTAACGGCTTGTTGCACGTGTTAATTACAATCAAGATTCCTGCGAAAGTGAGTTAGGATTTTTCTTTTTCTTTTTAGGTCAAAGTTTTGGTCGAGGGCTAGTAAAAGATAGGTGTGAGGGTGTGAGGGTGTCATATATTACATATTTATTGTCTCAATATTATCTATTTTTGTATATAAATAATTGTTATTCGGGTATATTTAGTGTGTTTTTATAGGTAATAAAGGATTTGTAAGGAAGAGAAGAAGATAAAATAAATTTGTTAAGAATATGAGTAAAGAAGACCAATCATGGTGAAGACAGGAACTCAAGTGCAGCAACAACAAATTCTAGAGTATATGCATCCAATATAAAGATTAAACTGGGAAAATATATGAAGGATAAATTTGTAGAACTCGGAATAATTTTCGAAACGAGCCTAGGAACAGCTCAATCCGAGTTCGTATGCAAAACTTATTGGCATTTTTCTAAAGCACTGCAGAATGAAAAATTTGATCCAATGGGCTATTGGTGTGCTGAACTTAATTTCAGCTTTGGGATCCGAAAATTAGCATTTTATACCATCTAATCTCAACCATTGGTTTCTAATACTTATGTTTGAATTAGAATTATATATTTTGAGATTAGTTTGTATTGGATTAGGATTATATTTTTTGCATTGAGTTTGAGTAGGTGTAGAATTGTGTTTGAGTTATACATACCCCATGAATTCTTGTAAATTAGGGAGAGTTTTTTAGATGTAATTTTAGATGTACTTTTATTTAATAAAATTAGGATTTGCCGAAGAGGTAACGGCCACAATACCGTGCTCCAAAGGTTTTCTATTGTTTAGAAGTGTGTTCTAGTAAGTATAAATATTTTAATTGCTTTTTAGATAGTTTTAATTGCTTTCTAATATAGATTTATTTGCTTTGTAATATACATTTTTCTTGCTTTGAATAAAAATAGGCTTTTTAATACTTTCGAATAATAAAAATATGATTTACTAATTAAAACTATGAGTAGCTAATTTAGTTTAGCTCTAAGATGTAGATGAAACTAAGAATCCACCACGTAGTTGCCCTCTAGTGTTTACTTCCTAAATAAAATAATAAAGATAAGATTTTTTTCAATGAAAAAGATTAATACTTTGATAGGTTATACTTGAATTAGATTTCTTAATAGCCTATCATAGTTAGGGTTTGAGGTTGTTACTTTTCATGTTTGTCATAGAGTTATCTAATGATTTAGTTTATTTTTATGAAAAGTTATATCTTTGATGCGTTATACTTGCACACCACTTGATGATACATGCTTATAACACTTAAAGTAAAGATTAAAAACTAAAAGATCAATTTTTTATGATAGGAAAAAGATAATAAAAGTAATACATTATTAGAAACTACTGGGTTCTACATTCTAGAGTAATTAGAATAACTCTCATTCATCTTAGAACCCTTAGTTAATTCGTTAGGAATAAAGAATTAGTAAAAATACAAAAACACCTTAGATTTTCGTGAAAATGACATGTTTGCATTATAACCGACACTGTGCGCTTGCAGTAGATTTTCACATCAGTATCTATGAAGAATTACTTCTCCATGTCCTCCATGGCTCCTAGTGAATAGGTCTTTTGGTGAAAAATACAAGTAAAATGCTATTTAACTTAGAAATTGTGGCTTCAATTTCAAGAGTTTTAAATGATGTGTTTTCATCAAGCATTGCAGTCCACACAACTCATGGATTATTGCCTTATTAAAGTTCTAATAAATGCTATTTAACTGTTAGGATATAAAATGCTATTTAACTAAAGGTTTTAGGATTAAACATACCATTAACTGTAGATTTTAGTATTACAAACTAGTATCTTTAAACTAGATAAAGGCCACAATGTTGCCTTTTTCGTTTTCCTTGTATGTCTATAGCAACACAAATCTGAAATAGGCACTAACAGTTAAAGCAATTAGTTCTGGTCTACATAATTATTTTGTTAACTTCGGCTAACCAATGATAGCGCTGCTTACCAACATATTGACTTCGTAGGATTGACTCTCAGCCATTTTCTCCTTAATTTTCTTGGCTTGGAGTTCGATATCTATTTAGAGGGTTAGCAAACAGTTACATAACATAACTGAATTATAACGTCACTTGGATTCGTTGCCTCTCTCATTTAGATAGGTTAAGTTAGCCAGGAGAACGAAGTGTTGCAGCATGTTGCTACCTAACCATTTCAGTTTGAAAAAGTGCTTTTAGGATCACAAATTGCAAATTTTATTACAGATAGCTATCAGGCATAGTTTGGAAGGATGGCTTAGATTCGGAACTCATCATTTTCTATTGCAAAACCGGAAGCCTACTCTTCTCCACCATTTCCATTCCTAATAACTGACTGCAGCACTTTAATACCTCGTCATATCATAGGCTTAGGGAAATTTTACATCATAAATCTCAAATACATCACAAATACATCACTGTCTGAAAAGTTTGAGGACATTTGACATAAGTGGAGCACTTTCTTTACACGGAAACGTATATATGAGTAAACAACATAATGTCAAAATAGAAAAGGAAATCTGTATGACATGAGATAATGATCAATTATGATCCAATGTAAGCCTCCTTAGGAGTGAAGAGAAGAAAGGACTGCTGCTGCCTCGTTGTTGGATGGGACGCAGATAAGAACGAAGCCTCAAATTCACCATTTATTCTTCAAAAAGTATCCCAACCCTAGAGAGTGACTGCATCCATTGCTGTCTCGTAATACCATCTAGGATGAGGGATTTTCATCATCATGAATCCACAGTAGAAATCAAGGTTATAAATGTAAGTCGATACCAGTATATATGTAAAGTGATGATGGCGATACAAATTATATAATGTTGGTACCAATATTGTCAATTTTGTCATTATTATATGATATACATGGATATAGCCAACATGATACAACCGACATCGTTAATCTCTAATGTAAACTAAACTAGGAAAAAAAAAAAAAACAGTCTAAAATCTTAAATTAAGACATCAAAAAGGACATGCAAGTCCCCAGAAAGAGGAAATGGCTGCAGCTTGTCGTTACCTCGCCATTTTTGCATGGAAAAGGTACTTTAAGAGCAAGAAATAGAAAATCAGTTGAGACAGAGGTCAGGCTTGATGTCAAATATGAATATTTTCGTATCAGGTTCAAATCCCTATGCATATTATCCAAATGACTATTTTGTAATTTCTAGCTTGCTTATTTTTATTTTTCTATTAAAATAAAAAAAAGAGAGGAAAATGAACATTGAAAACGAAATATGAAAAGACACGAAAACCGTTATAATATGTGGTTGATGGAACATCATTAATCACTGTAATGTGTATTGCTCTTTAATGTTCCAATTATTGTCACACAATACTAAAATCTAACGATGATTACCAATCCATTAAACTAAACTGAATAACCGACACTGAACTAGACATACACTGGGTTTGAAAGAAAATTAAGGTTCATATGAATTTGATGGTAAAACGTAACTATGCCACTACTATTCGTTTTTGGGAGGATCGGGATAGGCTCCGATTACAATTGCCACTGTTTCTCTTTTTGGGAGGATCAGGATAGGTATCGATCACAATTACTACTGTTTTACTCTTTGGGAGGATCGGGATAGTTCCGATCAAATTATTGTTCTGTTTTTCTGAGATTAGATGAAAATATATTCAGACCAGCCAAGTTCATATTGTACTAAATTTTTAAAAATCATAAATAAATAATGTTAACTGAAAAAAATAAAACTAATGATAACTGCATAAGATGTCAAATATGAGTTTCCCACCGTTTGTTTGCATAAGATTTTCATGATATTGAAACATTATGGTTTTTACATGTTTTACTATATATTACTGGATTGCTTTACTAACGATCGTAGATATGCATAACCAGATGTAGGTATTTACCAAGAAGTAAATTTGCTAGAAATAGAGTATGACATGATGTATTTCAAGGAATACAAGGAACTATAAGAGTGAACGATTCTATTTTAGTTGACTACTTTCACATTAGGAAAATGTAATAAGTGCATATGCCATGTAACCTAGTTTTATTTGAGATATTTCCACTATTTCGAGACAAGTTTATCGTAGTGATATTTGTTTAGATTTATTTAACAAAAAACTTATTATTATTATTTTGACTGATAAAAATTATTGTTTTGTTATTCATATTTCCATTGTTTTGTGACTGTAATGTTATTGAGACTTGTTAATTTATCATTCAATGTCGAACGTCTCAACTATCCAATTCACGAGAAGTTGGGCATTACATATTCCTCAATAAACAATCACGGTTGGAAGAATTATTTGAACTTATAACAGAAGCAGAATACTCAATAGCAGTATACTCAGCCTACAAAACTAACTATAAACCAAGCACCCTAGCAATACATCTAACTAGCAACAACTTTAACTTCGGTGTGTCAACCACCCAAAGCATAATTTGGAGGATGAAATAACCCAAATAAAGTAGCTCATGGACCATATGATTTAGGCTCAACATTAATTTATATAGTTGCAACAATCTATTAATAGTGAAAATACAATGGCCTTCAGCGATATACAAGCTCAAATAAATAACCTTAATTCAAAAATGAGAATAAAAATAAATCTTCCATCTCAGCCTGAGGCTGGTAATTCAGGTAAATCGATGGTATGAACGCTATAATCTTCTACACTTTAGTGTAATATACCTAATATGACTGTTGCAATAAATTTGAGGAGTAGTAAAGTACTCAATGAACCAGTCTTAGAGAACGATGAGAATCGAGTGAAACAAGGTAACGTTTCGACTCAGTAACAAAACAACGATATGGATGATACCACCACAACTTATAAGCCTATTGTACCATTCCCACCATATTTAAAGAATAAGAACATAAATGCTTCCCATAATGAAATCTTAAATATCTTTAAATAGTTCAAATTAATATACTACTGTTGGAAGTGATCAAACGGGTGTCATCTTATACTAAATTCTTGAAAGATATTTGCATCGTGAAGAGACGCCATAATGTATAAAAGAAAGCATTTTTATAGACCAGGTGAGTGCTTTATTTTGCTCAGAGATGCCTATTAAGTACAATGATTCTTGATGTCCGACAATCTCATCTGTGATTGGAAAATTAAATATTACAAAAAGCTCTCCTTAATTTAGGTGCGAACATTAATTTGATACCATACTCTATGTATAAGCAATTAGGCCTTGGAGAACTAAAACCAATCACAATCATATTACAATTAGTGGATAGATCTGTATGATATTCAAAGAGCGTGATCGAAGATATATTTGCACAAATCAATAATTTTTATTTTCCAATAGATTTTATTGTTATTAGCTTTGATATAGAAAAACTGCTAGCTATCACTAATTGATGATGTTTGCGAAAAATGATGACATCATGTCTTTATGTATCTTCGATCAGTTGGAGATGACATCAATGACTGATATGAAGTTTCTTGATAAATTCAAATTAGATTAGGCTATTTAATTTGCAAATTATATGAATAATGCTTATTGTATGTATGCTGCAAGGTGGATACTTGGGAAGGTAGTTTTTGAGGAGTTACCTCCACAAACCAAGAAATTAGTTCCTTTCAATATAGAAGCCCTTATATTTGAGCTCAAGCCTCTATTCGAGGGCCTCAAGTATGCATTTCTGAGACCTAAGAAAATTTTTCTAGTGGTTATATCAGCACATCTCTAGAAGAATTAGTAAGAACGTTTGTTATTTATGCTTCGAACATGTAAGAGAGTTTTGGGATGGAACATGATGGACATCAATGGTATGAATTTCCTTACTTATATGCATCGTATTTCTTTGGAGGAAGATGTCAAACCCATTAGACAAATGTAATGCAAACTAAGCCTTGTAATGAAAGAATTGGTCAAAGCCGAGGTGTTAAAACTTTTTGATGTGGGTATTATCTATCCAATAGAAAATAGTAAATGGGTGAGTCTAACCCAAGTTGTTCCTATGAGGAGTGGAGTAACTGCAATTACTACTCGTATTATTACGGTTTGGTGTATGTGTATAAATTATCGAATATTAAACAAAGTGACGAGGAAAAATCATTTTCCTTTACCGTTTCTTAACTAGCTTCTTGAAAGAGTTCTAGGTCACCAGTTTTATTATTTTCAAAATAGTTATTTCGGTTATTACCAAATTAAAATAGCTTAGAAAACTAGGAGAAAATAGCTTTCACCTATCCCTTTGTCACATTAGCATTTTGAAGAAGGGCTAACTAAAATAAGTATCCATGTACTATTAGAGATGTAGCACTTACTATCCCTAAAGAATTTTATTTGTACTTTAGTCCCTGAGACCTCTTTCTTACCTTCTTATGTAAGATGTGAAGTTTGAATGGTTGCAAGCATGCCAGACAATATTTGATACACTCAAAGGAGATGCTAACTTCAACTCCCATAGTGCAACCTCCAGATTGGATATTGTCATTCGAAATTATGTGTGATGCTAGTGATTATACGATATGAACAATGCTTGAGCAACAAAGAGACATGAAAACCTATGTGGTGTACCACGCTAGCAAGAAGCTCAATGATGCACAAATTAACTATGCAATTACAGAGAAAGAGTTTCTAGCCAGAGTCTTTGCTCTTGATAAATCTTGTTTATATAATTTGGGTTGATATGTTATTGTTTTTGTAGATCATTCAACAACCAAATATCCATTAATGAAAAGATGCCAAGCCATGACTTATCAGATAGATTCTACTACTTCAAAATTTTGAAGTTGGAATTCGAGATAAAAAGAGAGTAGAGAATGTAGTCGTTAATCATCTTTCTCACCTAACCTTTCAAGATGATGAGCTATCTATCAGAGACTTCTTTCCTGATGATCAGCTATTTTCTATTCAGAATACTCCTTGGTTTGCTAATATAGTAAATTTTTCTGGTTACAGCTAACAAAGGAATTCTCAGGATAAGCACAAATTCTTATATGAGGCACGTTGATTATTTTACGATAGTCCCTACTTATTTAATTATTATTCGGATCAAATTATTAGGCGTGTGCCTGATGATGAGATTCAGAGCATCATAGCATTCTCTCATATAGAAGCATATGGGACATTTTTCATCTAGAAAGATGTTGGGCATTGACTTCATGGGTCCATTTCCTTCTTCAAAAAGATATTTATATATCCTCATAGCCATCGATTATGTTTCTAAATGTGTGAAAGCAATGACCTGTAGAAATAATAATCAGCAAACAATAATCATGTTTATTAAAGAGAATATATTGTCACAACTTGGGGTTCCCAAGCCATTATAAGCGATGGGGGTTCTCATTTCTCTATAGAAACTTTGAGAACTTGATAAAAAGTATCACATCATGCATAAGATTTCTACACCATATCACCTACAATAAAAGAGACAAGCAAAACTTGTAAATAGGAAAATTAAATAAATTTTAGAAAAAGCGGTTAATCTTACTCATAGTGACCGGTCATTTATGATTGGTTGATGCTTTGTGGGGCTTAACATACTACATGTAAAATACTCTTAGGCATGTCTCCATATTGATTAGTTTATGTTAAAGTGCTTCATCTCCCAGTTGAACATGACAATAAAGCATATTTGGCACTAAAAACCATCAATTTGAACTTAAATAAAGCAGGTCCTCTATGAAAACTTTAGCTTAACTAATTGGATGAATTAACGCGTGATGTGTATGAAAATGCATGCACTTTCAAGGAAAAGATGAAAATAGTACATGAGTAATACATCTTGCATCATTGCATCATGTGTTTAATCCATCCGATAAGGTGGTATTATGTGATTCATGACTTCATTTTTTCTCCAGAAAATTGCATTCACGATGGACATGATTTATAGTAAAAGACGTATACCCTCATAATGCAATCAAAATTGAAAAATCTAAAACTAGTCACATGTTTAAAGTAAGTGGAAAACATTTAAAATACTTGCGCATATAGAGGAATCCCATGACTTAGTGGGTTATCACCATCGACATGAGCAACAATTTAAGATACTTATATATATGTGTGTGTATTTTGTGCTAACAATTTTTGTTTTGTAGTTGTGTGTCACCATGCGCTAGTACTAATGTATTCTCTTTAATTCTCTCAAACTTTTAAATTGTTCTCATTTATTTTATTATGGAGATATTAATTCATTGGGAACAATGTGTATTTTAAGTCGGAGGGAGTACTTAAGATTATCATCTTGTGATCTTGTGCACTTGAAATTTTTGAAATTCATTCAAAATCTTCACTAATTTTTAGTTTTATTACTAACCAACAGCTTTAGTTTAAAAAAACTATCCCATTAATTTAGTTTTAGGTTCACTAATTTGCTAATTTAAATAAATATAAAAATTTATAAATAGGTTTAAATTAACAAAACACTAATTGAATTAGTTTTAAATAACATTAATAAAATTCTAACTTTAGTTTAGGAACTAACATTTATTTTAGATTAGGAAATAACAATATAACTCAGGGCTAAAATCTTAAAACTAAAAGAAACAAAAAGAAAGAAAAAAAATGAAAAAATAAAAAATTATAGTCGAGCTTTACCGTCACCTCAACATGGAGGGTGTTTGCCATAAAATTGTAAATGATTCTTTTTATTGGATTCTCTCAATAAAATTTACAATTTCAATGGTTTCCCATTTGCAGAATATGAGGAAAATCTAATTCCCTCTTTGTTTAAAACTGAATTCTAGAGTAGCTGTGGAGGACGATTTTGTTCTCCGTTGACACTCCGTATAAGATTTTAGTTGGAAAGAGTTTCAAGTTTTTGATGTCACCAACACTTAGATGTAAAAGGACTTTTTCTATAATATTGATCTTCGGTCCTTTTTCCGCCTAAGCTCTAGCTATTTGTATAGGTTTGGAGACTCTTAATTTGATGTAACTGTCCAATTGCCTGTAACGCCCCACTTCCGGTAGTGTGGAAAGCTGGACGTTCGGCGTCGAATGATAACTCGACGAGCCTCAAACAAAATATTACAGTCACCATTTGCAATTTAATATGAATAACATGCAGAAACTAAATGAAATTTTTCTTTATCAAAACAAAGCGATAATAATTTCCCTCAAAATAAAATTAACAAATGTCACCACAGTTAAATTATTTCAAAATAAAAGAAAAGGACTGTCTCACATAAACTTAAATAAAGTGTCATCAGCACTTATTACATTTTTTTTTTTAAAGAAAGCAGTTAACCAAAGGAAGTAATCACTCCGGCAGATCTGCTTGTTCTTTAAAATATGCCATATCATGTCCTGTATCTGGAGGATCTACTTCTTCATAAAGGTCTGCATCTGATCATGCATAACCAAGATCGTCAGTAAAGCCATCTCATATAAAACATGAAAGGATGGCAATGATAACTCAATGTCATAAACAGTTATGCAAATAAAAAAATGGAAAGCTCTAGGTGGTAATCATTATTGTGTTTATTTTTATTATTTCAGTTAATGTCTTTTAATTATGGTATTTGAAAATTCAGGAAATATGAATATAGCTGGTCTGAACGCATCCCTGTCTACCCCCGGGAAAACGAAACAGTAAGTTGATCGAAGCCTATCCCGATCCTCCCAAAAATGGGAAACAGTGGCGCAGTAAGTTGGTCGGAGCCTATCCCGATCCTCCCATAAATGGGAAACAGTGGCACAGTACAGTTACGTTCAGCCATCTAATTCATACAAACCTAAATTTTCTCCCAAATCCCCAGTGTATATAAAGTTCGGTGTTAATTATCAATTTCAATATAAATTTATGATTTTAGTAAATTTCAGTTCAGCATTTAGATTGGTGATAATAATTAGAGTTCAGTAAACAGTAACAATATCAGTGACAATATAACGTTGCGGTAATTTAATTATCATCACCAATCTTATACAGTAACAATTTGCATTTATACGGCATCTTATCATACCTTGTATTAGTATTATTTTCCCTTTCTTTTCAATATATAACAAACAACTGGAATTAAAACTTATAAAATCGCATGTTGGATTTTATGCATATTTATGAAATATAGAAACATGTCGCTTTTATTTAATCACCCCCCCTTTTTTTTCTATATGTTCGCGAATTCGGATAGCAATAGCAGTTATATGCATAAGATTTGGATATCTCTAAACGCGCATCATATGTCGTACAAGAAGTGATTTACAACATAGGGGGGGAATGGTGCTCATTGGAAAATGTGTGCGCACAAAGAAAATTCCTCAATTCCAGCCAATGCAGTATCATGACTTGGGGGTGGTTCTAAGCGTACACCCTATTATCAATAATAAAGTGATTTACAACATAAGGGAAGAAGGTGCTCACGGATAGTGATGTGTACATTTAGAGGTCCCAAAACCAGCCAACACAAGCCCCTTGGATTGAGGGTATTGCTAACTGCGCACTACATGATGGGTAGTAGTGGTTACAACATGGGGAAAAAGGGTGCTCGCGTGCGCATTTAGAATTTCCAGAAAAACCAGGGCCCTAGCCAATGGAATTGGGGAAAGTCTAAATGGGCATTGCCAAAAAAAAGATGGTGGCTTACAACAAGGGAGGAAAAATGGGCTCACAAACAAGTAGGTGTGCGTGTAGAAATTTCCAAACCATACATCAAAGCCTGGTTTGTTTGCCTAGCTTTCGCAACCCAAACACAGGAATGTAAATCAGATGGTAGAGCGCTCTCTTAGCACGTGAGATGTATAGAGATCAATACCCACATCTTTCTTAGCAATAAATAAATAAATAAATAAATACCTTGCATCTTCACCTTTAACTTTTTACTAACAATGCCGCTAATGAAGAGTATTATAAGGCTCGCATTATGAAGGCTCTGGTCCGAAGCAACATATGAGACATTTTTTTTTTTTTTGTAAATGTATGAAAACCAAAATTGCTTAGAATTTGGATTTGGATTAGAAATTCGAATATCATGTTAACCAAACATATTCTTCTCAAATTGAAATAGTGCAACATGATTATTCAAATGGAACCTAACTAAGGCCCCATAGTCGATGACATAAATAGACACGTTGGGATCCAAACCAAGCCCCTAGGCTCTGAATCAAAGAACGAAACATGTGCATGAAAACCCCATCCTGAGTGTGGCTGCAGCAGCTAAAGCAGGAGAAGAAGAAGAAGGAGAAGAAGAAGAGGCAGCAGCTGGTGCAGAAGCAGAAAGGGAAGAAGAAGGAGAAGGAAAAGAAGCAGCAGCAGATGCAGAAGCATAAAGAGAAAAGAAGAAGAAGGAGAAGAAGAAGAGGCAGCAGCAGGTGCAGAAGCAGAAAGGGAAGAAGAAGAAGAAGGAAAAGAAGCACATGCGCAAGCGGAAGTGGAAGAGGAAGTGGAAAACGGAAGTGGAAGAGGAAAACGGAAGTGGAAGCAGAAGAAGAAGCACAGGAAGATGCGGAAGTGGAAGCTGAAGAAGGAGCACAGGAAGATGCGGAAGCGGAAGCAGAAGAAGAAGCACAGAAATTTGATCATTATTTATGAATTATTAATTAACTTATAATTTGATTCAATAGCTAATTAAGTCAACGTAGCCGCATAATAACGAAAACTATTAAATGTGGTTAATACTATGAGTATAAAGTCATTTAACTAATCTACGCACTATGTCTTATAAGAAGCAAGTGTACGAAGTGTGCTAGTTTGAAATTAGATCGATAGAAACGAGTAGAACAATCGAAGCAGTAAACCGAAGCTGAATACTTTGTATTAAATAAGGAAAAAAAAAGAATAGTGCAGTACCCGACGATTTGAATACTAAGTAGTGAGTTGTATCTATCTGCTTGTGTAGCTACTAAAAGAGACGTATCAGTATAGAAGTCAATAGAATTAACTTATTATTAATTTATTCTTTGTCAAATATACTTTCGCCTAAAATAAAATAATATGAATGTTCTAATCAATCACGATTGTAAAATTCATAGATCTATTTTTTTTACAAAATTCATAGACAATCTTTAACAAATATTAGAGGACTATTTTTGATTTAATATTTATGCATCTAAATAAAATAGGAACTATATAAAGAACAAGCATAGCATGTTAAGTGAGTTTAAAAACTCACTTTTAATTGAGTCGCCTCCCCCTTTCCTTTTCTTTTCTGACCTGCGTTCCTCTTCCTCTTCCCGTACGTCCTGAGATTTTCAGCGTTCCAGAAGAGAAGAGAGGTGAGAACGGATTTTTAGATCCTTATTTATCTTTAGGTTAGGATATAACCTATTTGGTTGAGATCCAACAAACGAATCTTTTCGGATGAGATTGATATCCCTCCAACTGTTTAGATTTCCCTCCAACAACCCCATTATATATTTTATATTTAAATTATTATTATTATTTTTTTCTTCAGATTTTTAATTTAATTCAGTTTAATTTATTTTTTTTGTTTTTTTTTTTTTTTTTTTTTTGAAGTGAAATGAACACAATGAAAAGTGGCAGTTACATTCTACCCTCCTTAAGAAAAATTTCGTCCTCGAAATTTCTTTAAACTTAAATGATGGAGAGGGGTTATACCTTTATTCAAATAAGTGTGGGAAAACACTCTCGAATGTCTTCCTTAGTGTCTCCAACACTATCCTTAAATGTTTAGTGTGATCCTCTTCGGTCCTTGAATACACTAATATGTCATCTATGAACACCACAACGAATTTATCCAAATATGAAAGAAAAATCCGATTCATTAAGTTTATAAAAATTGCATGTGCATTCGTCACTCCGAATGGCATCGCTAAGAATTCAAAGTGCCCATATCGAATTCGGAACGTTGTTTTAGGAATATCCGACTCCTACACTTTTACTTGGTGATAACTAGACTTAAGGTCCAACTTGGAAAATACCCTAGCACCACTAAGCTGATCGAACAAGTCATCAATTCTCAGTAGTGGGTATCGATTTTTGGTAGTGACCCTATTTAATCACCTGTAATCAATACATAATTTTTTTTTTTTTTTACCTCCATCTTTCTTCTCAGTCAAAAGTACTGGTGCACCCCAAAGGGAAGTATTTGGTCTAATAAAACCTTTGGCTTACAACTCGTCTAATTGTATCTTCACTTCTTTTAGCTCTGCTGGACCCATTCGATATGGTGCTAGAGAGATTAGTGCAGTGCCAGGTAGAAGCTCAATAGCGAACTCCATTGCCCTGTCTGGTGGTAATCCTGAGAAATCCTCGAAGATGTCCAAAAACTCCGACACCACTGGGATATCAGCTAGTATGACATCCATTTGGACTATTACTCCCTCAGTAGGTTAAGCTCTAAATTCTGCAGGTTCCTTGGTGTTGTTGCCGCCAATGAATTTGAACTCTGGGTGATTCGGTATCCTGAAGGCAACGCTTCTCCTCCGGCAGTCAATAATTGCATGAAAGGTACTTAACCAATCAATTCCCAATATTACGTTAAATCCGTGAGTATCAATAATTAGGAAATTAGCATAAAATTCCCTTCTACAAATTACTACAGGACACAATCTATACATTTGAGTAGAAACAATACCCCCGTTACTCGTACTTATCTTCCATCTAGTGTTCAGGTTCTCATAAGAATGTGATACTCTTGAGTCAAATAAAACTGATGCGGGTATATGATTGACTAGTATCATACCTGTTACCACGTCATCTGACTTCTTTGCTTGATCTGCGGTTAGGTTATATGCCTGTCTGCGTCCCATGTCCATTGCCTTATTCTTCTTAGCATGCTCGTAAGCTCTATTCTGAGGTGGAAGTGGTCGCCTATTCTGATCATTTTGTGACTGCTGTTGTTGTTGAGACACTGGAAGGCGAGGTGTTGGCCCTATGTTTCTCCTTCGTGGACAATCCCCGATCATGTGTTCACTTGATCCACAAGCTAGACAAAAGTTATTAGCATACCAACACTCCTTGATAGTGTGTCCTAACCTCTGGCAATGTGTGCAAGTAACCCTCTGTTGCGAAGAAGTGACCATACGCTTCTCAGTATTCCTAGATGAAGTTCCTTCTAGCATTTGACTGGCCGACCTCTTGGGTGCAGAAGATTGAACCCTCCTTTCCTTATTTATTACTTGCTCTATATCTCGAGCTGCATCAATAACTTCAGTATAGGTCTCCATTCTGGAGGTTACTAAATACTTCTGGATATCTATTCTCAATCCTTGTTGGAAGCGATGAGCACGATCTGCCTCATCTGATACCATGTATGGCGCAAATCGACTCAGACGAACAAACTCTGATGCATACTCTTCTACTGTCATTTCTGCCTGCCTCAAGTTAATGAATTGGTGCTCCATTCTTATTAGTTTGACGAGCCATCTTTCTCAGGAAACGGGATAATGTAAGTATTACTTAAATAAACGTAAATAGATATATTTAGAAAAATCATATTTATGTATATATAGATATATAGTCGTATTGAACCTTAAATAGTTTAGCGAAATTAAACTATTATATTTATCTATTTATTTATTTGCCGACTGTAATGATATTCAAGTTTGTTCAAATCACTTGAACATACTTAAAGAAGCCTGGGCTCTGATACCACCTGTAATGCCCCACTTCCAGTAGTGTGGAAAGCTGGAACGTTCGGCGTCGAATGATAACTCGACGAGCCTCAAACAAAATATTACAGTCACTATTTGCAATTTAATATGAATAACATGCAGAAACTAAATGAAATTTTTCTTTATCAAAACAAAGCGATAATAATTTCCCTCAAAATAAAATTAACAAATGTCACCACAGTTAAATTATTTCAAAATAAAAGAAAAGGACTGTCTCGTATAAACTTAAATAAAGTGTCATCAGCACTTATTACATTTTTTTTTTAAAAGAAAGCAGTTAACCAAAGGAAGTAATCACTCCTGCAGATCTGCTTGTTCTTTAAAATATGCCATATCATGTCCTGCATCTGGAGGATCTACTTCTTCATAAAGGTCTGCATCTGGTCATGCATAACCAGGATCGTTAGTAAAGCGATCTCATATAAAACATGAAAGGATAGCAATGATAACTCAATGTCATAAACAGTTATGCAAATAAAAAAATGGAAAGCATAACGTGGTAATCATTATTGTGTTTATTTTTATTATTTCAATTAATGTCTTTTAATTATGGTATTTGAAAATTCAGGAAATATGAATATAGCTGGTCTGAACGCATCCCTGTCTACCCCCGGGAAAACGGAACAGTAAGTTGATCGGAGCCTATCCCGATCCTCCCAAAAATGGGAAACAGTGGCGCAGTAAGTTGGTTGGAGCCTATCCCGATCCTCCCATAAATGGGAAACAGTGGCACAGTACAGTTACGTTCAGCCATCTAATTCATACAAACCTAAATTTTCCCCCAAATCCCCAGTGTATATCAAGTTCGGTGTTAATTATCAATTTCAATATAAATTTATGATTTTAGTAAATTTCAGTTCAGCATGTAGATTGGTGATAATAATTAGAGTTCAGTGAACAGTAACAATATCAATGACAATATAACGTTGCGGTAATTTAATTATCTATCACCAATCTTATACAGTAACAATTTGCATTTATATGGCGTTTTATCATACCTTGTATTAGTATTATTTTCCCTTTCTTTTCAATATATAACAAACAACTGGAATTAAAACTTATAAAATCGCATGTTGGATTTTATGCATATTTATGAAATATAGAAACATGTCGCTTTTATTTAATCACCCCCCCTTTTTTTTCTATATGTTCGCGAATTCGGATAGCAATAGCAGTTATATGCATAAGATTTGGATATCTCTAAACGCGCATCATATGTCGTACAAGAAGTGATTTACAACATAGGGGGGGAATGGTGCTCATTGGAAAATGTGTGCGATCAAAGAAAATTCCTCAATTCCAGCCAATGCAGTATCATGACTTGGGGGTGGTTCTAAGCGTACACCCTATTATCAATAATAAAGAAATTTACAACATAAGGGAAGAAGGTGCTTACGGATAGTGATATGTGCATTTAGAGGTCCCAAAACCAGCCAACACAAGCCCCTTGGATTGAGGGTATTGCTAACTGCGCACCACCTGATGGGTAGTAGTGGTTACAACATGGGGAAAAAGGGTGCTCGCGTGCGCATTTAGAATTTCCAGAAAATCCAGGGCCCTAGCCAATGGAATTGGGGAAAGTCTAAATGGGCACTACCAAAAAAAAGATGGTGGCTTACTTGGAGGAAAAATGGGCTCACAAACAAGTAGGTGTGCGTGTAGAAATTTCCAAACCATACATCAAAGCCTGGTTTGTTTGCCTAGCTTTCGCAACCCAAACACAGGAATGTAAATCAGATGGTAGAGCGCTCTCTTAGCACGTGAGATGTATAGAGATCAATACCCACATCTTTCTTAGCAATAAATAAATAAATAAATAAATACCTTGCATCTTCACCTTTAACTTTTTACTAACAATGCCGCTAATGAAGAGTATTATAAGGCTCGCATTATGAAGGCTCTGGTCCGAAGCAACAAATGAGACATTTTTTTTTTTTTGTAAATGTATGAAAACCAAAATTGCTTAGAATTTGGATTTGGATTAGAAATTCGAATATCATGTTAACCAAACATATTCTTCTCAAATTGAAATAGTGCAACATGATTAATCAAATGGAACCTAACTAAGGCCCCATAGTGGATGACATAAATAGACACGTTGGGATCCAAACCAAGCCCCTAGGCTCTGAATCAAAGAACGAAACATGTGCATGAAAACCCCATCCTGAGTGTGGCTGCAGCAGCTAAAGCAGGAGAAGAAGAAGAAGGAGAAGAAGAAGAGGCAGCAGCTGGTGCAGAAGCAGAAAGGGAAGAAGAAGGAGAAGGAAAAGAAGCAGCAGCAGATGCAGAAGCAAAAAGAGAAAAGAAGAAGAAGGAGAAGAAGAAGAGGCAGCAGCAGGTGCAGAAGCAGAAAGGGAAGAAGAAGAAGAAGGAAAAGAAGCACATGCGCAAGCGGAAGTGGAAGTGGAAGTGGAAAACGGAAGTGGAAGAGGAAAACGCAATTGGAAGCAGAAGAAGAAGCACAGGAAGATGCGGAAGTGGAAGCTGAAGAAGGAGCACAAGAAGATGCGGAAGCGGAAGCAGAAGAAGAAGCACAGAAATTTGATCATTATTTATGAATTATTAATTAACTTATAATTTGATTCAACAGCTAATTAAGTCAACGTAGCTGCATAATAACGAAAACTATTAAATGTGGTTAATACTATGAGTATAAAGTCATTTAACTAATCTACGCACTATGTCTTATAAGAAGCAAGTGTACGAAGTGTGCTAGTTTGAAATTAGATCGATAGAAACGAGTAGAACAATCGAAGCAGTAAACCGAAGCTGAATACTTTGTATTAAATAAGGAAAAAAAAAGAATAGTGCAGTACCCGACGATTTGAATACTAAGTAGTGAGTTGTATCTATCTGCTTGTGTAGCTACTAAAAGAGACGTATCAATATAGAAGTCAATAGAATTAACTTATTATTAATTTATTCTTTGTCAAATATACTTTCGCCTAAAATAAAATAATATGAATGTTCTAATCAATCACGATTGTAAAATTCATAGATCTATTTTTTTTACAAAATTCATAGTCAATCTTTAACAAATATTAGAGGACTATTTTCGATTTAATATTTATGCATCTAAATAAAATAGGAACTATATAAAGAACAAGCATAGCATGTTAAGTGAGTTTAAAAACACACTTTTAATTGAGTCGCCTCCCCCTTTCCTTTTCTTTTCTGACCTGCGTTCCTCTTCCTCTTCCCGTATGTCCTGAGATTTCCAGTGTTCCAGAAGAGAAGAGAGGTGAGAACGGATTTTTAGATCCTTATTTATCTTTAGGTTAGGATATAACCTATTTGGTTGAGATCCAACAAACGAATCTTTTCAGATGAGATTGATATCTCTCCAACTGTTTAGATTTCCCTCCAACAACCCCATTATATATTTTATATTTAAATTATTATTTTTTTTATTCCAGATTTTTAATTTAATTCAGTTTAATTTATTTTTTTTTTGTTTTTTTTTTTTTTGAAGTGAAATGAACACAATGAAAAGCGGCCGTTACAGTTAGTCTCAACAATATGAGAATTAATCTCCCACCTTTTGATTTGGAAGATTTGTATTAAATCTTCAGAATTTGTAATCGACGTCTTTAATTCTCTGAATCGTAGCCGAAACGCAGATCTCATTCTTTAGATTTGCATTTTGGTGTTTAGTGGCTTGCATGATATGTTTGGACCCATATTTAAGTGTTGCTAGAGATGGTTTTTGCTCCTTGAGACTTTAAAGTAGAATCACGATCTTTTGGAGTTTGCATGTGTTATGTTTAGCTCTAGTCATGAGCCAAGAAATTAACTAAAATCACGAATCTCTCTTTGATTGATGATCCACGTTTTACTTTATTAGCTACGCCCACCCTTCTATTGAAAAGAGGTCGTCTTTGATTTTTATGTGCTTTCATGGGCCATACCATGATTTCGCACTTGAGTCATGAATTAGATCTGCATTTTAATGTTACTTTAAGGATCTGCGAGGATCATTCTTTTAAACGCGACTCTATGGGGGCCCATCCTTGTTAGCCTAATTCACAGATCTTTCTGGCTGAAGATCCTCATTTTGGTTATTTTGAGAGATAAAATGCGGCTCTATGAGGATCACGTTTTAGCCTTTCTTAGCATTCGAGAGGCAGATCTCTCTTTGACAGATAATCCACGTGTTAGTCATTTTAGGCTTGAAATATGAATCTCTCTTTGATGATTCATATGTTAACCATTTTAGGCTGGAAATATGGATCTCTCTTTGATGATCTATGTGTTAGCCATTTTAGGCTTGAAATATTTTTTTCTCTTTAGTTGATGATGCATATATTATCCATGTTAGATTAAGCTTCTCCAATGTAGCACTGGGAGATAATTATATTCTCTATTGATGATTTTAACACCGAACTCTTGGGGTTGAAATAGTTTTGCATGGTTTTGGAAACTAAATAGTAGAACTCTTTAAGAGATAAAAATCTCTTGATTAATAAAGAGTTGAAACTGTTTAAGAGATATAAATATCTAAATTAAGAAAGAGTAGAACTCTTTATAAGATGAGAATCTCCATTCTTCTTATAGTAGAGGTGGAACCTCTTATAGATGTATGTGGATACTCTCATGAGGGTCCCATTTTCTTTAGCCTTCTTGGTTTTTATAGGAGTTTTGGAGGTTTAAACCCTCATTAATCTAGAGATAATGGAGGTGCAACCCCCATTTCAAATATGTACTCCCCATTTTAATTTTTAATTGAATGAGGTATAACCCCAATTTTGAACCACTCATTAATGGAATGTAACTCCCATTTTAATTGGTGTTCATGCATGATGATTTTAAAAAAATTTTTTGCCAACAGAACTCCATCTAAAGTTTCCAAAATATCTTAGATTTTTTGAAGATATTTTGGAATACTTTGGATTTCTTTGTGGTTTGATAAAACTTGTCATTCAATTCGAGGTAATTGTTAATTTGACATATTTTGAAGGAATGGAATTATCATTTGTCAGAGATAATTTTTAACTTGAAAAATTTTGGCGGAAATAAAATTTGGATTTGTCAGAAATAATTTTTAACTTGACAAATTTTGGAGGAAATGGGATTTGGATTTGTCAGACGTTATTTTTAACTTAACAAATTTTGGTAAAAATAGAATTTGGATTTGTCAGAGATAATTTTTAACTTGATAAATTTTTGAGGAATTAAGATTTGGATTTGTCATCATTCATTCAGAGATAACTGTTAACTTGATGAATACATTTGGTGTTGATGATCAGAACTAATTGTTAACTTGATACATAATTAACTCTTTGTTGTATATTGTCCAGAGGTAATCATTAACTTGATAATATAGAGTTATTATTTAACCGCCGAAGTAGAATTTGCAACGAATGAATAATTTTCTTGAACGGGATAGAAGTATTCATTAACTTTCCTGAACAAATTAAAATTTGTGCTCTTCAGAGGTAATTTTTAACTTAGTAAATTTGGAGAAAAGAAATTTTGTTTTGCTAGAGATAATTTTTAACTTAGCAAATTTGGAGGAAAAGATGAAGAGCGGGACTTTACGAAAATTTGCGCTTTTACTAGAGATAATTTTTTAACTTAGCGAATTTGGAGGAAAAGAAATTTTTGATTGCTAGAGATAATTTTTTAACTTAGCAAATTTGAAGGTAAAGAAATTTTCATTTGCCAGAGGCAATTTTTAACTTAGCAAATTTGGAAGTAAAGAAATTTTTTTTTGCTAGAGGATATTTTCAACTTAGCAAATTTGGAAGTAAAGAAATTTTTGTTTGCCAGAAGTAATTTTTAACTTAGCAAATTGGGAAGTAAAAAAACTTTTGTTTACCAGATATAATTTTTAACTTAGCAAATTTGGAGGAAAAGAAAAGGAGCGCAATTTTACTAAAATTCACATTTTTGCCAGAGGTAATTTTTAACTTAGCAAATTTGGAGAAAAAAATTTATTTGTCAGAGGTAATTTTTAACTTAGCAAATTAAGAGGTGTAGAAAAAGAGCGCGACTTTACGAAAATTCGCACTTTTGCCAGAGATAATTTTTAGCTTAGCAAATTTGGAGGAAAAAAGAAGGGCGCGACTTTACGAAAATTCGTACTTTTTCCAGAGATAATATTTAACTTAGCGAATTTGGAGGAAAAGAAGAAGAGCACAACTTTACGAAAATTCACGCTTTAAAAATTCAAGACTGTGTTTCTAAACTTCTTTTAGTATTAAAATGCGACCTTATAAAATTCGCACTTTAGGATCCTTTGATTCCAGATTTGCGAATCTCAAATTTGTCGAAAACAGCAACTTATCATGATAAGTTCATGGGATTTTTAGTAAACCCCCAGTTATAAATGGATTTGATTAGTCTTTGCCAAATGTCGTTTGCGTTGGCCTAGCCATGTTATTCCCTCAATATAATGAGTTGTCGAGGATTTCATTTGGACTTTAAACGCCAAACTTTCCTCTTCTCTAAATCTTAATGGATTAGAGTTATTCATACTTTTTACCCCCATAACGATAGGATTGTCGAAAATATTATTTGAACTTTAAATGCCAAACTTTCCTCTATCCTTAGTCATATAGACGTAGAATTCATTCGACATTTCATACTAACACTTGTTGAGAATGGGCTTTTCCATGTAGACGAGCTCTATTTGATTGGTGGACAAATTGGTCCAACCATTTTAGGAATAATATTCGAAATTTTTCATTAATTGGCATTATTATTTTGTCGCCACTCTGTTTTTCCAACCGATATGCACTATTAGAATAGACTGTATCAATGACAAAGGGTCCCTCCCATTTTGGCTGGAACTTTCCTTTAGATTTTTGATTAATTATGATTAGTCTTCTTATTAAAAGGATCAGATCACTTTTCTTGAAAGTTCTCTCCTTAATCTTTTTATTAAAGGTCTTAGAAATCCGCGCTTGATAGAGTTCAATGCTCGGTTGGGATTCATGATGTTTATCATCTAGAGCTTCCAATTCTAGAAGTCTTTGTTGATTCTTTCTCCTTGCGTCATTTTAATTGCTAATGTGACTCATAATGACGAAATTTGGATTTCCAAAGGTAACATTGCTTCAGACCCATACACCAAAAAAAATGGCGTTGCTTTAGTAGGAGTTCTGACAGTAGTTCGATATGCCCAAAGACATTCTCCAAGTTTTTTGTCTTAGTCTCGTTGATTGGATGAAACGAAATTTTTAAGAAGCTTCACAATGGTTTTAATGAAAGCTTCTGCTAAACCATTGGTTGTAGGATAGTATGGAGATGAAGCCACACTTTCAATTCTATATTTACTACAAAACCTGGAGAACGACTGACTCACAAACTGAGATCCGTTGTCATGAACAATTCTCCTAGGCACTCTAAAGTGGTATATAAAATGATGCTTGATGAACTTAATAATATCTGACGACTTAACTTTAGTTAAGGAAAGAGTTTAGTCCACTTTGAGAAGTAATTATGGCTAATATGAATCGATGTCCCCTCATTGATGGTGGGAAAGTTGGTCCAATAATGTCCACTCCCCATTGTTTGAATGGACATGATGAGATGTTGGGTGAAGATGTTTCGAAACTTAATGTATGAAATCTGCATGTATTTGGCAGGCTCTACATTTTTTAGCATAAGTAACTGCGTCTATCATCATCTTAGTCTAATAATAACCCATTCTTTGGAGTCTATTCCAGAGTTTTGGTCCTGGTGGATATGCTCCACAGATGCCGCTATGAGTTTCTTCAAGTGCTTCTTGAGTTTTTTTGTTAAAAAAACAACGAAGTAAAATCCCATCATAAGATTTTCTATATAATGTCTGAAGCTTAGCATTATAATAGAATTGAACAGCTTTTCTTCGAATCGTTGCTGCTTCTTTAGGATTTTCTGGAAATATTCTATAAATAACATATTCTATATAAGAAATTCGCCAATCTCTTGGTTCGAGATTAGACTCAAAAGCATATACTTCATTTGCTTCTTGTTTTATTTCTGAATTTAATTCTGCTTCAAGCTTATTTTTCGGGCAAAACAATTCCTTACTTCCCACTGTTATTCCCCTACTAGAATTTTTAGGTAACGCTAAAGTAGAAGCTTAGGAAGCTAATGAATCTGCATAACCATTCTAATGGCGCATCACATGACTGATATAGAAACTATTAAAATTATTAGTCATTTTTATGACTACTTGGTAATATGGTAAAAAGTCCTCACTTTTGACTTCATATTCCCCTCTAACTTGATTTACGATAAATTGGGAATCTCCATATGCATCTAAATATCACCCCTACCTGTTTGGCTATTTTCAAACCAATCTTTAGGGCAATGTATTCATCAACATTATTAGAATATGAGTTTATCAATGAGTATGCTCGAGAAATGATGTGGTTGTAAGGAGAAACAAAAAAAACTCCCACTCCTGTTACCATCTTTTCTTTGAGTCCAATTCTAGAGGCACCGTCGAAGAAAAGTTGCCACACATCTTCTGCAACAGTATTTTCTTCAGTTGTTTCTTGTGGAATATTTTGCTGTGAAATTATATTTTCTTCGATTATCTCGCCAGGGATATCCTCATATAATTTCGAAGATGCTGAAATTGGGTGTTCAGCCAGAAAATCTGTTATACTTTGTCCTTTAATTGATTTTTGTAGGATAAAATGCATGTCATATTGTGGTAGAAAAATAGCCCAATTGGATAATCTTGAATTTAATGACCCTGATTTAGTCATTAGTATTCTTAAGGGATTAACTCTCGATATAACATGAATTGTTTGCCCAACTAAATAGTGTCGCATTTTCTATATTGCAAACACCAAAGCTAGGCATTCTTTTTCCACTGGGTTATATCGATATTCTGTCCCAATCATCATTCAGCTGAGATAATAAATGGCTTGTTCATGCCCCAATTCATTCTTTTGCGCCAGTAAAGCTCCCAAGGAATGATCCATAACTTTCACATATAGCAGGAAAGGTATTTGTGAGACTAGAGCTACAAGAATAGGTAGTTTAGTGAGATACTCTATGATTTCTTCAAAAGATTTCTAACATGAATCATCCCAAATGAATGATATCCTTTCTTCATCAATCTTGTAAAAGGTTGACACTTCTCAGATAAATTTGATATGAATCTATGAATGTATGCCAACCTACCCTATAGTCCTCTCGATCCTTTGAGATTCTTAGGAGGTGACATATCTTGGATTACTTTAATTTTGTCTGGATTAAGATGAATTTCTCGGAAAATAACTACAAAACTAAGAAATTTTCAACTGGAGACTCCTAGAAAAGATTTAGTAGGATTTATTTTAAGCTGGTATTTCTGCATAAGGTTAAACATTGTTCTTAGATCATGAAGATGATCATTCTTGTTTTTACTTTTAATTGTCAGATCATCTACATAGCATTCTATTCTCTTTCATAAATGTTCTTGGAATATCATGTTCATAGCACGTTGATACATGGTGCCAGCCTTCTTTAAACCAAATGGCATGACTGTATAATTGTATACTCCAAGTGGCGTTCTGAAAGATGTATGCTTTTTATCATCAGGATACATAATGATTTAATTATATTCTAAGAATCCATCCATAAATAACATCCGTTTGTCGCCGCAAGTGTTGTCTATTATGATATCCGTAATAGGTAAAGGAAATTCGTCCTTCAGGCATGCTTCATTTAAATCTTTGAAATCAATGTAGGCCCGGATTTTTCCATTCTTTTTAGTTACAGGGACTATATTCGCGACCTAATCTGGATGTTGTTCTTTGCGAATGAAGCTAGACTCAATTGATTTTATGATTTCAGTTTCGATTGCCTCCATAATTTCATAACGAAATCTTTGTTATTGTTGCTTTACTAGCTTTACATCTGGTCGAATACTTAATTTATGACCTGCGACTTTTGGGTCAAGTCCTGACATATTTTCATAATTCCATATTTATTTGGAACACTTTATCTTCAATCAGAAGTTCTCTTTATTCATACTGAATTTCCCACGTCATATTGAGGTGTTTCACTCAAGGATCATCCTTAATTAGTGATATTTCGTCAGTGTCTTCTTTCTCTTGGTCTGCGAAAACCTTATTAACATAAACCTCGCAAAAAATAGCACCAACACTTACATCTGAATCTCAACATGATGATTATGATGAATAAGTTTACTGTCCTTCTTCAGATTCTATATCTGAAAGATCTTCAGAAGTGGTAACATATCCCAAACCCCTGTCAGTTTTATCGTAGTAATTTGGCATCTTTCCTTTTGGAACAAAAGGTTGAAGTATTACTTTCCTCCCTTTCTCAAAATTTAACCCTTACGTTTGGCTTGGTTGTACCCCATTTTCCTTATTAATTTATGTAAATTTTCATCATAATGAAAGAACTTGAGATTTTCTTATTCTTCCTCAGAATCTAAATATTCTCCTTTATTCTTATTATTTGCTTTTCCAAATATTATAAGTTTTTTTATCTTTATCTTTAGGAGGAACTTCAAAAATAGCTTCATTTGCATCTCCATCGTCATCACTTTATATGTAAAAGGATGATTGAATGGGTGCTTGAAATGAAGCTAAAGAGTATATTTCATCTAGGTGATCACTGACAACGTCAGTACTAGTACTTGAGGATTCAGAATCAATACAAGAAGAATAAGAAAACTATATATCTTTATTAATTATCCACTCGCCATCAGAATTGGTAGTGTCATTTACATCAAGGCCTTCAATATTTATTACAATGGGTTCTCCATCCCAATTTACATCATCAGATTTCGAATTTTTAGATCCTAATTCAGTGTCACCTTCGTTGCCGCTATCAGATGCCTCTGGCGCAGGTTGTTCAGCTATTTCAAATGTATCTTGATACAACAATGAATCTGTAAAGTAGTTTTCAACTATTTTGAAGGGTTGCTTCTGTACAATCAAGATCTTCACATTTCTGTCTTTATCTACATATTTGATATATTGATGAAGTGTAGACGAAACAATGAGATTGATATGAATCCATGGCCTTCCAAGCAGAAGATTATAAGACGTGTCAGCATCTATTACATAGCATGTGACCTCTGTCTTTAAATCACCGATCTAGCATTTCAACTTTATTTTGTCCAGTGGTTTACTACCATTAGCATTGAATCCAAAAATAGTAGCATTTGTTGTTGCTATTCTATTCATAGAGACCCCAAGATATTGTAATATCCATTTATACTTAGAGCAGATCCAAGATCAACTTGGATTCGGTCGATATCTAATGACCCTATATATCCTTCGTAATACAAAGGATGATGATACTTGTTATTCTTGACTTCATATCTTCTGCAGAAAAAGTTATGTAAGGAATCTTTTTGGAAGCTTGATGACATACTGCACAAACTTCTTCTTCATCTTCGACTGTTTCTGACATTTGTATCAGAAACACTTTAGAATCTTGCAGAGCTTCTCTCAAACCTTCTCTAATTTGTTTAGAGAGCTTTAGGAACTAATACAAAGTAATTCTTGCTGAAATATTAGCCAATTGCGCCAATACATCAAATTGATATGGCTTCTTAGAACTTTCTAGAGGTTCTTTATTTCTGTTTTTAAGAGCTTTGTGAAATTTAAGCCCTTTTTTATTGTTCTTCTCTGGAGGCAGCTAAGGTTCTACTACTTGATCATAATTCTTCAAGTAATCTTTACTTAACCGAGTCCTGGAGGATTTTAGCTAATCGACATTAACTGCCAAAGAATCTTTAACTTCTTCTTCTAAATCTAAGAAAGAAGGAACTTTTGTATCATCTTCGAAAATTGCAGTAACAGTATTATAAGTAAAAACTTTTCCTCTTGACTTTTTCTTAGATGAACTCGAAGTCCATTGCTTATCTTTAAGGAAATCTAGATGTACCCATATTATTTCTCCTTTAGAAGTTTCAAAAAGACATAACCCTTTTTTTTTTGTTGATGAGAATCATAATTCTCAACCATCAGTATACCATTAGGAATGGGTTGAACTTCATCTTGAATAGTTGATTCTATCTAATCGGGAGCTTTTCCAAATCTAAAAGTCACCATGTTTGCAGTTACTTTTTTCTGATCTTCCCGCAGCTTGATAACCTTGGCATCCAACAGAGCCTAAATCTGATCTTTGAGTATATAGCAATTTTTGGTAGGATGATTAATAATCCTATGATACACACAATAATGAGGATCATTAACCTTTTCCACCTCTTCAGGTCGTTTTGATTCTAGAAATTTGAGTATATTCATTGTCATGAGCAAATTAAAGATAGTAATGGTATGCTCATCTTTGAAAGAATATTATTTTTGAGGAATACGCGATTGAGAATGAGCTTTTGGAGAAGATTTCACAGGATGCAGAATATCAGTCGCCATTGTTTTTTTCCCCTTAGGTCGAGAAGACTTATGTTGTCAGAATTATTTTGTTTTTGTTTCCCTCCTTCTTCAACTTCAAGCCTCTATGTAATTTCTACCGCTTCCTCAGCTTGCAATGAAAGGTCTATCCAAGTAGAAAACTTTACAGCCCCATCCTAGCAATAACTTTAGTGGAGAGATTGTGCTGAAGTTTCTACCAATGTTTTCTCTGTCATTCCATACGGACATCTTAAAAAATCATTTCTGAACCTTTTAACGAAATCTCGAGCAGATTCTCCCTTCTTTTGTTTTGTAGCAAGGAGTGGTGGCATTGAAATTTCCATGTCACTTCATAAAACCTCATCAAAAAGACTTTTTCCAAATCATTCCATAAATTGATGGTTCCCGGTTCTAATCTCTGAAACAATTCAAATGCTAGACCTGTTAAGGTACTAACAAAGACTCGTGTAATGATTGGATTATTTCCAACCAAATGTCCTGTCTGAGATTTGAAATAGTGAAGATATTGATTTTGACGATTCTTTACCATCAAATGATTTAAGCTTCAGTGGTTTATAATTCTCTGGGAATGGTATATTTTTTCATTCTACCGGATATGACCTCACAACTCCCAGCTCTTGCAAATTATTCTTGTGCATGAGAGCATTTAGTTGATTTTGAAAACTCTCCACCCAAGCAGTATTTGTATTTCCTTCTTGATTCAGATTTTCTTCTTGGTGATGGGAATGCATAGAATGATTATCTTCTTCTTCGTGACGGTCTTCATTATTTTCATTATCATTTCTAGGAGGAATGCAAGATTTATCATCTATATTCTTTGCTCTATCGTTCCTCAAATCATGAGGAGTTTTAGAAGAAGATTCATCTTTCTCTTTCCTTCTTTCTTTTTCTAACTCCAGCAAAACATAAATCATATCTCTGATTTTATTAATAGTATTTTGCTGTTGTTGGATGGTTTTGTCTTGCCCATCCATTCTTTTCATGAACTCTTCTGGAGTTCCTTGTATCATATGAGCAAATGTTGAATCTATGACGAATGAGTTCGATGTCTGTGATTCGGACACGGCTGAATTTACTGTTTCTTCTTCATCAATAGAAAAGACTCTAGCCATTCATTTATAATCCACAGGTATTGTTACTCCTTTTTTAAGTCGGATATTCTGAAAAATTCCCCACATCTCGCTGAATACACTCCTGAGACTTGAAGAGCATTCAGAGTCAGAAGAATATGGTCTATGAAAACTCTTTGTCTTTTTCATCTTCTTCTTTCCCTTGAAATTTATCATATTAGATGATACTTCGGAATATTAAGGTTCAGAAAATTCTTGTTTGTTGTGTCTCTTCCTTATATATGGTTGAAGTGAAGATATTGTAAGTCGATTAAAAACTGACTGTTTAGCAGATGCCGCTACACAGCAACAATGCGATAGCACCACATTGATCAATCGTTCACAATGACATTGAGACACTCGAGATTCTTCTCTCTTTTTATTGAGAAGTTTCCTGAGGTCTGTTATATTAGAACTCATTGTCTTATTAATGGATATAGTGTCGCCTCCAAATGATATCTTTGGAATAGGATTTTTTATTCTCTTAAAGATTCCAAGAGCGATTTTCACTTTAGTTGTGTTGGCAGATGGATGAGCTTTTGTGAAAGTTGGAATATGGACCTTGGAGGTTGACTCTTCTTTAGAAATGTGATTTTAGAAACCTCGTTTTTCTATTGGTACGCGAATATGAGATCTGCATCTAACTGTGAAAACGCAATCTTGAAAGTCGCATCTTATTCCTGGGACATAAGAGTGGGACCCTCATTTTGTTTGCAAAACGCTGATGTAAACTCCGCATTTGAAATCATAGATGAACTAGGTAGGTGTTAGACGTTTCTTGTAAGAAACACGAATAAATCCATCTGCATCTTGATCTTTCTTTTTGTCTGGAACCACTACTTTGCTTTTTGGCCTCCATATTTGAACTGGAGGTCTTCGCGTTTGTGGTTCGACAAATTCTCATTGATTCATGGCTCTGTGAAGAGTGCGAACCTTACCTATTCTTAGATTCCTTCTCATTGTGCAAGTGAGAGGAACCTTATTCTCTAGCTTTTCTTTTTGACAGTCAGAGAATGGTCGTTTCCCCTTGTTAGTATGGGGATCCTGGTCCATCCTCCTGAGATCAATGTGGGTTTTGAGTGGAGCAAATCTTGAGTCTTGTGCTGGTTGTACTAGTGAAGGAGACGATTCTTCTTTGAGACCAGATTAGTCTGAAGAGTCCTTTGATGGGATCAAGTAATTCAAACTTTGGCCTGTGAGACCCATGGTTTATAATAAGGTTAATTAGAACATCATATTCTGATATATTATGAGGGGTATCGGATTAGAGGAATATACAATGCACAAACATCAACCAGCGGTTGTTGAAACCAAATGGGAATTTCACACCCACTTGGAACCGCCAACAGACAACCAGCCAACATTCTCGAGAGTACTCATAAGATAGAATATCCTCAATGCGATAGCAATCAAGGATATATGTGCAGAGCACCCGTCATTTGCCGAAATGGTAGCCCAAACACCTACCAACATATGGACACTTCAGAAGATGTACGCCAATCTGACGAATTGCAAATTCAATACCTAATGCCTTAGATCCAGGTTGCTAGAGAAAGAGCTCATTATGATATTCCTATTTTTGAAATATAACATAGTGTTGTCATCCACAAAAACAGAAGTGTACTCAAGGGATGCGGTGCTTCTCTCTTAGATACTTTGAAGGCGCCCATTTGATGTCACTGATATAATGCACTCCACAATAATCCTATATGTGGTTTAGGCAAGAGACTATATAAAATAACTAAGGATGCAAAAGCCAGTATTAGTTCTGTCGTTCCTCAGTGCAGATTTGTTTGAAGCATGGGATTGATGTCTTCAACTAACAATTCACCTTGCAACCAACAGGGGTGGCAGTGACGAGGCAGTCAACATGAGAGAGAGCTCAAGGACAAGGAGAACTCACATCCCATTCCGCCCCGAAAACAGAGATTGTGCTGAAAGTTTACAATAGTCGTTATCAAAATTTGTCATCATAGTCAATGCTTGGCTCGTGAATTGAAGAACAACAGACCGACTTGGAGGATTAGATTCAGCGCTTCAAGTGACATCAAGAATGTCGTCTCCTGTTCGTCATCAAAATAGACAAACATATAGCGAGTGACGATGTCATCCTCTCAAACGAGGAGGTTGGGCAAGCCGTAAGAACTCAATAACCAATGAATGTCGAAGATACCCTATCAAAGGATAATGGTAAAAGGCAAAGTAGCTATCTATAGTGATTGGGGTATGAGTGATGAAGAAGAAGAGGATGACTAAATTCAGGTGTACTCTATCCATTCTTCCAAATTTATATATATATATATATATAAGTACATTTAAGGACACTGCATGAATTAAGTTGGGAGGTGTGGGATTGATATACTTGGGGTAAGGTCATTCTTAACATATGCATATATATTACTAAAAATTTATTAAAAAACATTAAAAATTAAAAACATTTCTTTTCTTAATGTAACAAATGATAATAATGCATAGAAATTAGATAATCTTATGTCGATATCTCGAGTTATCACTTATATGATAGGTGTTTCTTAATTATTTCTAATTGATAAATACATCTGGCAATAAGATGCCCAAATACTTAAGATTATAAATAAATATGCACTCTACACATTAGCACAATGAGTCATGTAAGATGATAATGATGGAGAAATCATATGGAAAATCTATCATATAAAAGTATATAAAAAGGAAGTAAATGTTAAGTAGTTTGGTACATATGCCTCATGAAACGTGCATGTTCACACGAACAACACTTATGGATTGATAAATTAAGGATATCTACGATAAGATTTAAGTAATCATGATGAAATTCTAGGGATACCTGATTAAGGACAAATTTTTGGAATTGAAAGCTTTAAAATATGCATGGACATGTATTAGTTTAACTTGAGAGAAAAAAATGGATACGAAAAGATTTCTTATTAACTTCTTTAAGGTTTCTATTAAATTAAGAGACTTATATTTATTTTTATTTTATTTCCATTTCTTCCCTTAAACCATAATTTCTAGATATTTGTGGAGAACATAGCTAGAAACCCTCAAGAAAGGACTCTTGTCCTCGGGTAATCTAAGGTTTAATGGCCTGTTGCACATGCTAAGTACATCCATCATCTTACGAAAGAGAGTTACGATTTCTTTTCTTATTTTTAGTTAGAGATATTTCGTTTTCTTATTTTGATAAATTTGCTAAGAGGCTAACAAAACTCAAGTTGAGAAGTGTTATTATGAGTGAAAAGTATATTATTATGAATCTATTTATGTACTTGTAATCCAATTTTGAGATTTAATATGAGGAACTAATGAATTATTGTGCATATTAATCTAAATCTCTGCTTGACTATTTTATTAACTTAATTTAGCATTTTATAATTTTTTTTTAGAGTTTTAGATGCAAGGAAATAAAACACGAAGTGTTCATTCATGTTCAAGAGGTTCAATGGCATTTCTGTCACAGAGAGAGAGCTATCAATAGTTTCCTGGTAGGGCAATCGACAACTCTCAAAAAATTTTGCGCTATAAATCTACTCGAGGAGGCATAAAAAAGTAGCTATCGAAACTGCTGTAAATAGGCCAAAACAAATACATTGATATACAAGGATTTCAAAAGAAAAAGAGTTTTTAAGTTGATTGACTTCTATTGTTAAGTAACTAAACCCTATGAGGGCTATTAATACTTATTGTATCAAAGATATCATGAATATAGGCAATAATGAGAGATCATAGAAAATAGAGAAATTATGTAGAGAATTTGAGAGATTTTGAAAATTGTTAGTCCTCATGTTCTTTTCGGTTCACTAGCCCTAAAACTCTTCTTTAGCTTCCCTGTGATAGAGAGCTGGAGCTAACTGTATCACTCCTAGGCCTCTTAACAGCCATCATTCTTTGACCCATCCCTGAAAATTTTATGAAATAATTTATTTTCAGTAATATTTTGTAGTAATAAAATTTTCCAAAATAAATAATTACCAAACAAATTATTTTTAATAATTTGATTTAATTTAAATTTCTTAGCACATAATCCAAATATGGCCTTATAGCACTAAAACCATGAATCGAGCAAACATAGCTTCAATTTTTACCTAAATTTTACTAATACGTCATGAGCTTTCCACATAATAGGTAAAAATCATCCATAAAATTCTCAAAAACTAACCATGTAAGTTAAGTTCACAAATAAAGGGATTTATAAGTTCTATCTTCTTTAATTATGTCATAAAATTCGTAGATTTAAATTTTCAATCACAAATTTATTTTTTTTTACAAATTTTAAACCCAAAGAGATGAAATAGAGAGCAACTTACTTAATAAAAAAGCATTGAAAATTCAAATAAAATTCTCGCGGGCTTGCTAGGCTGATGAAAGGGAAGAACGATGTCTAAGGATTGCTATCGATCTAGAGTTTTTGTGTGGGGTTGGTTGAGAAAGAGTTGAGACTTATTCATAGTGAGGGGCTACTGTCGACATAGTTGAGATATGTTTATAATGATGGGCTACTGTAGACCACTGTCGCCAACCATATTGACAACAACTTCAGCAAAGCTCCTCTGTCTTGGTTATTTTTTGACTATAATCCGATAATAATTTTGATAGTGGTTTAGGTAACCCTCTGTTGACAAAAAATAAGTCAAAATCATCATGCATGAACACCAATTAAAATGGGAGTTATATCTCATTAATGAGTGGTTCAAAATGGGGGTTACACCTCATTCAATTGAAAATTAAAATGGGGATTACACTTTTGAAATGGGGGTTACACCTCCGTTATCTCTAAATTAATGAAGGTTTAAATCCCAAAACTCCTGTAAAAGCCAAGAAGGCTAAAGAAGATGGGACTCTCATGAGAGGATCCACATACCTCTATGAGAGGATCCACCTCTAGTATAAGAAGAATGGAGATTCTCATTTTATAAAGAGTTCTATTCTTTCGTAATCTAGAGATTTCTATCTCTTAAAGAGTTTCAACTCTTTCTTAATCAAGAGATTTTTTATCTCTTAAGGAGTTCTACTCTTTAATTTCTAAAACCATGCAAGACTATTTCAATTCTAAGAGCTCGGTGTTTAAATCATCAATGGGGAACATGATCATCTTCCACCACTGCATTGGAGAATTTTAACCTAACATGGATAATATATGGATCATCAACTAAAGAGAGATCCATATTTCAAGTCTAAAATGGCTAACACATGGATCAACAAAGAGATATCCATATTTCAAGCCTAAAATGGTTAACACATGGATCATTAAAGAGAGATTCATATTTCAAGCCTAAAATAGCTAACACACGGATTATCTGTCATAGAGAGATCCACGTCTCGAAAAGCAAGAAATGCTAAAATGCTACCCTCATAGAATTGCATTTTATCTCTCAAAATAGCCAAAATGCGAATCTTCAGACAGAGAGATCCGCGAATTGGGCTAACAAGGGTGAGCTCCACAGGGTCGTATTTTAAAAGAATGATCCTCGTAGACCCTTAAAGTAGCATTAAAATGTGGATCTAATCCATGACTCAAGTGCGAGTTCGTGGTATGGCACATGAAAGCACATAAAAGTCAAAGAAGACCCCGTTTCAATAAAAGGGTGGGACCCGCTAATAAAGTAAAATGCGGATCATTAATCAAAGAGAGATCCGCAATTTTAGTTAACTTCTTAGCTTATGACTAGAGTTAAACATAACTTATGCAAACTCCAGAAGATTGCGACTCTACTTTAAAGTCTCAAGGAGCAAAAACCATCTCCAGCAGCACTCAAATGTAGGTCCAAACATACCATGCAAGCCGTTAATCACCAAAACATGAATCTAAAGGTTGAGATCCACGTTTCTGTTATGATTCAGAGAATTAAAAAGATCGGTTACAAATTCTGGAGATGTAATATAAATCTTCCAGATCAAAAGGTGGGAGAATAATTCTCATATCGTGGAGACCAACAGTTGGACAGTTACATCAACTCAAAAGTCTCCAAACTCTATAAATAGCCCCAGCTTAGGTGAAAAAAGGACTGGAGATCAATATTATAGAAAGAGTCTTTTTACATCCAAGTGCTGGTGCCATCAAAAACTTAAAACTCTTACCAACCAAAATCTTATACAGAGTATAAACGGAGAACAAGATCGTCCTTCACAGCTACTCTAGAGTCCAGTTTTAAATAAAGAGGGAATTAGATTTTCCTCATCTTCTGCAAAAGGAAAACCATTAAAATTGTAATATTTTATTGAGAGAATCCAATAAAAAAAATCATTTACGATTTTATAGTGAACAAAAGATTGGCAAATCCGCTGGACCTATCATCATTGATGATAAGATTGTAGCTTAATCCGATAAGATTTCAGTTGGCAGCATAGTCGAGTCACTCGTCATCAAGTTCGATTAGGAAAGATAAGAAGAATTCTTTTTCTCTTACTCCAGGAGCCCCAACTCCATACGAAAATACCGTAAGGTCTCTAATAACTCAGCCTCCAATTCTCTAGCCTGTCTTTCTGACAGTCAGAGAATGGTCGTTTCCCCTTGTTAGTATGGAGATTCTGGTCCATCCTCTTGAGATAAATGTGGGTTTTAAGTGGAGCAAACCCCGAGTCTTATGTTGGTTCTGGTGAAGGAGACGATTCTTCTTTGAGACCAGATTGGTCTGAAGAGTCCTTTGACGGGGCCATCGTCTTCGAAACCTCCTTGGAGGCTGAGTTCTTAGAGACATTACAGTATTTTCACAAGGAGTTAGGGCTTCTGGAGTAAGAGAAAAAGAATTCTTCTTATCTTTCCTAGTTGAACTCGATGACGAGTGACTCAACTATGCTGCCAGCTGAAATCTTATCGGATTAAGCTACAACCTTATTATTAGTGATGATAGGTGTCTCTAGCGAAGTTGCCAATCTTTTATTCACTATAAAATCGTAAATAATTTTTTTTGTTGGATTCTCTCAATAAAATATTACAATTTTAATGGTTTTTCTATTGCAGAAGATGAGGAAAATATAATTTTCTCTTTGTTTAAAACTGGATTCTAGAGTAGCTATGATCTTGTTCTTATTTATACTCCGTAGAAGATTTTGGTTGGCAAGAGTTTCAAGCTTTTGATGGCACCAACACTTGGATTTAAAATGACTCTTTATATAATATTGATCTCCAGTCCTTTTTTCGCCTAAGCTGGGGCTATTAATAGAGGTTTGGAGACTCTTAAATTGATGTAACTGTTCAACTGTTGGTCTTCACGATATGAGAATTATTCTCCGCCTTTTGATCTGGAAGATTTATATTACATCTCCAGAATTTGTAACCGATGTCTTTAATTCTCTGAATCGTAACTGAAACGTGGATCTCAACTTTTAGATTCATGTTTTGGTGTTTAGTGGCTTGCATGGTATGATTGGACCTATATTTGAGTGTTGCTGGAGATGGTTTTTGCTCCTCGAGGCTTTAAAGTAGAATCACTATCTTCTGGAGTTTGCATAAGTTATGTTTAGCTCTAGTCATAAGCTAAGAAGTTAACTAAAATTACGGATCTCTTTTTGATTAATGATCCGCATTTTACTTTATTAGCTGGGCCTGCCCCTTTATTGAAAAGGGTCTTCTTTGACTTTTATGTGCTTTCATGGGCCATACCACGATCTCGCACTTGAGTCATGGATTAGATTCGTATTTTAATGCTACTTTAAGGGTCTATGCCGATCATTCTTTTAAAACACGACTCTGTGGAGCCCACCCTTATTAGCCCAATTCGCAGATCTCTCTGTCTGAAGATTCGTATTTTGGCTATTTTGAGAGATAAAATGCAATTTTGTGAGGGTTGCATTTAGCATTTCTTGGTTTTCGCAACGTGGATCTGTCTATGACAGATAATCCACTTGTTAGTTATTTTAGGCTTGAAATATGAATCTCTTTTTGATGATCCATGTGTTAACCATTTTAGGCTTGAAATATAGATCTCTCTTTGTTGATTTATATGTTAGCCATTTTATACGTGAAATATGGATCTCTCTTTAGTTGATGATCCATATATTATCCATGTTAGGTTAAAATTCTCCAATATAATGGTAGGAGATGATCATGTTCCTCATTGATGATTTTAACACCGAACTCTTGGAGTTGAAATAGTCTTGCATGGTTTTGGAAATTAAAGAGTAGAACTCTTTAAGAGATAAAAATCTCTTGTTTAAGAAAGAGAGTTGAAACTGTTTAAGAGACAGAAATCTCTAGATTAAGAAAGAGTAGAACTCTTTATAAAATGAGAATCTCCATTCTTCTTATAGTAGAGGTGGATCCTCTCATAAAGGTATGTGAATCCTCTCATGAGAGACGCATCTTCTTTAGCCTTCTTGGCTTTTATAGGAGTTTTGTAGATTTAAACCCTCATTAATTTAGAGATAATGGAGATGTAACCTCCATTTCAAAAGTGTAATCCCCATTTTAATTTTTAATTAAATGAGATGTAACTCCCATTTTGAACCACTCATTAATGAGATATAACTCCCATTTTAATTGGTATTCATACATGATGATTTTGATTTATTTTTTTGTCAAGAGAGGGTTACCTAAACCACTATCAAAATGATTGAAAATTTAAATCTACGAATTTTATGACATATTTAAAGAAGATAGAACTTATAAATCCCTTTATTTGTGAACTTAACTTACATGGTTAGTTTTTGAGAATTTTATGGATGATTTTTACCTATTATGTGGAAAGCTCATGACGTATTAGTAAAATTTAGGTAAAAATTGAAGCTATGTCTGCTAGATTCATGGTTTTAGTGCTATAAGGCCATATTTGGATTATGTGCTAAGAAATTTAAATTAAATCAAATTATTAAAAATAATTTGTTTGGGAATTATTTATTTTGGAAAATCTTATTACTACAAAATATTACTGAAAAAAATTATTTCATAAAATTTTCAAGGATGGGTCAAAGAAAGATGACTGTTAAGAGGCCTAGGATTGATACAACTACCTCTAGCTCTCTATCACAGGGAAGCTAAAGAAGAGTTTTAGGGCTGGTGAACCAAAAAGCATACAAACAGTTCCAGTAATTCAAACTTTGGCCTGTGAGACCCGTGGTTTATAATAAGGTTAATTAGAACATCATATTCTGATATATTATGAGGGGTATCGGATTAGAGGAATATACAATGCACAAACATCAACCGGCGGTTATTGAAACCAAATGGGAATTCCCCACCCACTTGGACCCGCCAACGGACAACCAGCCAACATTCTCGAGAGTATTCATAAGATAGAATATCCTCCATACGATAGCCATCAAGGATATATGTGTAGAGACCCGTCATTCGCCGAAATGGCAGCCCAAACACCTACCGACATATGGGCACTCAAGGAGATGTGCGCCAATCTGACGAATTGCGAATTCAACACCTAATGCCTTAGATCCGGGTTGCTAGAGAAAGAGCTCATTATGGTATTCCTATTTTTGAAATAAAACATAGCGCTGTCATCCACAAAAATAGAAGTGTACTCAAGGGTTGCGGTGCTTCTCTCTTAGATACTTTGAAGGTGCCCATTTGATGTCACTGATATAATGCACTCCTCAATAATCCTGTATGTGGTTTAGGCAACAGACTATATAAAATTACCAAGGATGCAAAAGCCAGTATTAGTTCCGTCGTCCCTCATAGTGCAAATTTGTTTGAAGCGTGGGATTGATATCTTCAACTAACAATTCACCTTGCAACCAATAGGGGTGGCAGTGACGAGGCAGTCAACATGAGAGAGAGCTCAAGGACAAGGAGAACTCGCATCCCATTCTGCCCCCGAAAACTGAGATTGTGCTTAAAGTTTACAACAGTCGCTATCAAAATTTGCCATCATAGTCAATGCTTGGCTCATGAATTGAAGAACAGCGGACCGACTTGGAGGATTAGATTCAGCACTTCAAGTGACATCAAGAATGCCGTCACCTGTTCGTCATCAAAATATACAAACATATAGCGAGTGACGATGTCATCCTCTCAAACGAGGAGGTTGGGCAAGCCGTAAGAACTCAACAACCAATGAATGTCGAAGATACCCTATCAAAGGATAATGGTAAAAGGCAAAGTAGCTATCTACAGTGATTGGGGTATGAGTGATGAAGAAGAAGAGGATGACTAAATTCAGGTGTATTCTATCCATTCTTCCAAATATATATATATATATATATATATATATATATATATATATATATATATATATATATATATATATATAAGTACAATTAAGGACACTGCATGAATTAAGTTGGGAGGTGTGGGATTGATATACTTGGGGTCAGGTCATTCTTAACATATGCATATATATTACTAAAAATTTATTAAAAATCATAAAAATTAAAAAAAAATCCTTTTCTTAATGTAACAAGTGATAATAATGCATAGAAATTAGATAATCTTCCGTCGATATCTCGAGTTATCACTTATATGATAGGTCTTTCTTAATTATTTCTAATTGATAAATAGATCTGGCAATAAGATGCCCAGATACATAAGATTATAAATAAATATGCACTCTACACATTAACACAATGAGTCATGTAAGATGATAATGATAGAGAAATAAAATGGAAAATCTATCATAAAAAAGTATATAAAAAGGAAGTAAATGTTAAGTAATTTGGTGCATATGCCTCATGAAACGTGCATGCTCACACGAATAACACTTATGGACTGATAAAGCAAACACGAACTTAGTAATCGGGCATTTATGCTTCGGAAAATATAAGTGTTCACATGAATGGTGAATGTTTTGTTATAAAAGATAGAAGTGAAATATATATATATGTGTGTGTGTGTGTGTAAAAAGGGTTCCTAAAAGTTTGAACAAACTTTGAAGTCAAATTTATTCATTTACACATTCACGAGAGTGCATAGGAGTGGATAATCATAAGTTAAGGATATCTACGATAAAATCTAAGTAACCATGATGAAATTCTAAGGATACCTGATTAAGGAGAAATTTTTTGAATTGAAAGCTTTAAAATACGCATGGACATGTATTAGTTTAACTTGAGAAAAAAAAATGGATACGAAAAGATTTCTTATTAACTTCTTTAAGATTTCTATTAAATTAAGAGACTTATCTTTATTTTTACTATAGATGCATAAGGCACATTCTTCATTTCTTCTATGTCGTTTTTGCTTGTATGATATAGTCTAGAAATAAACTTGAAATGACCTGCAAGTGGAGAGTTAACTGTTTTTTCCTTACTCATGTCAAACCTTTTCAAAACGTTTTCAATATACTTTTCTTGTGACAACTAAAACCTTCTGTTCTGTCTTTCACGAGAAATTTTCATACTAAAAATTTGCTTTGTCGGTCCTAAGTGTTTCATTGCAAAAGACTTGTTGTGCTCTCTCTTTAATATATCAATTTTACTAGCAGCATGACAAACAATTAACATGTCATCGATAAAAAGTAAGAGGATAATAAAATCATCATTAGAAAATTTTAGTTAGAATTGATCATATTGTAACCATGATTCAGCATAAAGGAGTCAAACTTCTTGTACCACTGTCTTGGTGTCTGCTTGAGACCATACATGCTCTTCTTCAATTTGTGTAAAAGGTTTTCTTTAATATTTTCTCTGAACCCTTCTAGTTATTCCATATTTATCTCTTCTTCCAAATCACCATAGAGGAATGCTATCTTCATGTCCAGTTGTTTAATCTCCATATTCAAACTGGCAGCTAAGCTAAGAACAATTCCAATAGAGGGCATCTTTATAACAGAAGAGAATATCTCATCAAAGTCTATACTTTTCTTTTGACCAAAATCTTTCACAACTAGCCTTGCTTTGTACTTTGGTTGTGAGCAATTCTTCTAAGATTTTAGCATATATATCCTCTTGTTTTTCAATAATTTCTTGCCTTTCAGCAGTTTCACAAATCCTAAGTGTAATTCTCTTAAAAAGATTTTATTTCATCTTATATAGCTAAAACTTATTCTTCCTTCTTCTCATGAGACATGACCTCATAGTAGTCTTCTGGTTCTCCCCCCTTAGTAAGCAATAAATACTCACTAGGAGGATATCTCATAGTAGCTCTTCACTCTCTATCTGATCTTCGTAGCTGAGGTTCTACTGATAGTATTGGTGATGGTGCCATTGTACCTGCTCGTCTGCTTGCATATCTCATGCATGAATAGCAATTTGTTCTAGATCTTAATGATCGTTATCTAATAGTAGTGGAGGAATTGGATCCAAATTAACTGGAGTATTGACTGAGTATGTAAACTTCTTAGTTTTCTCAATATCATCAACTGTCTGATTTTCAAAGAAGGCTACATCACTGCTTCGGATAACTTATCTATTCTTTGGATCCCACAATATATGTCCAAACTCTTCATGTGCATAACCCAAGAATATATACTATTTTACTTTACTATCAAGTTTGGATCTCTCATCTCTGGAAGCATTAACAAATGCTCTACGGCTGAACACAGTTAAATGCCTGTAAGAAATATTTTTTCATGCCCAAACTTGCTACATTCTATCCAAAGGAACTGAAGAAGAAAGATTGATTAAGTCAACTACAGTTCTCATTGCCTCGTGCCAAAATGATTTTGGTAACTTGGCATGGGACAATATACATTTGATCCTTTCTATTATCATTTTGTTTATTCTCTCTGTAACACCATTATGTTGAGAAGTCTTTGGAACTATTGTCTGAAGATTGATACTATGGATACTACAATATTTTCAAAAACCCACTGTATTCACCATCATTATCTAGTCTTACACATTTCAATTGTCTTCCCATTTCTCTTTAAACTTTAGTATAAAAATGCTTAAAAATATGTGGCACCTAGTCTTTAGATTTCAAAGCAAAATACTTTTAGATTTCAAAGCAAAAGCCCAAATTTTTTTGTAATGATTATCAATAAATATAACAAAATAAAGTGCAACACCTAAATTTCTATTACTTATACTGCATACATTTGTCTGAATTAAAGCAAGAATATTTTTCTTTCCAGACAGAGGAAAACTATGAAATTCATGTCTATGTGCCTTTCCATGTAAACAACGTGAACAAGACTTTAGAGATGTACCTTTTACTTTTAGGACAATTTTCTCAGTAAAATTGAGTGCCCCTTCTCACTTATGTGACCAAGCCTCTTATGTCAAAACTCAATGGAGTCTGACTGAACTGTATTTACCTCTCCTTTATCAAACTTTGCTTGCATCACATATAATGTGTTTGACTTTTTTTTGGCTATCACGAGAGAACCCTTGGTGAGTTTCTATTTACCTTCACCAAATTGATTACTAAAACCTTCATCATTATGTTTGTCAGTGAAATCAAATTCAACCGAATATCAGGAACATGTCTGACATTTCTGATGAACCAACCTATACCCAGTACTAGTTTCCAAACAAATATCTCCCATACCTATAATTTTGGATGTACCAACATTTCCCATCCTTTCATAGACAAAGTCACTACTAGTGTAAGACGTGAAGAAATCTACATATGAAGCAATATGGTATGAAGCACCCGAATCAATAATCAACTACTATCCTGGCATGCAATATTAACACAAGTCTTATCAGACACAATGAATACATCAATACCAACTGCAACTGTAGTAGTCTCTTTCTGTTCCAGCTTCTTTCCTTCACCATTATTATTTTTCTGCTCCCATTTGAGTTGTATGCATTCACTTCTCAAATACCCAAATCTATTATAATGATAACAATGCTTATTTTTTCTAAACTGTGATTTTCCTATGGATCAATCTCTGTTGAAATCAGGATGAAAGTTGCAGCTCCGGTTTCTTCCTTGTCTATCTTTCCTCTTTGAAACAAGTGCATTACATTAGAAGAAGTTATATCTAATTCTTTTCTTATGGCGTCTTCATTCAACAAACTATTTTTGACCATATCTAAAGTTAACTATCTATTAGGTGCTAAATTATTTAGTGATACAACTAGAGTGTTCCAACTGTCAGGCAAAGAACTAAACAATAGTAATGCTTGGAGTTCATCATCAAAAATCATCTTCATGGCAATTAACTAATTTATCAAGCCCTGGAAATCACTGAGATGTTTTATAACATTACTTCCATCTAAGTATTTTAGATTTGCAAGCCTTCTAATTAAAGAAACTTTATTCTATGCAGTTTGCCTTTCTTACATGATTCAAATTTCTTTCACAAGATATTGGCTCTAGGTTCTTGAGAGACATGGTGGAATACACTATGATCAACCCAATGTCTGATATAAGCAATAATTTTTCTATGCATCAAATCCCACTCTTTATTGATTTTGTTAGTTGGCCTAGCATCATTACCTTGAATGGGTGATAGAGATGAGATTAGTTATCTAGTTGGATCTGATTTGATTTGATTTGATTAAGAATTTAGTTAGATCTTGAATTTTTAGAGATTTTTATTATCTTTTTATTTCAAAATTTTCTTTATATATGGTTTGTAAAACTCTAATTTGAGAAAGGAAGAGTGAAATATAATTTCTTTTGAGAGCTTATGATTTGCTTTATCAAATCTTTCTTCGACTGATTCGTGAGAGAGTGGGCATGTGATTCGCCTGGGCGTGAGAACCAAACCCTAATTTATCCCCAAAACTCTAATTTCTTTCCCAATTTCTCCACCACAAATCCTAAATCGCTTCCGTCCTACGTCAAATCCAATAATAACTACAATTCTTGTCCAATTTGGGATTGCTTGAAATTTCTTCTTCGTGCATGGTATACTCCGCATCTTATCTTTAATTGCTCACAAGAATTTTTTGAGACCAAACGGTGCTCTAAATGTGAAGGATGTGGAAACTCAACTCATCAGTGTCCTTCCATCAAATGTTTGGCATGTGAAGAATTTTGATATTATGAATTTCAGCACCTTTTGAAGAGTATAGATATCGACATATCAGCTTTTGAGAATTTAGGTGATTATATTATAGTTGAGAATGAATCCATCATAGAGCCCGTCACAGGTCAAAAAGTTGTTGATCTGGTTTTTTTGTCAAAACCAACTACATAAATATTGATTTGCCCTGTTCATGAGGATCGTACTTTCAGTAACTTTCCAGCTCACATTCCAAATTCTTCATTTTCTATAGAAGCGACAGATTTCAACTTCTCTCCAGACCTTCTACAATTGTTACTGCCGCCGCTATTGGAATGTAAGGCAACATACATTTGGCTGCTAACTTAGTCAATGTTCTTATATTTAGTTCATTAGAAAGGTTTACCAGATCTTAAGAAAATTGACCGGTTTCAGTTGACTATACTTGACTTTTTCTTACCGCCATTCACCAGGTGGTGAATGTTTCCAAGCACGAGATAATTGATAGAGATGAGATTAGTTATTTAGTTGGATCTGATTTGATTTGATCTGATTAGGACTTTAGTTAGATGTAGGATTTTTAGAGATTTGTTATTATCTTGTTGTTTTAAAATTTTTTATATATATGATCTGTAAAACCATAATTTAAGAAAGGAAGAGTGAAATATAATTTCTTTTGAGAGTATGTGATTTGATTTATCAAATCTTTTCTCAAGTGATTCGTGAGAGAGTGGGCATGTGATTCGCCTGAACGTAAGGTCCAAACCCTAATTTATCTACAAAATCCTATGTTTTTCCCTAATTTCTCCACCCCAAAGCCTAAATCGCTTCCGTCCTGCATCAATGGGCTCATGCAAATCTTTGCAATACAAAATATCTTCCATTTTATCCATTTTAAAATTTTAACCAAGTAACTAAGACTCTGATGCCAATTGATGGAGGTGATAAAATGGGATTAGATTGAATAAATTGCTAGTAAGATTAGTCGCTAATAACAACTACAAGATGCAATAATAATCAGTCGACAATGCAAATACACATGATTTATGTTGAAATTCCTTGCTGGAAAAACCACGAATAGCACTTGGCTTCTTCCACTATATGAAAAAAATGGGACATACAATTTTATCCTCTCTAAATAATAATAGAGAATCTCAACATCAAGAAATCTATTTTTGGCTAAACAAGCATCACATTCGAGATGGATTTTGAGAAATATAAGAGTGTAAAAGGACAGATAACACCTTATATTGAGACTAAAAATATGATCCAAACTATTGGATGTGTAGATCTCGCTGTCCGGAACCTGCTTCTTAAATTTCATCCAAATCGGACCACCGATGACTTTCCGATCTACCAACAAATAATAGTCTTTTCTCCTTCTCTCGATGTTTTGCTATTTGTTTTTCTTCTCTCAATTTTATTACGCACTATAAACTGAATCTCTATCTACTATTTTAATCTAATTCCCAAGATAAGATAGATTAAGAAAAAGATAGGAGTAGGTTATTCTAAAAAAATATTATCCAAAGTATAAAGATTTGGTTAACAATGATGGTTGCCTCTTCAAGAGGTGGGCCCATTGATTAGTATCATATATTATATTTTTTCTCCCATATTTTACCTATTTTTGTATATAAATAAATGCTACTCGGGTATTTTTAGTTGTTTTTCAGATAATCATATTCATACAAGGAGATGGTATAAAATCAGAGCCGGATTAAGAAACAAAGCCTATAAAGGAGTTTAAAAGAGAGCAAAGTTACAAGATTAAGAAACGGTAAAGAGTCAAAGTGCAATACAATTAGGATAATTAAGAGTACAAGACAAGAGACTCATGCAGGAGAAAAAAATAGAAAATTTCACCATAATTATGCTGCTATTTGGCAGCATTTTGCCACCAATTGGCAGCAAAAAGAAGGGCCTACATGGTGATTTTTCTGCGAGGGCTTCGACATAATTTTGTAGTTTTTAAGTTATATCAAAATTAGGGTTTAATATTTCGAAGTCTTTTTATTGGATGTATACTTGTAACAAGGAAGAAATCCTGTAGTTTTGTACTCAAATTTTTTAATTAATAAAAATTAGGGTTTGCTAAAGGGGTGACGGCCACAATACCGGCTCCAGAGGTAACATTTGTTGTTCTTCAATTTTTCTTAGTTAATTCTCTTTTAATTGCTTTCTAGTTTAGATTTATATCGCTTTCTAGATTAGATTTCTTCGCTTTCATGAATAAAAATTTGTTTTTTCTTACTAGAATTATGAGTAGCTAATTTAGCTTAGCTCGAAAATGTAGATGATGCTAGAGTCCACCATGTAATTGCTTTCTAGTATTTTCTTCTTAAATAAAATAAACAAAGATAAAAAATTTCAATGAAAAGATTAAAATACAATAATTCGTAGATTAATACTTTGATATGTTATACTTGCGTTAAGGTACTTGATAGTCCATGCTTAGTTAGGGTTTGGAATTGTTTTTTTTTATCTTTATCGTTGAGTTATCAAATGATTTAGTTTGTTTTTATGCAAAGTTGTATCTTTGATGCGTTATGCTTGCACACCACTTGATAACACATTTTTAGGACACTTGAAGTAAAGATTAAACTAAAAGATCACTTTTTTATGAAAGAAGAGGGTAATAGAAGTAAATACATAGTTGGAAACTAGTGAATTCTAAATCCTAGGCTAATTAGAATAACTCTCAAATCCGACTTAGAATTCTTTGTTAGTCCATTAGACTATAAAATTAGTAAGAATTGCAAAACACATGAGATCTCTTTGGGACGACATGTATAGTGCTACAACCAATACTATACACTTGCAGTAGAAATATCACAAAAAGTTTCTTGCTTTTTCTAACATTTTATGGGTTAATAGTATGTGTTAAGTATGCAGAGACCAAAAAGTCCAGATACAGGAAAACAAAAGGGATCAGAGGAGCTTCAGGACTACATAGCAGAAACCATAGAGTCAAACTTTCTAGTTATGCCGCTATTTGGCGGCAAGAACTGCCAATTAACAGCAATTCAGGTGCGTTTCTCCCCTAATTTTTCTCCAGTTCTGTATTGGGTCCATAGTTCTTAAAAAAAATACAAAAAATAGGAACAATAAGCATCACATTTTTTATTTGATCATATTTCTTCCACTGTTTTATCTCCACCACACCCTACTTCTTACATTAGTCTAGGAAATTCACGCATTCATTCACGATAGCTGGTTCATGCCATATTGGACCTGTGATCAATTTGGTTGACTAGTGAGATTAGATTTGTTCATGGGTGACAAGATGTACCAATTGATCCCGATCCTTTAGGATCGATGTTACCCATTGAGTACATCATTACCATCATGCATCAAACTTCCACACGCAGTGGGTAATCACTATGAGTTGAAGCCGCAGTACATCAGTATGCTTCATAAATTTACTGGTTCTAATTCAAAGAATGCATATCTCTTTATCAGTCAATTTTAGAAAGTGTGTATGATGATAAAACTGCAACACTTATCAGAGGACAGAATTAAACTTCGCTTCATCCCCTTTGCACTGAAGGATAATAATGCCAAGAAGTGATTGTACAGTATGCCTACTGATTAAATCACTACTTGGGATAAATTCGTTGCAGTGTTTCTAAAGAAGTATTATCCCACGCATAAGACGGCAAGAATTCAAAATCAAATTAATCAATTTCGTCAAGTACCAGGAGAACTCTTCTAAAATTACTTAGAACGGTTCAAGGATCTGTTAGCTCAGTGCCCCCACCATGCGATAGAAAAGTGGTGGTTGTGTTAAATCATGTATGAAGGACTCGATTACACATCCAAAACTCTTCTTGAGTCCATGTATCCAGGGGAGTTTATGAGAAAAAACGAGGATGAAGCATGGGACTTTCTTAAGAACCTATCATGGAAGACTATATAGTGGGAGAGTCTCACTGAGAAACCTAATGCATCAACTTCTGCACATAAGGGTGGGATAGCGTCGACTACTCTATAGCTGCCGAAGCTAAGATTGCAGCTCTTATGATAAGAATTGAGGCATCGGAGACTTCTAGTACTCCACAAGTGGGTCAAGTGAATCAAATCCAAAGTCTCACATATTTTAATTGTGAAACTCCAAATCACGTTATGGAGGAGTGTCCACTGTTAGTGAATCCTATGGGTCCTACACTTGAGCAGACTAATGCCTTGTATCAAAGACCCATGAATAATCCATACACTCCAACATACAATCCTTGCTAGAAGAACCATCCAAATTTTTCTTGGGGTCAAGGGCAATATCAGGGAGCCCCCAACCCCAACATCTAGCCTCCAGCCACTGGTTAGTTCCTAAGACCAAATGTGTGTACTTATCAACACCCAAACAATTCAAATCATGGAAACAACCAGAGTAGACCACCTGCTCAAAACCACTTACATCAACAATAGGGGTCTAATAATGATCAAGAAATGCGACTTCAGTCACTTGAGAAGAACGTTGAAAATCTTCTCAAGTCTCATTCCAAATTTGACTTGCATATATCCAGTCTTAACATGCACATGCAAAATCTTATAAAAGTGTCAACTGATTTTATTCAAAGAACAGATCAGCACCTGCTCGTGAACTCTCAATCTATTAAGAACATAGAGTAGCAGGTTGGACAGTTATCGAGTCAAATGAGTGAACAAGACAAGGGTACTTTTCCAAGTCAACCCAAAACAAACCTTAATGTCAATTCCTCAAACTCTAATAAGTCGCATGACAACCAAGTTAATGCCATTCGCACACTTCGACTGGCAAGCTGGTTGACAATCATGCAGCCATGCCACTTAATTCCACTCCTATTGCACGACATGTTACACTCCCTGATTCCATGATTCCATCATCATCTCATGATTCATCATTATCATCATCCCACGATCCACCCACTAGCACGACAGAGGAGTCTGACCCCTCTAATTCTGATCCTCCTATTGGCCATACTTATAAGCCAAAGGCTCCCTATCCAAATCGATTAAAGAAAAATTCTCCTTAAATTGAACACATTCTTGAGTTATTCAAGGAAGTTAAGGTCAATGTTCCTCTTCTCGATGCAATCCAACAAGTATCTGCTTATGCAAAATTATTAAAAGATTTATGCACAATGAAGAGAACAACAAATGTTCCAAAGAAAATCTTCCTACTTGCTAACATCTCTAGCATTCCCTCTCAGTCAGTACCTGTGAAGTACAAAGACCCTGGAAGTCCTACTGTCTTTTACACTATAGGGATTACAGTGATTGAAAGGGCTTTACTAGATTTAGGAGTGAGTGTCAACTTACTTCCTTATTTAGTGTACCAGTAGTTAGTAGTTAGGACTAGAAGAGTTGAGACCTACAAAGATTATGTTACAGCTAGCTGATAGATCAATGAAGACGCTTATGGGAGAGATTGAGGACGTCTTGATTAAGATTGGGGAGTTTATTTTCCTAGTCAATTTTATAGTTCTCAAGACTCAACCTATGGTGGATCCACAGCATTATATCCTAGTTATTTTGGGATGTCCATTCCTGGCCACTTCTAATACTGTTATTAATTGCCGGAGTGAATCGATGAAACTTTCCTTTGAAAACATAACACTTGACTTGAATATATTCAATCTAGGGTGCCAACCTAGTGATCCACATGACGAGCCCCTAGAAGTGAATATAATCCAAGGGTTGACCAGTGAGCACCAAGAGAAGGAATTCTTTGATGAGCTGGATGGTTTAGTTGATGAGAGTTTATTCTTAGATATACTCGATGAGTCATCTAATTATGTGTCTTACACTCGATGGAAACTTCCACCTGAGTCATTGATGACTGAACCGCAAGTTCAGTTATGACTATCCATAGAGTATCCACCTAAGCTTGAGATGAAGACCCTTCCGAGTCATCTAAAGTACGCTTTCTTGGGTGAACACGACACACTACGAGTCATTATCTCTGTAGATTTGACTGAGGCTTAGGAGAAAGCACTCATATCAGTGTTGAAAGCACATAGGGAAGCCATAGGCTGGAGTATGGCCGATATACAGGGGATAAGTTTATCTATAGTGCAGCATAGAATTCATTTACTAGATAATGCATGACCTACAAGAGACTCTCAGCGTAGCTTGAATCCAGTAATCAAAGAAGCTGCAAGGAAGGATATTCTTAAGTGTCTTGACAATGAGATTATTTATTATATCTCTGATAGTGCATGGGTGAGTCCAATTCAAGTAGTGCCTAAGAAGTCCGGAATCACTGTAGTGAAGAACGATACAAATGAGATTATCCCGATGCATTTGTAGACAGAATGGCAAGTCTGCATCGACTATAGAAAGCTTAATGCTGCAATTAGGAAGGACCACTTTTCCTTACCTTTTATTGATTAGATGCTGGAACGGCTGGCCGAACATGAGTTCTATTATTTCTTAGATGGATACTCCGACTACAACCAAATTCCCATCGCCTCAGAGGATCAAGAAAAGACCATGTTCATATGTCCATTTGGCACCTTTTTATACAGGTGCATGCCCTTTGGGTTATGCAATGCACCTGCCACGTTCCAAAAGTGTATGGGGAGTATTTTCTCCGATATGGTTGAACGATTTCTTGAAATCTTCATGGATGATTTTTCTATCTTTGGAGATTCATTCCAAGAGTGTCTGTATCATTTAGAGTTAGTTCTCAAACATTGTCATGAGAAACATTTGACACTCAATTGGGAAAAATGTCATTTCATGGTAAAAAATGGCATAGTGTTAGGGCATGTCATCTCGAAGGAAGGTATCAAGGTTAGCAAAGTCAAGGTGGACCTAATCATTAATCTTCCACATCCACGATCAGTGAAAAATATATGCTCCTTCTTTGGTCATACTGGGTTCTATAGAAAATTTATCAAAAATTTTAGCAAAATTGCTAGGCCTTTGACACATCTACTGTCAAGGAAGTGCCATTCAATTTCATATCAGATTGTCTTAGAGCATTTGAGAAGCTCAAGAAGGCGCTTACCACCACTCATATTGATAAGTATCATATATTGTATTTTTCCTCCCATACTTTATCTATTTTTGTATATAAAAAAATACTACTCGGGTAATTTTAGTACCTTTTTCAGGTAATCTAATTCATACAAGAAGATGGCATGAAATCAGAGCCAGATTAGAAAATCAAGTCCAAAAAAGAGTTCAAAGAGAGTAAAGGTACAAGATTAAAATACTGCAGAGACTCAAAGTCAAATACAGTCAGGAAAATCAAGTGTACATGACAAGAGACTCGTGCCGGAGAAATATCGGAGGTATTGAACATAATTCTGCCAAATAGCGGTCCAAAGTGGGCCCCAAGAACTAAGTTTTTTCCCATGGCTTCGTTGTAATTTTTTAGGTTTTCAGTTCTGTTAGAATCAGGGTTTGATTTCCGAAGCCTATATATTGGTCGTATCCTTGTATTCTAAAAGAATTTGGTAAGTTTTGTACTCTTTTTAAATTAATAAAATTAGGGTTTTGCTGAAGGGGTGGCAGCCACAACACCATGCTCTAGAGGTAAGCCAATGATTTTAATTCTTTATTCGCTTTTAGATAGAGTTAATTGCTTTCTATTATAGATTTATTCGCTTTCTAGATTAGATTTTATTGTGTTCATGAATAAAAATAGGATTTTGCCTACTAGAATTATGAGTAGCTAATTTTCTTTAACTTTAGGATATAGATAAAGTTAGTTTAATAGATATAATATGGATTTATCTCATCTTCTTTCTAAAAAGAAATAAAGTTATGATTTTTCTATAAATAAAGAAAAGATAGAGTTCTCAAATCATAATTGTTTGATAGATTATACTTAATTAATATTTTGATAATTTATGCTTAGATGAAGTTTGGAATTTTTATTCTTTGTTTGTTTTTAGAATTATCAATAAAGATTTTATTATAAATAAATTGAATTGAGTAAACGTGTAAATCAAAATTCTTTGATAGGTTATACTTAAGTTCGGTCTTTTGATAGCCTATGCTTAGATTAGGGTTTGAAGTTTATTTATTTTCTTTTGTTTATAAGATTTTCTACTTGATATGATTTGTTTTCAAGAAAGGTGTTATCTTTGATGGTCTATACTTGCACATTACTTGATAGGTCATACTTAGCGGCACTTGATTAAAATCAAATTTAAAAGATTACCTTTTTAATATGTTTCTTAACTGTGCATAATTAAAAAGATAGGAAGAAAGAGATAATTTATTGTTAGGCTATTATTCTAATGGATTCGAAATCCTAGGCTAATCTCTAGAATTTAAAACTCATCCTTCCAACTTATAATTCTTTATTAATCTACTAGAACTAAAGAAATAGTAAGAATCGCAAAATACCTAAGATCTCTGTGGGACGACTTGTATAGCGTTACAATCGACATTGTGTGCTTGCAGTTTATCACATCAAGTTTTTGGCACCGCTGCCGGGGATCGACGGTGTTTCTCTTGCTTTTTCTGATGTTTTACGGTTTAACAGTGTGTGTTGAGTGTGCAGGGATCATAAAGTGCAAATATAGGAAAATAAAAAGGATCGAAGAAGTCTCAGATCTGCGCAGCAGAAACCAGAGAGCCAAACTCTTTGGTTTGGCCGCTATTCAGTGGCCAAAATCACTATTCAGTGGCCATAGTGGTAACTTCTGAGCCCTAATTTTTCTAGTTCTGTATTTCTGTTCCCTAGTTTTGTAAAAAATCCGAAAAAAAATATTAGGCACTATAGGAATCACATTTGCTATTTATCATATCTATTCCACCATTTTTATCTCCACCACACCCCATTTCTTGCATTAGTTTAGGAATTTCACGCATACACTCACGATCGCTGATTCATGCCACATTGCACCCGTGATCAATTTGGTCAACTTGTGAGATCAGATTTGTTCATTGGAGACAAGATGGTCCAGCCGATCCCGATCCTTTAGGATCAATGTTACCCGTTGCGCACATCACTTCCATCATGCATAAAACTTCCACACGCAGTAGGTAATCATTATGAGTTGAAACTGCAGTACATCAGTATGCTTCCTAAATTCACTGGTTCTGATTCTGAGGATGTATATCTCTTTATCAGTGAATTTCAGGAAGTATGCGTGATGATAAAACTGCAACACTTATCGTAGGATGCAATTAAGCTCCGCTTCATCCCATTTGCACTCAAGGATAATACCAAAATGTGGCTGTACAGTATGCCACTGATTCAATCACTACTTGGAATGAATTCGTTGCAGTATTTCTTAAGAGGTACTATCCCACGCATAAGACGACAAGGATTCGAAATCAAATCAATCAATTCTGTCAAGTGCCGGGAGAACCCTTCTGGAAATACCTAGAACGGTTTAAAGATCTTTTAGCTCAGTGCCCCTACTATGCGATAGAAAAGTGGCGGTTGTGTCAAATTGTGTATGAAGGACTCGATTACACATCCAAAACTCTTCTTGAGTCCATATGTCAGGGGGAGTTCATGAGAAAGAATGCGGATGAAGCATGAGACTTTCTTGAGGACCAATCATGGAAGACTTTGCAGTGGGAGAGTCCCACTGAGAAGCCCAGTGCATCAACTTCTGTGCATAAGGGTGAGATCCATAGCGTCAACAGCTCTATAGCTGCCAAAGCTAAAATTGCAGCCCTTATGAGGAGAATTGAGGCATTGGAGACCACTCGTGCTCCACATATAGATCAAGTAAATCAAATTCAAGTTTTCACATGCTTTAATTAAGAAACTCCGAATCATGTTATGGAAGAGTGTCCATTATTAATGAATTTTATAGGTCCCACACTTGAGCAGGCTAGCGCCTTGTATCAAGGACTTATGAATAATCCTTACACTCCTACATACAATCATGACTGGAGGAACCATCCAAATCTATCATGAGGTCAAGGGCAATATCAGGGGGCCCCTAACCCTAACATGTAGCCTCCAGCCAATGGTTAATTTCCAAGACCAAATGTGGGTGCTTATCAATTCCCAAATGCTTCAAATTTGGGAACAACCAAAATAGACCACCTGCACAAAATCACTCACATCCACAACAGGGGTCTAATAATGAACAAGAAAAGCGACTTCAGTCACTTGAGAAGCACGTTGAAAATCTTCTCAAGTCTAACTCCAAGTTTGACACGCATATGTCCAACCTTGACACACACATGCAAAATCTTATGAAATTGTCAGCTGATTTTATTCAAAGTATAGGACAGCAACTGCTCGTGAACTCTCAATCTATTAAGAATGTAGAGCAGCAAGTTGAACAATTAGCGAGTCAAATGAGTGAACGTGGTCAGGGTACCTTTCCAAGTCAACCCATAACGAACCCTAATTCTAGTTACTCAAACTCCAATCAGTCGCATGTCCACCAATGCAATGCCATTCACACGCTTAGATTTGGCAAGTAAGTGGACAATAATGTAGCCATACCCCCTGATCCCACTCCTACTATCTCGCAGTACCTCCTAATCCCACTCCTACTATCTCGCAGGCTATACCATCTCTTCCACCCCTTCTCCACAACCATCACCTCCATCATCGTCACATGATCATTTGGAAGAACCTGTTTCTAAACCGAAAACACCATATCCCAATCGGCTTAGGAAACCTTCACCGCAAGTAGAAAAGATTCTTGAAATAATTCAGCAGGTGAAGGTTAATATTCCACTCCTTGACATTATACAATAGGTTCCTACTTATGCTAAGTTCTTCAAGGATTTGTGTACTAAGAAATGAGCAAGAAACGTTCCTGAGAAAGTTTTTCTTGCTGTAAATATATCGCAAATCTTTTCTAACCCCTTGCCTAACAAGTACAAAGATCCACGTTCTCCTACAATCTCATGCACTATTGGAAACACTACATTTGATAGGGCATTGCTTGATTTAGGGGCAAGTGTCAACTTGCTTCCTTACAGTGTTTATCAACAACTGGGGTTAGGAAAACTTCAGCCTACTCAGGTCACATTATAGCTAGCTGATGTTTAATCAAGAGACCACTTGGCATGGTTAAAGATGTGCTCATTAAGGTCAGCAAGTTTATCTTTCCTGTAGACTTCATTGTCTTAGAAACTGAGCCGATCTCCAATTCACGGAATCAAATTCCAGTTATCTTGGGTAGACCATTCCTTGTAACATCAAATATATTAATTGATTGTAGGAGTGGCCTCATGAAATTATCGTTTGGGAATATGACTTTGGCATTGAATATATTCAATATAGATTAGCATACAACGAGCTCCCTCATTGAGGTCAAAATAATTCACAGTTTGCACTCTCATTTGACATCTTGCACCGATGATGAACCCTCATTTGAGCAAATTTTCAAAGATGAGTTCATATTATTAGATGAATTGGCACATACTGATTCTATGTTTGATGATACTTATGCAAGTGTGATATTGAATTATGAGCAAACTTTTGAGGATTTGTTTGCAGAGGAGCTCGCATTACTTCGTGAGTTAGAAGAGCCACCACAATATTCACTTGATCCTATTGCACTCTTCTCACCTCACGATATTTCTACATGTATGCTTGTTACTAATGATGATTAGCAGGTTTATAATAAAGAATTATTTAACCCAATTATTAATGCTTACATGTGGACAAAGAAAAGCGAGGACGACATAAGAAGCAGACAGGTAATTTCATGACTCGTAGGAGGATGATGAGATATAATAATGTACCCACTTCACGTTTAAAACGCAACATTATGAAAGTGGGAAGCGATTGAGAGGTCGTAATCGCTTTCCATGCGTTAACAGGGTAATGATATTGAGATCGTAACTTTTTACGACTCTCATTATTTGTATTTGTTAATAGTTTTCTTATTTATTTTACCAACATTTGTTTGTGTTGAGGGCATACATGAGTTTAGGTGTGGGAGAGTGGGTTAGTATATTTTCTTCGTGTTTTTCTAAGATTTTTAGTTCTTTTAAGAATCTTTATTTTATTTTTAGATTTTTGGATTTCTTTATTTTACACTTTGGGTAGTTTTTAGGGTAACTAACTAAAAAAAACTAAAAAAATTTTTGAAATTTTTTTTATATGTTTTCATCAATAGATCAAACTAATTACAGATAAAGGAATAAATTTAGATCTGAAATTGGATAGAAGAGTAGATTGGATGATATACTTTGAATTTTAAGAAAAAGATCAAAATTCGAAAAATAAATATTGCTAACGGTAGTTTTGAGGCAAGTATACATCTATTTTTCACTTCACAATAGTTTATTAGGTTGAGGATAAAGATGATAACGATTGAGTAAGTCTTCTCCCACTAAACAAAGAAAAAAAGTGAGAATAAAATAATGGGGTGAGCCTGGTATTAGGCAATAGTCTCGAGAGTAATAAAATAATGGGGTGCGCCTGGTGTTAAGACAATAGTCTCAATAGTGAAAAAAGAGTATGATCTAAGTAATCGGGTACTTTGTGCCTAAGTAAGCGTGAATATTCGCATGAAAGGTAAAATATTCTAAAAAAAAGAAAAATAAAAGAGTATAAACCGAGTAATCAGGTATTTTATGCCTAAGTAAGCGTGAATATTTGCATGAAAAGTGAAATATTCTTAAAAAAAAGAAAAATGAAAAAAATGTTATGAGAGAAAAGATGAATCATGAGTTAGAGTTGGAGTCCAAAATCGAAGTAGACTATCACACGTGCACGTAGATGTATATGAGCCAATGGATTATCTGTTAGTAGGTATTGAAAGATAAGATTTAAATTTTTGATTAAAATAATAAGTATATCTGATATGAAATTTTTGATTAAAATAATAAGTATATCTGATATGACGCTCGATTTGAAAATTGATAATCTAAATGCGTTCTTGAGTTTGTATATAAGTGAGATTAATTGATGAAAATATCATTAAAAAAAGATTTTTCTTTTTTTGTATAAAATTTTTATTTTTCTTAATTTTTGCTTATCCTTATTTTTGTTTTCTTTATTCCTTAATCTATTTTCTTCTTAAATTTTGTGGGTTATTCACTGCAAACACTTACGAGACAACACTCGTCCATTAGGGTAATCTAGGGGTTTAAAAACTTATTGCATGTGCTAAGTGCAATTGCGATTCCTGCGAAAGTGAGTTAGGTTTTATCTTTTTCTTTTTCTTTTAAGGTTAGGTTTCGCTCGAGAACTAGCAAAAGATAGGTGTGGGGGTGTGATAAATATTATATATTGTATTTTTCCTCCCATACTTTATCTATTTTTGTATATAAACAAATACTACTCGGGTATTTTTAATGTCTTTTTCAGGTAATTCAATTCATGAGATGACATGAAATCAGATCCGAATAAGGAAATTAAGTCCAGAAAAGAGTTCAAAGAGAGTAAAGTTACAAAATTAAAATACTTCAGAGACTCAAAGTCAAATAAAATTAGGCAAATCAAGCGTACAAGACAAGAGACTCGTGCTGGAGAAATATTAGAGGTATTGAACATAATTTAGCCGCCAATTGGCGGCATTTGCCACCAAATGCGGCCCAAAGTGGGCCCCAAGATCTAAGTTTTTTCCCGTTACTTCTTTGTAATTTTATAAGTTTTCAGTTCTGTTATAATTAGGGTTTGATTTTCGAAACCTATATCTTGGCCGTATCCTTGTATTCTAAAAGAATCCGGTAAGTTTTGTACTCATTTTAAATTAATAAAATTAGGATTTTGCTGAAGGGGTGGCGGCCACAATACCATGCTCCAGAGGTAAGCCATTAATTTTAATTCTTTATTCGCTTTTTAGATAGAGTTAATTGCTTTCTAATATAGATTTATTCGCTTTCTAGATTAGATTTTATTGTGTTCATGAATAAAAATAGAATTTTGCTTACTAGAATTATGAGTAGCTAATTTTCTTTAGCTTTAGGATGTAGAAGAAGTTAGTTTAATAGATCTAATATGGATTTATCTCATTTTCTTTCTAAAAACAAATAAAGTAATGATTTTTCTATAAATAAATAAAAGATAGAGTTCTCAAATCATAATTCTTTGATAGATTATACTTAATTAATATTTTGATAATCTATGCTTAGATGAAGTTTGGAATTCTTATTCTTTGTTTGTTTTTAGAATTATCAATAAAAATTTTATTATAAATAAATTGAATTGAGTAAACTTGTAAATCAAAATTCTTTGATAGGTTATACTTAAGTTCGGCCTTTTGGCCTTTGGTTAGATTAGGGTTTGAAGTTTATTTATTTTCTTTTGTTTAAAAGATTTTCTACTCGATATGATTTGTTTTTAAGAAAGGTGTTATTTTTGATGGTCTATACTTGCACATCACTTGATAGGTCATACTTAGGGGCACTTGATTAAAATCAAATTAAAAAGATCACCTTCTTAATATATTACTTAACCGTGCATAATTAAAAAAATAGGAAGAAAGATATAATTTATTATTAGACTATTATTCTAATGGATTCGAAATCCTAGGCTAATCTGTAGAATTTAAAACTCATCCTTCCAACTTAGAATTCTTTGTTAGTCTACTAGAACTAAAAAAATAGTAAGAATTACAAAACACCTAAGATCTTTGTGCGATTACCTATATAGCGCTACAACCGACACTGTGCACTTGTAGTTTATCACATCACCTATCATTCATGCGCTAGACTGAAGTTTGCCTTTTGAGCTTATGTGTGACGCATCTGATTATGCTATCGGTGTCATCCTTGGACAACATATTGATATGTAACTACACGTGATTTACTATGCAAGTAGAACACTCATTGATGCCCAGTTGAACCACTCTACCACAAAGAAAGAACTTCTGGCAGTCGTCTTTGTACTTGAAAAGTTTTGCTCCTATTTAATTGGATCACTGATTATAGTTTACACAGATCATGCTGCTTTGAAATATTTGTTAATTAAGAAAGATACAAAAGCAAGGTTTGTTCAATGGATGCTCTTATTACAAGAGTTTGATCTTGAAATATTAGACAAGAAAGGTGTTGATAATTTAGTAGCTGATCACTTGTGTCGCCTGCCCAACGCTCCAACTAATTCTTGCCCCATAAACGAATCATTTCTTAATGAGCAAATATTTGCATTGATGCGTGAACCATGGTTTGCTGACATTGTAAACTATCTTGTGATAAAAAGATTCCATTCCATTGGTCCAAGTAAGATTGATATAGGTTCTTGTCCAAAGTAAAATTCTTTTACTGAGATGAACCATATTTGTTCAAATATTGTCCAGACCAGATCACACATCGATGCCCACCCGATGATGAGATACAAAGTGTCCTCTCTTTTTATTATGATTTTGCTTGCGTAGGACACTTTGGTCCCAGGAAAACGGCTGAAAAGATGTTGCAGAGTGGTTTTTATTGACCAAATTTTTTCAAAGACGCTATGGAATATTGCAAAACTTGCACACGATGCCAATTTGCAGGCAAAATTTTACGGCGCAATATGATGCCTTTGCAACCTATCCTTGAGGTCGAAATATTCGATGTATGGGGTATAGATTTTATGGGACCATTACCCAACTCATTTGGAAACCAATATATATTGCTCGTTGTTGAATATGTTTCCAAATGGGTAGAGGCAATTGCCGCAAAAACAAATGACAACAAAGTCATTGTCAAGTTATTGAAAGAGAATATCTTTTCTTGATTTGGCATTTCTTGAGCTATCATTAGTGATAACAGTACTCATTTCACTAACCGGTCTTTTGAGGCGCTTATGCTAAAATATTCTATTACCTACAAGTTAGCTACATCGTATCACCCGCAAACTAGTGGGCAAGTAAAAGTTTTCAATCGCCAAATTAAACTAATTTTTATAAAAGACAGTGCATCATAACAGAATAGAATGGTCATATAAACTAGCGGATGCTTTATGGGCCTACCGTACCACTTACAAGACCAATCTAGGCATGTCTCAATATCGGTTGATATTTGGAAAACTGTGTTATTTACCAGTGGAGCTTGAGCATATGGCTTTATGGGCAATCAAATTTCTAAATTTTGAGCCCGAAAAACCCGGCGAGCAGTGGAGGTTGCAACTTAATGAACTTGATGAAATTAGACAGGATGCATATGATAGTGGTAAGATTTATAACGAGAAAACTAAAGTGTTTCATGACAAAGCAATCATTCGCAAGTCATTTACACCAGGACAAAAAGTTCTCTTATATAATTCGAAGTTACATTTATTCCCAAAAAAGTTGAGTTCGAGATGAGATGGACCGTACATAGTACGGACAGTGCACCATTACGGTACAATTGATCTCGAGGATCTTAAAAATGGTAATTTATTCAAAGTGCACGGTAAAAAATTAAACTATTTTAACAGATTCGAGCGAGAGATAATACGGAGGTCGTGATACTTCACGATCCAATCTATGCATAGAGGCATGTATTTATTTGTATAATAGCATATATATTATGTATATTATGTTACTAATATGATGCAAGGCTGCAAATTAAACTGAGGAAAGTTAAGGGGATGCTTGATATTTTCCACTACCATAAAACCACTGGCAGCCCCAACCAGCCCTCAATTCATCTAAACCCAAACCCTAGTTGCCCCTTCTCCCCCCAAATCGTCCTTTGTTCCTTTGATTTCTTCTTTGCAGGTCAGTGCAGAATCTTCAATTATTTTCTCCAACAAGTGGTGACCAGGGAGCAAGGTTCACCAACTCTCCACCTTCCTCAAAGTTGTGCGCCATCAGCTTCATCTCTGCCGCAATTCAGCAGCAGAAAGCCGCCATTTAGGTAGTCTTCTGGTGTTTCCCCCTGAAACTTCAGGGTAGGTGAGCTTGTTAGAATCTCTATTTACTATTTAATTAGAAAATTTATTGTGGTCAGTGATAGAATCAGATGGCACGATTTGTTTGTGAAAAGTTTTTTGGTAAATTTTTGCTGCATTTAGTATATATTTCTTAGCCACGATCGAAACTCTGGGGTGGAAACAAGCTTAATTCATTCTGTATCCCAGAGTTAGTAGAGGAATTTTATGCAAGTTTTACGAAATCAGATATTTCAGAAAATCGCGAAACCATAAAACTCCAATGGCGTGGAGAAATACACGAAGTGTACGCTGCGGCCATCTTGGCATCCACCGGTATCCTCCTTCACCCAGGGAATCAAACCCCATGCATGATTGAGGACTATCTTACATGGATATGCTCGAATTGCAGAATAACATGAGATAGAGGGATCAGTAGCAAGATACTATATCGCAACATACACGCGACTTGCCGCTGGATCAACACTAATGTGTTAGGGATTATGCACATGTCGTCACTTTATACACCCACACTATATATTGTTGATTTTATTATGCGTCAAGATAATCACTTTTGTATGTGCACACAACTAGTAGACACTATTATCGATGCTAAAATGCGGCCGAGAACTAGTTTGCCTCTGCCATGTCTAATTACACAATTGTGTCACGGGTTTATATCTAGTACCGAATTTGATGCATATAAACCCTCACAAGTGTTTATAACTGCAAAACACATTTCAGTGACATATCACGCTATTGTTCCAGACGATTGGAACAGAATCACAGATGAAGAAAATATATATGTCACTGAATTAGCACAAGAGGAGGAGGATGATGCCTTTTTTTTTACCAAGACTTGCCAGCTGATCCCCCCAAGCAAATCAATATCGTCTGGCAAGGTTTTGGAAAAATTTGTTATCAACTGAAACAAATCGATCGAGGAGTCTTCGATTGTCGGTGCACATCGTGCACCAGGAGAGTCCAGTAGGAGGCAAAGAGGACGACACTAATGATTTGTGTATGAGCGCATACGCAAGTTTAGGTGTGGGGGAGAGGATTAGGGAGATTTTTATTTTCCAGGATTTTTAGGATTTTTATTTTTTTAGGATTTTTATTTTATTTTTAAATTTTTGAGATTTATTTATTTTACATTTTGGGTAATTTTTAGGGTAACTAACTAAAAAATAAAAAAAATAAATTTTTTTATTTATATATTTTCATCAATAGATCAATCTAATTACAGATAAAGGAAAAATTTTAAATTTGAAATTGGATAGGAGAGTAGATTGGACGATACACTCAGAATTTTATGAAAAAGATTAAAATCTAAAATATAAATACCACTAGGAGTAATTTTGAGGTAAATATATATCGATTTTTTACTTCATAATAGGTTATTAGGTTAAGAACAAAGATAATAATAATTGAGTAAGTCTTCTATCTCTAAACAACAATAAAAAAGAAAAAAAATAAAAAAAAGAAAAAAAGTGCGAATAAAGAAATGGGGTGCGCCTGGTATTAAGGCAATAGTCTCGAGAGTGATAAAAAAATGGGGTGCATCTGGTATTAAGGAAATAGGTTCAAGAGTAAAAAAAAAAAAGAGTATGATCCGAGTAATCGGGTACTTTACGTCTAAGCAAGCGTGAATATTTGCATGAAAGGTGAAATATTCTTAAAAAAATTAAAAAAATTATTATGAGAGAGGAGAAGAATCATGAGTTAGAGTTGGAGTCCAAGACTGATGTGTTATATTTACTGCAAGCGTACAGTGTCGGTGTAGCGTTGTACAGGTCGTCCCATAGGGATCTAAGGTGCTTTTGTGATTCTTACTTTCTCCTCAGTCTAACGGACTAACCAGAGGTTTTAGGTTGAAGTCGGATTAATCTAAATGGCCTAGGATCTAGAATCCATTAATTTCCAACCATGTTCTTACTTCTATTGTTTTCTTCATCATAAAAATTCGATTTTTTTAGTTTAATTTTTACTTAAAGTGCCCTAAGTATGAACTATCAAGTGTTGTCCAAGTATAACTCATCAAAGATGCTACTTCTTATAAAAACAAACTGAATCTTTTAGATAATTCAAAGAAAAAGATCAAACCAGCGACCCCAAACCCTAACTAAGCATAGATTATCAAGAAACCTAATTCAAGTATAATCTATCAAAGTCCTAATCGTCGAGTCCTTGTATGTTAATCTTTTTATTGAAAAATCATGTCTTTATTAATTTTATTTAAGAAGAAAAATATTAGAAAATAATTACATGGTTGATCTTAACTTCATCTACATCGTAGGGCTAATCTAATTAGCTACTCATAATTTTACTAAGGAAGATCAACTTTTTATTCATGAAATGATAAACCCTAATCTAGAAAGCAGCAAAACCTAAACTAGAAAGCGATAAACTCTATCTAGAAAGCAAGTAAAAATCTCAAGAACAATGGTTTACCTCTGGACACGGTGTTGTGGCCGTCAACTTTCAGCAAAAATTCTAACTTTATTAATCAGAAAACCAGTACAAAAATTCTAGAATTCCGTTAAAATACAAGGATCGGCCAATATATAGGCCTCGGAAACCAAATACTATTTCTAGCAGAACCCAAAAACTACTAATTTACAATTAAGCCCTAGAAGAAACATTCTGTTGAACGGCCACTGTTTGGCCGCTATTTAGCGGTAGAAACCGCTAATTGGCGGCTAAACAGTGGCCAATTGGTCTAATTTGAGATTGTAGTCTCGCCCACTTTAGAAACTTTTCGGCTTTTGATTTCCTAGTCCAACTCTGATTTCATCCCATCTCCTTGTATAATTCGGATTACCTGCAAAAGACACTAAAAATACCCGAGTAGTATTTATTTATATACAAAAATAGATAAAGTATAGGAAGAAAAATACAATATATGATACTCATCACACCCCACACCTATCTTTTGCTAGTCCTCGAGTAAAACCTAAACCTTCAAACAAAAACAAAAATCCTAACTCACTTTCGCAGGAATCGCGATTGCACTTAGCACGTGTAACAAGCCTTTAAACCCCTAGGTTACCCTAGTGGACGAGTGTTGTCTCGTGAGGGTTTGCAGTGAATATACTCACAAAATTCATGAAGAAGATAGATTAAGAAATAAAGAAAAGAAAAATAAGAATAACCGAAAATTAAGAAAAATAAAAATTTTATACAAAAGAAAGAATTTTTTTTTTTTATATTTTCATCGATTAGTCTCACTAATGTACAAACTCAAGAACGCGTTTAGATTATCAATTTTTAAATCGAGCGTCATATCAGATACACTTATCATTTTAATCAAAAATTTAAATCTTATCTTTCAATACCTACTAATAGATAATCTATTGGCTCCTATACATCTACGTGCATGTGTGATAGTCTACTTTGGTTTTGAACTCCAACTCTAACTCATGATTCATCTCCTCTCTCGTAATAATTTTTTTCTCTTTTTTTTTAAGAATATTTCACCTTTCATACGAATATTCACGTTTTCTTAGGCGCAACATACCCGATTACTCAGTTCATACTCTTTTCTTCTTCTTTTTTTTTAGAATATTTCACCTTTCATGCGAATATTCACGCTTGCTTAGGTGCAACATACCTGATTACTCAGTTCATACTCTTTCTTCTTCTTTTTTTTAGAATATTTCACCTTTCATGCGAATAGTTACGCTTACTTAGGCGCAAAATGCCCGATTACTTGGATCATACTCTTTTTTCACTCTTGAGGCTATTGCCTTAATACCAGGTGCACCCCATTATTTTATTCTCACTTTTTTTGTTTAGAGAGAGAAGATTTACTCATTCATTGTCATCTTTATTTTTAACCTAATAAACTATTGTGAAGTGAAAGATAGATGTATACTTACCTCAAAACTACTGTTAGCGATATTTATTTTTCGAATTTTAATCTTTTTTTCATAAAATTCAAAGTATATCGTCCAATCTACTCTCATATCCAATTTCAAATCTAAATTTGTTCCTTTATCTGTAATTAATTTGATCTATTGATGAAAACAAAATTTTTTCATTTTTTTTAATCATTTTTTTTGTTAGTCACCCTAAAAACTACCCAAAGTGTAAAATAAAGAAACCCAAAAACCTAATAAAAATAAAAATAAAATCCTAAAAATCCTAAAAGAAATAAAAATCTCCTAATATACTCCCCCACACCTAAACTTGTGTATGCCCTCATACACAAATAATTGGTGTCATCCTCTTTGCTTCTACTAGACTCACTGGGTGCAGGACGTGCTCGTGTCGGAGAAGACTCACCCCTATCAATTTATTTTAACCGGTGCCAAATTTTTCCAAGACCTTACCAGACTACATTGATTTACTCAGTGGGATCAGCTGGCAAGTCTTGGTCAAAGAAGGCATCATCCTCCTCTTCATGTGTCAAGTCAGTGGCATATATGTTCTCGTTATCAGCATGTTTGTTCAAATCTTCTGGAACAGTAGCATGATATGTCACTGAAATATGTTCGGTAGCAATAAACACGCGTGAGGGTGAATATGCGTCAAATTCGACACTAGATATAAACTTGCGACACAACTATGTAATTAAACACGGCAGAGGCAAACTAGTCCTCGACCGCATCTGAGCATCAATAATAGTGTCTAGTAGCTATGTGCACATACAGAAGTGAGTATCTTGACGCATAATACAATCAACAACAAAAAGTGTGGGCGTGTAAAAAGATGACATATGTGTAATGCCCATACATTAGTGTTGACCCAACGTCAAGTTGCATGAATATTGCGATAGAGTGTCTTGCTGCTGATCCCTTTATCACATGTTATTTTGCAGTTTGGGCCCATCCGTGAAGATAATCCTCAATCCTACCGGGAGTGTGATTCCCGGTGTGAAGAAGGATACCCGTAGAAGCCGAGATGGCCGCTGCATGCATTTCATATAATTGGCCGCGCCAATGGAGGTTTATGGTTTTGCGATCGTCCGAAATGTCGGATTTCGCAAAACTCGCATAAAATTCCTCCACTAACTCTGGGGTGTAGAATGCATTAGGTGAATATATGAGGTAATTCCAACCCAGAGTTTCGATCGCAGCGGCGAAATAAACACTAAATGCCACAAAAATTTTACCGAAAAACTTCTCACAAGCAAATCTACCCATTATATCATACTGTAATTAAAACTTTGAAATCTGATCAAACCAGTAAACAGAGAAGAGAAGAAAAGTACCTCCCCTAAGTTTCAGGGGCAAATTCCTAGAAATAGCCGCGGAATGGTGGTGAAAGCCGCTATTTGGTGGCTCGGTCTTCAAGGTTGGCCGAGAGCTTCGGGAAGATTATCTATTCTGGTGAGATGGATCCTTGGAGCACCACTGGTCGGAGAAAAATTGAAGATCATACACTGTCCTGCAAAGAGAGAAGCAAAAGCCAAAGGAGGAAGTGGGGAAGGAAGGGGGGCAGTTAGGATTTTGGAAGAATAGATTTGGGGAAGAAGAAGGCTGCTTGGGTTTATATAGGGATGGAAAATTACAGTCAGCTCCTCATCTTTCTCTAATTTCGCTTTTAAACCCTGCATCATGTTAGTAACATAATATACATAATATACATGCTATTATACAGATGACTACATGCCTTTACGCATAAATTGGATCGTGAAGTGTCACGACCTCCACGTTATCGCTTACTTGAGGTTCTAAAAATGGTTTTAATCTGTGACCGTTTACTTTGAATAAACTATCATTTTTAGGATCCTCGAGATCAATTGCACCGTGATGGTGCACCGTCCGTACTATGTACGGTCCACTCCATCCTGACCTCAACTTTCCTGGGAATAAATGTAGTCTCGAATTATATAAGAGAACTTTTTGTCCAGTGTAAATGACTTGCGAATGATCGCTTTGTCATGAAACACTTTAGTTTTCTCTTTATAAATCTTAGCACTCTCGTATGCATCCCGTCTAATCTCATCAAGCTCATTCAGTTGTAGTTTCCACTTCTCGCCAGCTTTTTCGAGCTCAAAATTTAGAAATTTGATTGCCCATAAAGCCTTATCTCAAGCTCCACCGGTAAATGACACGCTTTTCCAAATATCAAACGATATGGAGACATGCCTAGATTAGTTTTATAAGCGGTACGGTAGGCCCATAATGCATCCGCTAGTTTACAAGACCAATCTTTTCTATTGTGATTTACTGTCTTCTCCAAAATCAGTTTGATTTGGCGATTGGAAACTTCCACTTGCCCACTAGTTTGCGGATGATACAATGTACCTAATTTGTGGGTAATGGAATATTTCCGCATGAGCGCCTCCAATGACCGGTTGGTAAAATGGGTACCGTTATCACTAATAATAGCTCGAGGAACGCCAAATCGAGAAAAGATATTCTCTTTCAAGAATTTGACAACGACTTTGCTGTCATACGATTTTGCGGCTATTGCCTCTACCCATTTGGAAACATAATCGACAACGACTAATATGTATTGGTTTCAAAACGAGTTGGGTAACGGTCACATAAAATCTATACCCCATACATCAAAGATTTTGACCTGAAAGATGGGTTGCAGAGGCATCATATTGCGCCGTGAAATTTTGTTTACGAACTGGCATCGTGTGCATGCTTTGCAATATTCCACGGCATCTTTGAAAAGAGTTGGCCAATAGAAGCCACTCTGCAATACCTTTTCAGCCATTTTCCTGGGACCAAAGTGTCCTCCACAAGCTAGATCATGACAAAAAGAGAGGACACTTTGTATCTCATCGTTAGGTATGCATCAACGTATGATCTGGTCTGGACAATATTTGAACAGATATGGTTCATCCCAGTAAAAGAATTTTACTTGGGACAAGAATCTATATCGATCTTGCTTGGACCAATGGGATGAAATCTCCTTAGTCACAAGATAGTTCACAATGTCAGCAAACCATGATTCGTGCATCAATGCAAACAGTTGCTCGTCAGGAAATGATTCGTTTATGGGGCACAAATTAGTTGGAGCGTTGGGCAGACGAGACAAGTGATCAGCTACTGAATTATCAGCACCTTTCTTATCTAATATCTCAAGATCAAACTCTTGTAGCAAGAGGATCCAACGAATAAGCCTTGCTTTTGCATCTTTCTTGGTTAACAAGTATTTCAAAGCAGCATGATCAGTGTATACTGTAATTCGTGATCCAATCAAGTAGGAACGAAACTTTTCAAGTGCAAAGACGACTACCAGAAGCTATTTCTCTGTGGTAGAGTAATTCAACTGGGCGTCATTGAGTGTCCTACTTGCATAGTAAATCACATGTGGCTACTTATTAATACGGTGACTAAGGACGGCACCGATAGCGTAATCGGATGCATCACACATGAGCTCGAAGAGTAAGCTGCAGTCTAGAGCATAAATAATAGGAGTTGTGGTCAGCGTCTTCTTGAGCTGCTCAA